>QVTF01024832.1:25000-394149 GCA_003573665.1 Oxygymnocypris stewartii | reverse complement strand
TTTTATTAATTATATATGTATATACGTGTGCATGTGTGTTTCTGTTTGCGCACAGCCTTCCCTGTTAAACAAATAAAAAAATCAGAACATCAGGTCGGGTCAGGAAAAGAGCTCTGTCGAGTTCCGATGCCTATCTACCTCCGCGTCTCGGCGCAGCACAGCAGTGTAGCACACATTGCTCGGCGCATGCACATCACAGACAGGCAGAGAACCGCAGAACTAGAGTACCCTTTTACCTCTTATCTCAATGAAACAGACAAGGCTTTTGTTTTTTCTTTTGTTTACTCTGCACGTGTGGGGGTGGTGGTGGGTGGTTTTAAATAGGGCTGTCAAGTGAGTATTAAAACATTTAAAATTACATAATGTGCTGATTCCTTAAATTAATCTCAAATTAAGGAAATTAATTAGCATGCACTTCATCGAAGTTATTATTAACAATAACAGTTTTAATTGTGTTAATTTAGAGGAAAACAAAAAACAAACACGGAATAGACAAAAAAGTATCTGGAATATAAGTAGCATAATATAAGTAGTATAAGTATAAAGTTTTTTAAGAAATTATACTCTAAATATAAAAGTAAACCGCCAGTAGGTGATGGCAAATCCTTGTCTTAAAGGGATACTCACCCCAAAATGAAACTTGTGTCAATAATCACATACCCCCATGTCGTGCCGAACACGTAAAAGCTTTGTTCGTCTTCAAAAAACAATTTAAGATATTTTGGATGAAAACCGTGAGGCTTGTGACTGTCCCATTGACTGTCAAGTAAATAACACTGTCAAGGCCCAGAAAAGTATGAAAAACATCGCCAGACTACTCCATCTGCCATCAGTGGATCAAACGTTACGTTATGAAGCGACGAGAATACTTCTTGTACGGATATAAAACTAAAAATAATGACTTTATTCAACAATTAGGCATTGTAACATCTCCTCCGTGTCAGAGTAGCGCCATTTAGGAGATTATACCCTGGACGCAAAATGCGTACACTCTTCACAAGCCTCCAAAATATCTTAGATTGTGTTCTGAAGACAAACAAAGCTTTTATAGGTTCGGAACGACATGGGGGAAATTATTAATGACAAAATTATCATTTTGGGGTGGAGTATCCCTTTAAGTGAGCCATTGAATCATCCATTCAATCGATTCGTCTAATGGCTGATTCATTCTTAAACAACACAAGTGACTGCCTTTATGAATGGCTCACTATTGATTCACTCGATTCATTTAAAAACATGGATTAATTAATGAAACACCGTTGTGTGTTGTGCGTAGACTAGCCTTCTTTCTATCTGACCTCCCCACATCTAGTTTTGACATTGAATACCATGGTTAAACTATGGTTGGTGTAGCGAAACCATGGCTAATTTTTGGTTGCCATAGCTTAACTATAGTGGTATTTGTAGTAAATGGTTAATTTTCGTAAGGGCATATCATTCAGTATGGCCACAGCGACACAGCTGCTTGCGCAAACCTCTTACTCTATAGTGATTGTTGCGTCATGTTTTTAATTGCTTAAGTCACTTCACACTTCTAGTTCCTTGTGTAACCTATTTATAAAAAAGGCTGGCCTTATGTCAACATTTAAATTAGATCAAAAAGTCACCTGAGTGTCCACTTTTAAGGTCAGCAACATTTATTTTCTGTCTTTTATAGTAAATATCTGCTAGTGGTAAGAAGTGATTCATTGACTGCTTGTTTTATTGAATTGTTTGTGATAAATTCATATTTTTGCTGACCGGCTGACATTTAAAGACAGGATTGCATAAACTTTTCGATCCTGCAGGTTTTAATTACACAACATCAGAAAGATCAGGCCCTTCCTTACACAGCACACTGTACAACTTCTTGTCCAGGCCCTTGTCATTTTAAGACTGGACTACTGCAATGCTCTTCTGGCTGGACTTCCATCAAACACAATCAAACCTTTACAGATGATTCAGAATGCAGCAGCATGACTGGTCTTCTGCAAACCCAAAGAAACCCATGTTACACCTCTCTTTATCTTCCTGCACTGGTTCCAGGTTGCAGGTTGCATAAGTTCAAGACACTGATGCATGCATATAGAACAGCCACAGGCTCAGCACCCCTCCTACTTCCACTCACTTATAAACCATCTACACCCCCTCAAGAAGTCTGAGATATGCAGGCGAGCGTCGCCTCATCTCATCACAGAGAGGCACAAAATCACTCTCCAGAACGTTTTCATTCACCGTTCCTGGCTGCTGGAATGAACTTCCCACCCTCATCCGGAATGCTGGATGCCTGTCAATCTTCAAACGACACCTGAAACTCACTCTTCCATCATCACTTGACTTCATCTTAAAAAAAAAAAAAAAAAAAAAACCTTTGCACTCTTTCTCTTAACCCCTCACCCTCTGGCTAGAATTTACTCTGAACAATTGTATTACAAGCACTTCCTGTGTCCGTTTGCCTCTTCATAATGTATCGCTTATTGTATTCCTCAATTGTAAGTCGCTATGGATAAAAAAATCTGCTAAATGAACAACTGTAAATGTAAAATGTCAGCAAATGACCACTGAATGGCCTCTTACAAAAAGTTAAAACTGAAATGATGAATTGGACAACTTTGGTTTAATTTACATTACAATAATTGAGAATGATAAACAATAACGGGTGATTTTCTTCAGATAACTGTGATGTGAAAAAATCTTGTGTACAATCTTTATGTACAATCTGAACAGTATTAAACAGTTGATCAGTTCACACACAGTGAATGACATTGGGCTATATTAATACCATAAGGCTGATATTTACACATTTTCAACTGATCATAATTTAAGTGCTTTAGTTTTTAATTTAAAGAGAGGGATCAACATGTTTGTGTAAGAATAATATCCATATTTAAAACTATACAAACCGTAATCTCTAGCTTCTGCTGTCGTATGTGCATTCACAGGAGAGTGGCATTCCAGCGGATGATGTAGGCATATTTTATGATGAATTGATGCACTTTATTTTGCATCAAAATCTTGACCACTATTCACTGCCATTATAAAGCTTGAAGAGCCAGGACATTTTTAATAACTCTGATTGCATTCGTCTGAAAGAAGAAAGTCACACACACCTGTCACGGTGCACAGGGGAGCCAGGAACGAGGAATGAGGAACTTCTTTAGAACACTTTATTTGAAACACAGAGATCGCTGGAGCACAGGTACACACACCAATGACGTTAAGACTGGACACAGAGGCAGGGAAACACAGGGCTCTTAAAGGGGAAACTAAACTAGGTAATTGATAACACAGGGATCGCTGGAGACAAGCTGTGACATTACACCCCCCCCCCCCCTCCCCATAGGCGTATAACATCGAAAGGAAAGGGGAGGGTTGGCGCTCTGGAGGCCTCAAGGGACCTGTAGGTGTAGGTGGCCTCCAGGGCGGTGCCCATTCTGGGAGCCATGGCGGGTCTGGGGACTCGGGCGGGCCATGGTGGAGCGGGGAGCTTGGGCAGCCATGACTGGATCGGGGGAGCTTGGGCGGCCATGGCAGAGCGGGAAGCTTGGGCGGCCATGGTGGATCCGGGACTCGGGCAGCCATGGCGGAGCGGGGAGCTTGGGCGGCCATGGCGGAGCGGGGAGCTTGGTGTGGCCATGGCGGGGCGGGGAGCTTGGTCGGCCATGGCGGAGCGGGGAGCTTGGGCGGCCATGGCGGAGCGGGGAGCTTGGGCGGCCATGGCGGGGCGGGGAGCTTGGGTGGCCATGGCGGAGCAGGGAGCTTGGGCGACCATGGCGGAGCAGGTGCCTCGGGTATCCATGGTGGAGTGGGAGTTTGGACGGCCATGGCGGGTAGCCCCCCCCAAAGAAAATAATTTATTGGGGAAACTCTTCATCCCCGGGGGGCGCTCAGGAGGCGCGGACGTTGGGGGGTGCTCTGGAGGCGTGGTCGCTAGCGGCTCTGGGGAGCCGGACGGAACCAGCAGGGGCTCTGGGGAGCCGGACGGAACCAGCAGGTGCTCTGGGGAGCCGGACGGAACCAGCAGGGGCTTTGGGGAGCCGGACGGACCCAGCAGGGCACTGGAGAGCCAGACGGACCCAGCAGGGGCTCTGGAGAGAGCCGGACGGAGCCAGCAAGGGCTCTGGAGAGCCGGACGGAACCAGCAGGGGCTCTGGAGTGCCGGACGGAGCAGGCACTGGAGGACGCTGGCGAGGAGCCGGCACTGAGAGAGCGCTCGGGAAGCGCAGCGTCTCGGGGGCGCTCGGGAAGTGCAAACTCTCGGGGGCGCTCAGGAAGCGCAAACTCTCGGGGGCGCTCGGGAAGCGCAAACTCTCGGGGGCGCTCGGGAAGCTCAAACTCTCGGGGCGCTCTGTCAGCGCGAAGCTGGACGGGACCAGCGGGAATGACGGAGAGCTGGACGGGACCAGTGGAGAAGCAGGAGAGAGCTTGTGAGGAGCGGCCACAGGAAGGCGCTGAACTGGAGCGGCCACAGGAGGGCGCTGAACTGGAGCGGCCACAGGAGGGCGCTCTCTAGGAGCAGGCACAGGAGGGAGCTGTCTTGGAGCAGGCACAGGAGGGTGCTGTCTTGGAGCAGGCACAGGAGGGCGCTGTCTTGGAGCAGGCACAGGAGGGCGCTCGGGAAGCGCGGACTCTCGGCGGCGCTCGGAAAGAGCGGACACTCGGCGGTGCTCGGGAAGCGCGGACTCTCGGCGTGGGATGAGCTGGGGAGATGCGGCGCGTTCCAGCTGGAGTGGGATGACGAGGCCGGGGAATTTCCTCGACTTCCTCGTTAGAACCATTTAGGAAGAAGATTAGGTTGATAATCTCGATCAATGGAAAATCACTTACGGGAAGATCGCAGCATATAACCTCAGCATCCAACCCCAGCAGGAAACACGCACCCAGAGCGGCCCTCATGCCAGCTCATCCTCCACATATCTCTCCAACCTCAAACCGCCCTGCCGCAACCCCCACAGCGCGTCCTCAGCTGAAGTCATCAGTGTCTTGGTCCAGTCTTCTGTCACGGTGCACAGGGGAGCCAGGAACGAGGAACGAGGAACTTCTTTAGAAAACTTTATTTGAAACACAGAGATCACTGGAGCACAGGTACACACACCAATGACGTTAAGACTGGACACAGAGGCAGGGAAACACAGAGCTCTTAAAGGGGAAACTAAACTAGGTAATTGATAACACAGGGATCGCTGGAGACAAGCTGTGACAACACCTGAGGTGAGTAAATCATGGGGTAATTTTCATTTTTGGGTATACAATCCCTTTAATACAAAACCATCACATTTAATATGACTGATAATGTAGTACATATTTATAAAACTGTAAATAACAATTATTCAGTGGTTCAGACATAAGTAAACACAAAAATCATTAAGCTTTGATTTACCTCATTCATTGTTGCAATGACAAAAAAAGTATCATACCCTGATTCGCCGCATTTTTCTGTCATGGGTTCACTGTAAATGTAATGGAAGTTGCTATGTATTTTCTAATAATGCAGTTGTGAAGTATTCATTTGAGTGCAATCTGTCAAATCTTTAAACAAAACAAAATTCCTTAAACATGAATCATGAGCTACTGGAAATGTAAAGTAAAAGTCCTGGAAATGCGTTTGAAAGAAAACAAGACTTGGAAACTGGGTTCCCTCTTAATTTTCAGTGTTCAACCCAACATTTTCCCTTTCCGTCTTGAATCTTTGGATCCATGCATGCAGATGGTCTTTCTGACATGATCTGAATAGTCCATCGGCCGCTCAGGTGCATGTCGCCCTCTTGTGGACAAACAAATGAAGCAGTTCTTTGAAAGCTCTGGAATACAGCGTACCGGTATTCCAGGTCGGATTTGTGGACTTTCTTTGGCATGTTTTTAACAGTTAGAATCTGTTCCTTGTTTAGCCCATTAGTCAATGTACAGTATAAAACCCACGTGGCTGTCTCAGTTCTTGGTCTGGTGATGGTTTGCCTTAGGCATGGGCTCCACTCTTTGGGGTGGGGGATAAACCATTGGTAAACTGTTTTATTTTATAATATAAACTTGGATTGACCTCCATCTGTTACAAAATAACAAGATGCCCTGATTTACCCACCGTGCAACACCAGAACAAGGCACAGCCCAACACTCTCACCGTAGCTTGAGTTACCAGTAATGAGCCGCAGTCAGACACTCACTTACAGTTTTTCTGCGGCACAACTTTAATAACCGAGTTTACATTAACAGTGGTGGTGGAGTCTGAGTCTTTGTCTTTTAGACTGTCCCCCTCATCGGTCTCCTTCTCTTGGTCGCGGCTGTTCTGGTTGCTGCGCCGGATCCTCCGCGTTGTTTCCAGCGCCGTTCCCTCGAACAGCCGCGCCATGAAGCCCAGACCCTCCCGCCGGATGAACGACTTCCCGGCGAAGGTGTAAAGCACGGGGTTTATGCAGCTGCTAACGAAGGCCACTGTAGAGGTGAGTGCTCGCAGCTTCGTCCTGATCATTTTTAGCCTGTCGAAGGAAGAACAGGTTGGTATTTAACGCTTATCTGTTCTATAAAAACTTTAGGCGTAATAAAAGCTATTTAAAAACCTAAGTTTGCTTTGTATTTCTGGACTGTATGGCCTAATAGGTTATAGGTGCTTTACAGCAGAATTTCTTAACCATTTTGAAGCATAGCTTTCCTTGTCAAAGTAACTTAATAAAATGAGTTAATTTTACTCAAACATTGGCTAATAAAAGGGTCATATGATGATTGCATGTTTGCCTTTGTCTTTAGAGTGTTACAAGCTGTTTGTGCATCTATAGGATCCATAGAGCGAATTGTCCTGCAGGTGACCTCGTAAGTCTTCTTACGATGCACATATAGGGATTTACGATTACTCCAGAGCACTCGTAGATTTACAAAGATTTTCAAGTACTACTTAAGTTACGATGGTTTTGGGATACGGTCCGCAAGTCTAAGATGATTTGTGCGATCATTTTTACAATCAACTTAAACTTACGATCCTTTTCGGAAATACAGCCCTGAATAACTGACCAATTCAGAGCATACCTCGCTTTTCTGAACAATGAGGTTTGTAAAAAATTGACACCTTTCAGAAAGGCGGCACAGAGAAGAGCAACAATAACGGTATGTGGAAAATAATGTGTTTTTTAACCTTAAACCATGTAAACACATTGCATCACACAAAATAATGTTCTTTTTAGCAACTTCATATGACCCCTTTAAAGTGAATTGCACTAAATAGAAAAGGTAAGGAAAATGAGCACAATTTACAACATTTTAAATATTTAAGAGATATTGCACTCTGGCATGAGAAGCAAAGGTTGATCTTCATTTTAGAGTTGCTGAGGTCCTGGTGTGAGTGTTTTTAAATTGCTCACTTTTCTTTAGTGGGAGAATCTTCTGGATGTAAAGCAGCAGCCACCTGTGTGAGAAAAAAATAATAATTAGGTTGTTTTCACATTTGAGAAATAGAGTATTTGATGGACAGACACACACCTGCACCATGTTTATGATGTGGTACGGCAGCCAGAACAGTCCGAAGCTGATGATGATCACCAGGATGAGTTTCTCGCTGCGGATGCGTCTGCGAAAGCGCGTCTTGCGGATTCTCCGCAGGATGCACACGTAACTGCCTATGATCACGCCGTATGGCAACAAGAAGCCCAGTAAAGTTTCCATACCATACTGCATCACCTCCTGCAGAGGAACAACACTGTCATGAAATAATATAGCCCTAATGGGAAATGTGCTTTAACATAACATCACTACTACATATTATTGTTATATGTTACATTTAATGTAGTGCTTTAGCGTAACATCACTACATGTTATTGTTATGTTACATTTAATGTAGTGCTTTAGCGTAACATCACTACATGTTATTGTTATGTTACATTTAATGTAGTGCTTTAGCGTAACATCACTACATGTTATTGTTATGTTACATTTAATGTAGTGCTTTAGCGTAACATCACTACATGTTATTGTTATGTTACATTTAATGTAGTGCTTTAGCGTAACATCACCACATGTTATTGTTATATGTTACATTTAATGTAGTGCTTTAATGTAACATCACCACATGCAGCTGAAGCTGACGTTCCTTCTCACCAATTATAGTTTTTTGTAAAGTTGGTGTGTTGCTGACTTTGTAAGTTTATTGTTTTAATACCGATGTTGTTAATTATATTTAAGATTTGTTCTCTGTCTCTTGTTTATAGAAACCATATACAACTATGGTTTGGTTCCTATGCCTCTGTTGATGAATAAAGATCATGGCTTGAGGACTGGATCCCCTGTGTTTTGATGGACACGCCACCCTGGTAGCACACATTTCCTAAACAACACACTTCCAAACTTTACAGTTTAGATTTACAAACCTGATAAAACATTCCCAGAACAGAAGATTAGACAAAGATGCTTAGACAAAGATGCTTCTACAAGGACTGATGCATACTTACAATGAGCAAATATTGCTTATAATTAATACTGCTAAAATAACTTCTAGTTTACAGCAAAAACGTATATTGTGCATATTCAAACTGTTATGCATGTAATGCAAATCATATCCCAACTCACTGCAATTTCAGGGACATGTTTGATTCATTAAACAAGTTTACCAAATAAGCTAGGTTTATTTTAGTTAGTCTGACTCATTGTTAGTTGGTTTAGTTCAAAATAAGTCAGACTAACTGAAATAAGCTTGGCTTATTTGGGGAACTTGTTTTATGAAACAGCCCCCAGGATTTTTTTCTTTACTTTAGAATTGCTTCTGACTATAATAATAACCCATGATATTTCTTCCTTGAGAGAAAAAGTAATCTCATCTGAATCAGGAGATAATTATGCAAAGATAAAGCATTTTTTACAAACCAAAACAGATCTAAACAAACATGTTGATGTGAGTGGATGACAGAGGATACTGCAGGAAGCGTTATTATGGATCATGGACTCGTATTTTGGCCAGAAACAATAGTTTGAAGTTAAAACATTGTAATGATGGATTTGTGCCTCATAAATGAAAAATGCTTTTGGCTTCACAAGCTGTTAATTGATGGACTGGAGTGGTGTGAATTACTTGTGGATTATTATGGTGTTTTATCAGCTGTTTAGAATCCATTGAAGCAAATGATGGAATTATAAATTTCTCCAAATCTGATGAAGAAACAAACTAATCTACATCTTGGATAGGCTGAGGGGTTATGCATTACTGTATGTGTGTAATTTTCAGTCTGTTTAAGAGCATCATTTAATTAATTGTGCTTTTCTTTCAAGGATGCGCATGCAATACGTTTTGATCTGAAATATTGCTGTAGAAAGACTCACATATTGTGGTTGTGGGTGATAGCAGTCACACACGAGACCATTATTCTCTCTGCTGACCTCTTTGGTGTCCCTGAAAACCAAAACAGGCGCAGAGAGACCCAAAGCGAGCACCCAGAGTGCCACCAGCACCCTCGTGAGCATCCTGCGGTTGGTCAGCGCGCCGACACGCTTCGGCCACACTATCGCCACCAGCCTGTGGAGACTCATCAGCATGATCAGAAATATAGGAAGCATACATGTTGGCACAGCAGAGATAGAACAGGACTTTGCACAGCACCACGCCGAAAATCCAACTGCGCTTAAACAAATAAATTATGAAGAAAGGCGTCAGCAACATGAGGAAGCCGTCTGCGAAGGCGAGGTTCAGGATCAGGAGGGTGGTGATGGAGTGACGCCGTGCTCGGGCCAAGATGCTCCAGACGATGAAGACGTTCCCGGGGACGCCGATAAGGAACACGAGGCCGAGGATCACCGAGCCAGCGACCGCTCCACTGCTGTTGCTCAAGATTGTCTCACTACCTCTAGTCATGTTCTGAGTCAAACTGGGAGGGACAAATGGACTGGAGGACTCATTGTAGTGCAAGGCCATCTTGGCAATCTAAAGGTAAAAAGAAAATAACATTTTGTCAGTTATAGTGGCTGTCTAGCTTGTTTGCATATGGTTGTGGCATCACAGCATTACACTCCATTACTGGTCTCAAGTCTGGAATAATTATGAAGTTTATGTTAAATAAGTCTCTTTTGCTCACAAGGCGGCATTTTTTTATAATTTGTTTTATTAAAACTAAAAACTGCAATATTATCATATTTTTTTTACAATATTAACTAATGGTTTACAGTGTAAATATATTACAAAATGTAATTTATTCCTATGATCAAACATGAACATTCAGAAACACACACAGAAACACAAAAACATGTATAAAACAAGTATAAATATTTAGTATTTATATTAAAACCACAATTAATATTTTTAAAAATAGAAAGTTCAATAGAACAACATTCATTTGAAATCGAAATCTACTGTAACATAAATGTCTCTGAGTGGCTTTCACTTTCGATCAATGTAATGTGTCCTTGCTGAATAAACGTACAGAAATGTGATAAACAATTGTATCTGTGTCATATAGATATGGACTTAATATCTGTGAATATGCAATATTATTGGTGTATAACTTGAAGCTTCAAAAATACACAGTTTAATGAAGGTGACATCATTCCCCGGAGTGACCGACCAAATGCAAGTTTTTCAGATTGTCTATCAGTTTTGTTTCCAGTTAATTATGTTGATTTACATCCAGTAAGAAGGAAATGGAATACATTAATTTCATAAGTACACACAGTTATTTGTCCTCATTACACAGTGATTTGACAGAGCATCGTTTTACTGATCAACTGATTTTTTTAAAAGACCTTGTTTAATTTGATAAAGGCATCCGTTTTATAAGTCAGTAGATGAATGTAGAGAAAAGCAATGTCATTTTCAGCAGTACTGAATTCATTTCTCCCAGAGGGATCAAATTGGATGAGAAAAATAGCAAAACTACAAACTTCAATCTTTAAATAAAAATGAACAGGAAAATACTATAAAAAGATGTATATAATCATATAATCACACAGTGCCTTGTAAAAGCATTCACACCCCTTCATTTGTGTCACGTTTTGTTGTGTTGCAGCCTCTTAAAGTTACCTCTTTTCCAAATCAAGCTACACTCAATACACCATAATAACAACTTTTCAAATGTATTGCACAGCAAACAAAACAATACTTATCTTATCTTAGTGAGATATTTGTTTTTTATTATTATTATTTTTCTTGTTTCTAGTCAAAATGTACTAGATAAGCAAAATTACATAAACTATGTTTTTTCCTTGAGTAAAAAAATCTAAATGAAGTGAATTTAGCTTAAAACAAGTACAATTATCTGCCAGTTGGGAAAGAAAAATAATCTTGTTTTAAGATTATTCTGCTTACCCCACTGGCAGATCATTTCACTCCTTTAAAGCAAAATGCACTTAATTTCGTTTTTGAAATTTTTTATCTTGTGTCTTTTTGCGTATCTATGAAATGCATCTAGATTTAAGATATTTTTGATATTTTGACTAGAGACAAGACAAATATACTAAGTAAGATAAGTCTTTTTTTGCAGTGTAGAAATTAAAACTGAAAGGATTCCATCGCAAGAGTGTTCACACCCATATCTGAGACAGTTTCAATTTTTGGCCGGTCAAACTTTTCATTGCTTATAGACGTTAACCTGTGGCAAATTCAACTGAATGAGTATGATTTGGAAAGGTACATGCATCTTAATAAAAGGTAGAACAGCTAATAATGAATATTAAAGCAAAAACCAAGCCCTGAGGTCAAAAGTACAGGATTGCGTCGGAGCACAGATTTGGGGAAGAATTAAAAAAAAATTGAAGGTTCACAGAAGCATGTAGCCTTCATTGGCCAAACACATTCATATCCTCAGTCAAGACACACAGGAAAAAAAGCACCTAAAGGACCCTCAGATCGCGAGAAACAAGATTCTCAGAAGTGATGAACCTCAATTCCAAGCATCATGTTTGAAGGAAACCAGCTCTGCTCATCACCTGCAGAGTACATCCCAAAAGTAAAGTGTGCTGGTAGCAGTCTCATGCTGTAGGCTGTTTTTCAGCGACAGGGACTGAGGGACTCATCAGAGTAGAAGAGGAGCTCAAAGAACCAAAATATTACGATAGTCTTTATGAAAGCCCAGTCCAGAGTATTCAGAACCTCAGACTGGGCAGAAGATTTACCCTCCAACAGGACAATGACCCTAAACACGCAGCAAGAGTGGCTTATACACAACGCTGTGAATGTCTTTGAGTGACCCAGCCAAAGCCTGGACTTGAACCCAATCAAATATTCCTGGAGAAACCTGAAAATGTGTGTCTGGCTCCATCCAACCTGACAGAGCTTGAGAGGTGAAGAGATGAGGAGAAGTGTGGCACATACTTGCCAAATGATGAAGAGCAAAGCTTGTCACAGCAAACAAAAAGACTTGAGGTTGTAAAGGTGTTTCAACAAAGTACCACGTTAAGGGTATGAATACTTATGCAATGTATTTATTTAAGTTTTATATATATATATATATATATATATATATATATATATATATATAAATTCATGTTGTGAATTTATTATGTTGGGAAATTCGAGTTGTTCTGATTTTGCTTTGTAATTATGTTGTATGGAGTGGACAAAATAAGTAATTTAAAGCAGTTTAACATAAGGCAGCAACATAATACATGAAAAAATTATTGGGGTATGAATACTTTTGCAAGGTACTGTATATATATAAAACCACAAATTATGTAGTAGTTTCAAGTAGTTTGAAAGTATAATGAGACTGATGTGACTATTAATCTTTACAACGTGAAGTTGAAATTATGCTGAATGAAGCACAATAATTAAGAAACTTGGAGTTCGTGTGGTCTGTCTTTAGAGGTTTATACAGAAGTTAGAAATATCTACTCTTTATGGAGAAAATAAATGGTATGTTTTTGCTGAATATGAAGTTGCATATGACCCGTTGCTGAAGTTGTTCCAGGTTCTAATATAACATCTATAGGCTATTGATAAACCACAGTCTGTGGAATTATATTAAGAGCAAACACATTTGTTTTCGATATTAGATGCTCATAAAGAGGGTGGGAGCCACCGTAAATGACGTTTGTGGTCTTCAGACAGAAGCACAGGTCAGAGAGACTTAGCCTCATCACGTCTCAGTGGCGGCTGGGAAAAAGGCCAGTGTCCACAGAGCCACTTACTGCACATTAGTGAAGGCATTAGCACACGGCAGACGCTGACAGCCTCCCCGATGCATTACAAACACAACGTTTTGCTGATGATTACAGGAGTCTGCGTAACGTGATCGTTATCTTCTCATGCCAAATCTCCACAGTTCAATATCCTTTCAAGCCATCCTTTCAAGATGCACCAACGCGGTACACCGAGTGAAAGAACACAGACGCCCTGAACACCGCGTCCATTACAGGCCCTCGGGGAGAGACAAGAACAAGACGCAGAACACGGAACGTGAAAGTCTAGAAAACACAGAATCAATCTGAAGAATCTGCCAGAGTTTGTATGAAGACTAACTTCGTCCCACACAGCTTGCATGTTTATCAGTGCAGGAAGTTCATACAGGAAATTATTTTGTGATCATTTATGCTTACTGGGGGTTTTACTTGAAGGTAAAAGTGCATGTTATCCGTCGACATCTAACAACGATGCAACACAATACAAATGACTAGTTAGCTTTCAAACACACAATTGTGTCCATTTGATTTGAGTTGTGTTGTGTTGTTATAGTTTCTCATAATGTGTGATATTGTTTTTGTAAACTCTTAAAAGGCAATCATATTTTGCTGAGAAGTTGTTTCAGAGTGCTTCCTGAACAGTGAATCATGCACCAAAATAAAGTTCTCAAAAAGACTTGTATTTGTTCATTTAAATTGTATAATATTTGTTTTAATTCCTTGTATAATATATTTTTTATATTTTTAAATCCTAATTTTAATTACGATATATATGCTATTTCAATACAAATTGTATTAATAATTATGTTAATAGTACTATTCTAGTAGTATTATATATATAAAAAGAATAATACAATGCAAATATGTGTCCCTGGAGCACAAAAGCAGTCATAAGCAGCACATGTATATTTGTAGCAATAGCCAACAATGCATTGTATGGAGATTATGTTCCATGAAGATAGTTTGTAAATTTTCTTCCATATATATAGTAAAACATAGTTTTTTTATTAGTAATATGCATTGCTAAGAACTTCATTTGGACAACTTTAAAGGTAGCTTTCCAGTATTTTTATTTATTATATTTTTTTTTGCACCCTAATATTCAAGATATTCAAATATTCGTATCTCAGCGAAATGTTGTCTGATCCTAATAAACCATACATCAATGGAACGCTTACTTATTCAGCTTTCATGTGATGTATAAAACTAAATAAATAAAAAATGAATACCCTTACGACTAGTTTTGTTGTTCATGGTCTCATATATAATATTTCCTAATTTCTGCATAACATTATTAGAAATAGTCATCAAAGTTGTGAAATAACACAAACATGGAGTTGTGGGGGGAATGATTTGGTGACCAAAACATGTGACACGATTGTAAACTCAGCATCATTATTAATAGTAATGTCATGGTTACTGCCGAATAGTAATGTTATGAAATAAAAAGGAGTTATGGGAACGATGTGGTGAAATGGGATGTTTCCCATGACTTACATTTACATTTCCCACCTGACTTACATTTCACTACTGATTTTATTCTGTATAATTGAGTATGTGACGAATAAAACATACTAAAATCTTTCCCAAATGCATTGTAAGCATAAGTTGATCATAGAACATTGTCACCAATGAAGCTTGGATTCATTTAGGTTTACGGTGCTTTTGGGAAACACAGTCCTGTGCAATAACACATCATGACACTTTTCCAATATGCACTCCAAATCTTCCATTAAATAACATTTATTTGACTTGATTTGATACATATGGGCTTTATTTCAAAGTTTCAAATTTGTCAAAACTGAAGTGACATCTGCCGGACAGAAGTTTTTAAAGATCCTGAGAAACAGATGCTTAAAGTTGCGAAACTATCGACAGAAGACACTGACAAGGCTAACCATTTGTCTCTTCAGCAGACCACATCAGGCATTTCCATCAGTCACTGTTTTCCTGCTTCAGTACCCACTTCAAACGAGAAACTGGAGCACAAAACCATGGGCTGATAGCTGTATTTCTGAAGAACCTTGTTTTTGGGCCTGCTGCCATGACTCGCTTGTGTAAGCAGACTTTATTTCCTCCTGACCTTTACATTAGCAGTATGTGCTTGGATTTAATCATCAGTCACTGATGAGCTGTCTAGTCTCTCTGTGGTCAGAAACAACAGTAACAGGTCAGGGATAGGAGTATAATGATTTCAATCATCAAAGCAAAGGTTCACCCAGAAGTGAACAGTGTCATCGGTTACTCACTCTCATGTTCATGTGAATGAGAATGAGAAATGTGAAACACAAAAACTAGTCATGTTGCTCTGGCTTTCAAATATCATATTTTTGCTTATTTACACTTGACACATCATAATCAGTCACTACATTCAACATACAATAACACAACACTGTCTCAAAACTAATACATGACTTTAGAAGACTAGAAATATAGCGCACAACTCATATGCACTTCTGTTTTGGGACGTTTATGATGCCAGTGGCTTTAATTCTGAGGATCTGCAGCACTGCACCTTCTGTAGTGCTGGGTACACACCACGAGATAACGGCTGATTTTGGGCAGATTTCTCAATCCTAGGTAATGTCCTGATTATCTTGGTGGTTCTAAAGATTATATTATCAGATTTGTGTGTGGTTTTATGTGTGTTAAGAGTGACTGAATCCGCCCCGATCGCGAATCGTAAATATTCAACGTGTTGATCAGAAATCCTGCTGTGTGGGGGGGAACCCCGAGGACAAATGCATGTTTAATCTGCAGATTATCGCGTAAAACGAAACCATATCCAACCTGAAAGCGAGCTGACAGAAGACAGAAGCATAACAAGCGCAGTCATGGCGCAGCATGAAAGGATCTGGACACTTTCATCACAATTTCTTCCTGCCATTACCAAAGACTGGGACTTTTCCATTACTTTAAAGCCTTAAATATAATCTTTGAATAATTTGTAAATATTTATACTTAAGGAAAATTGAATTGTCTTATTGCTTTTCTTTTATGTATTTATTTATTATTGTTTTCTGTTTATTATTGTATTTGGTGCAAGTTATGTTATTGCCCTTGTATGTTCTTTGTTCTAAAAAAAAAAAAAAAAAAAAAAAAGAAAAATAGTTTATTCTCAAGTCTCGAGAGATTTTGCGACCCGTGTTCCCAGTCCAGGCTCTGGTTGAAGATATGTCGGTGTGTGGTGTGCTGTCTTCATCACATCGCAGCACACCACACACTATATTAGCAAAACGGTTCAATATAGGATTGCTTTGTCCTCATGTGTGTGGTCTCTCACATTTTAAGATCTTATTAGATTTAAACAATCTTTTAGTGTGTACCCAGCATAGGTCTTTATTATTTGACTCACCTGCTTCAGATTCAGCTAATTGAGTACGAGCTCCATGAACTGAACTACGCCTGTCTGACCATTTATGGTAGTTTTTGACCATTCTGGAAGTTGAAATCAGCTTTTGTTGTGTGAGAAACCACAGTTCAAGATCAAGAGAATTGATTTCCATTGTGTTTCACAGAAGGAAGTCAGTCATATACGTCTGGAATGAATCTTTATCATACAAGATATAACACTATTCGCTGTAATCTATTTGCATGAAGGTTTTATAAAGGTTTTATGGAATTATAACCGATTTTTGAAGTAGAAAAAATTACTTTTCACAATTGATATTGGGTTATAATTAGTTTGGCATGTTCAATGACAAAAAAAGTGCATCATCAAAAGCACCTTCTCTTGGTTAAGTCGATATGAAACATTAAACTACCAATTATAACTCAAAACGTACACCTAAATGTGAAAATAAATACAAACACTAAAACATAATGTCATAGCAGATGAGAAGGGATGCAACATTGCAATAAATAATGAAAATGGGAAAATGTTCAGTGCAAAAGCCAATTGTGACATTTTGTTCATTTTGCCTATAAAACATTAAAGTAGAAAGTAAATGTGATTAAAAAATAAATGATTAAATGAAAGTATTTTTTGTATGTTAGGTTGGTTTCAAAACAACGTTAATTTGCTGGAGAAAAAAGTCTGACAATTGTATCACCGTTTGTTACAACACTACTCTGTGAAAACCTCAGAATTGCAAAACCACAGATACCATATACAGCAAGTCATTTATTTACATTGATTTCCGTGAGAAAACGGGCTAGAAATGGGGATTTCCGTAACAAGTTTTTCCACATAAATCCTGCTTCCTGATAGCGAGACCAGACATGATCGCTGCTGGCATATGAGCTACAGAAACCTTTCAAAAGTCTTTCCTAATTCCACCTAAACAAACTCATACAAAACCAGGATCAGACGAAAGAAAGGCAGAATGATAACAAGATTAGCTGAAGTGAAGTTCAACACGCTTGGATTGACTTCTTGACATTCCCATATCAATGTGGCCAGTCTTTGGACTGTATGCAGTGTTTGTCTAGCGCACGTCTGGGAGACTCGACACAGTCTGAGACATACACTTCAAACAGACGTGAAAATCCTCTACCACCCATTAACAAAGACCAACACGCCCTCGGTGAGCAATGAGCAATGAGCGCTCGACTACACCTGCGTACAGAGACACACACCTGATTCTGAATCACAGAACATGCTACACTAATAAGCATTCGCATGTGTGGCTTTGTGTAAAATCATGTTCAATTCTGGCTTTTACAAGAATAAAACCAGTGTATTATCCTTGTTTGCTTACGTACACCTCGAAACATTCATGTTACTCAACACAGTTCCTTATCAGATGATGTGTCGTACTGCACTGGCCTGAAACACAAGCAGCGAGTCTTAACAAGCTTTACACACATGACAATATTCTACTGACGTGCACAGAAAACAAAAGTGAAGATTTATATGAGAGGATGTGCGCCGACATGCGTGGATGCACTTCTCCTGGGTTGCTGATAGTGATCTTGCTAAGAAAAGCAGCAATAACAGCTGTCTACAGACCAAATATAGCACAGGTTGCATATTGTGGGAGTGTGATAAACAAATGTCTAACATGATGCAGTCATGATCATATCATGATTACCACATATGCCATGGTATTTGTAGGTTATGTCCAAAATAATACCATGCCCATTGTGTTTTGTATAATCTTTTGCATGCGTGCATGTTGTCATGTATAAGATTTGCATTATTGGCAAGTATTTTTTTTTTGCCGCCTTACTTTTATTATCTTTAATTAATTAGACACAATTATTACTGTTTATACAAAGCATCACATTGCTTTTTAATAGTATATCATAACATATATTTACAGTGTTTTTATTGCAGCATGTGGTATGCATAAAAACTGCAGCTGAGCTGCTCACTGGTACTACTGTAGGTCAATGCTTCTAAACCCTGGCCTTCGAGGTTCACTGTCCTGCAGAGTTTATCACCAAAACTGATCAATCTCACCTGCCTGAAACTTTCCAGCAATCCTGAAGATCTTGACCGGCTTGTTCGGGTGTATTCGATTTGGTTGAAACTAAAGTTTGTTGGATCAGAGTTGAGAGAACATACTGTACACTCTTAAAAATGAATGATAATAACCCGAATTACCTTTTTCAACTCTATAGAGCCTTTTGTGTAATGGAAATGTTGTATGGGTGTTACCGCTAATACTAATAAAGAGCCTGTATCTTTAAGAGTTGGTCACTGGCTGGTCTGAGGTGTATTAACAGCTTAGAAAGATGGGAGAATCTGGACATCCTATTTCCTTATTTATTTCCAGATGAACGTGAGCCAACATATCATACATCATTTCTTTAAACACCACTTTTTTTTTAATTCCACAAAAAAATTATGTGCACTTTAGCTAAAAACCATACACTACTACTACAATCATTGTAGCTCAGGTCATAGATCATAGGTTCGTTTCCTGAGAACACACATACAGGCTAAATGTATGCATTTAATGATCTGGATAAAGCAACTACTAAAAGTATAAATGTAAACTTTGTATTGTTCACATATAATAATAATAATAATAATAATAATAATAATAATAAATAAATAAACTGATATTGTAGGTTATATGGTTATTAGTTGAATAATAATCTAGCTTGTTTAGTTAAAGACAATTGGCCTGATTTCTTAATATCATGAGCATGTTTTCTGTCTCTCGGGCTGTAAACACACAGTGATAATCATTAACAGTGATCTTCAAACTGACTGAATCAGATATTCTCAGAAAGCAGGAAACGAGTCTTACCTTCTTGTACTTCCAGTGGCTTACAGCAACAAATGAAACGGCTACAAGTCTTTCTTTCTTAGTTCCTCCTCAGGTAATTCAGTTCCCTGGTGCTCTCACTGTGGTCGTCTGTCCTTCCTCTCTATAGTCCACATATTTCTGTGAGTCTCTCTACATCCTGTGCAGCCTCATGCCTCAGCGTGTTATCAGTGTCTCTCGCTCTCTCGCTCTCTCGCTCTCTCTCTCTCTCTCTCTCTCTCTCTCTCTCTCGCTCTCTCGCTCTCTCTCTCTCTCTCCCTCTCTCTCTCTCTCTCTCCCTCTCTCTCTCTCTCGCTCTCTCTCTCTCTCTCTCTCTCTCTCTCTCTCTCTCTCTCTCTCTCTCTCTCTCAGAGGTGGAGTTTCTCTTTGCTGTCTTGAACTTCATCTTATCATTTGATGATCTATTCTAATAGATTTCGAAATATACAGCGGTCAATGACACACCTCCAGTAGAGAAACAGCGCACACACACACACACACACACACACACACACACACACACACACACACACACACACACACACACACACACACACTCCTCTGTTTGATCAAGCCATCACTCATGTTAGTCATTTCTGAATCATTATCCTGCACTCACAGATGCTTGTACAAACTAGGTTGTACACACACAAATACACACGTTTACTTGGGTACTGAAGTACACGATGACATGCCATTGACTTCTGCAATACAATACAACTGTATCATTTGATGCTGTGTTTCCACTACTTGTGTGCACGATACAACATTTGTTTCTGCTTTATCTTTATGCTCTTTCATGCTGGACAACTGACCCTTCTCAGAGAGTTTGATTGACAGGCGATCTTACCAATCATAATGGCGAATCTGACATTTTTTCCAACAAAGAAAAAAAGGAGAGTAGATTAACCCGCTGTTGAAACAATATATCCTTTGATGTTCGTTCTTGTTTATTTTAATGCTATAACTAGTAAAGAGGACGAGATGATCGGTCCATGTGCCACTTAAACTGAGGTGCTACAGCGATCTGTCATGACACAAGAGACACAAAATGATATGTATTGTTTTTCTTTCTCATAATAGTTTCTTTCATAGAAAAAGTAACCTGCTCTGTCTTGTCTGTCTGTGAGTCAGTTTCCTCTTTGTTCTGCGAATAATTCATATTATTGGTATTATTATTATTTCTACATGAGAGCACCATGGCTTGTCGGGTATAGCAACAGTAACTAAGGGGGGCGGGTCTTTGTGAAGGGTCAATTGGCGATGATATTTACAAAGTCTTTGAATATTCACTCAACCGAACTTATTCCTTTAAACAATAGGGCTTCGTAAAGAGAAATGGGGTCAGTTTGTGAGTTGATGCAATTAAGTTTAATTAATTAGCTTCTCAACATTAAATAAAAAATAAAATGAAGAACCAGATTTAAAATAAAAATGTATTTATCATAACAACCCTGACATATTTCATTGGATTACCTGCATCTGCATGACCATCAATCTACATCCGATATGGTGAACATTATCAAATTATCAAAATGTTTGGCTAAATTAAAGTTCGGGAACTTTAAAGGAAACATTTTATGATGGAAATCTTTGACTATCATTATCACTAGTGTGATTTGGAGACTCGATGGTTCGGTACAATTTTTAATACATTTAAAAAATGGATGGATACTTTTATAGGCTATATATAGACATCTTCCTGTTTTTATTCATACTCACAATGCAATTTCAATGGAAAGTCAGTTGTTCTTCCTTTTCGGTCAAGTATTTCATGAGAATTGTACTGTAATGGCTTCCAGTCAGCGGTAGCGTCATGATCAGGTAAAGCCGCTGCTTTAGGAGGGTCCCGGCAGGGAAATGACGTGTGTTGTGATGGGAAACGAGTGAGTCTGAGTGCAGTTTTAATTGATCCCGTATTTTAAGAAGTGTTTACATTAAATCGGATCAATGTAAGACGTTTTTGACTGTGAGGGTTGTGTATAGCTGCCGGGGGAAATGGTAGTTCATTATTCACATTCTAAGGAAATATGTCCTATACAGTGTATTACTGTGAGTCATTTCAGTCTTGGAAAAGTGGTATTGCATAAGCTTCTAAGTAAATATAGAAACTAGTTCCATGCATTCTGATAACAAACATTAACTCCATCCTGGAATTAACTGAAGGATTATTCCTAAAGCAACTTAATGCACAACACTCCTAATGAAGTGCATGCTGTTTTATCTCATGCACTCTGTATTTGTATTGTACTGTACTGGATTTTTTTAAGGAAATCCCTTTTTTTCTGGATTTATTTCTACTTTTGTTGATTCAGAAATGATCAGTAACTGACTAATAACTACTAATAAGTGATCAGTGACAGAATGACTAATAACTAAAGCAGTGTAATAAACTGACACACACACACACACACACCTCAACTTATCCAGACACACCTATCAAATGTCCGCCTTAAAAATAACCCACATGCAAGTAAGCTATCACCTCCATCAGCATCTCCATCCATCAACATCCATTCTATTGCAACCTCTTCAGAAAGTGTTTGTGTGCTGGGGTGCCGCTATGGTTTCTGGGCCCCCTGAACAGCACATTCACTGGGCCCTTGTATATATTTATTTAATCTCAGTAGATGTTTTTAGAAAGGTCATTGGTCATTTTTCTCAAGGTTTTACAGACTTCTTTGCATGAGCGCCATCTGCTGGATAGATATAATCCAGCATGTCAGATCAGGGTATTGTATTAACCCTTTACGATTCCTGTAAAATTTGCCTAAAACGGCTAAAAAAGGCATACCCAAAGTAAATTGCATGCTGTTCTTGGGCCATTTGGATGCTATGCGTGGTGTTGGTCTCCTTTGAAAGGTGACACTCTGAGGTTTGTTTCTCAACAGTCAGAATCACTGTAAGTCTTACTGATATTGAGTAATAGCACTTTGAACACACTAAAAAAATAAAAAAATCATTCCGCCTACATTGTAAATATAAGCCTGCAGATGACTATAGCTGGGAGGTATAAACTGGAAAATACATTGGGATCACAGAATGAAGCCTTACCAAGCCACATTTCCCATTTGATAAACAATATATTCGAAAATTTGTGTTTTACATGTTTATCTAATTTTATGTCTAGACGCTTCCAAAGAAATTACACTTGGGAGACTCCAAACGACCCTTTGTAACCAACGACACATACAATGCTGTAATTCTTGAATGCTTTAATGTACAGTCATCATTTTGGGCTCTAATGAAAGATTACACTTAGAGCTATTCAGTTTCTCATCCAGATTCACTGTCAATAATTGCTGACACATAGTAACTGAAGCATAAACACATTATAGTGACATTTATTTATAGAATCCAAAATGTGTACACTTTTAAAATTACATATATATTTATAATGTATAATCTAAATACATTTTTTCCTATATTTCTATTTATGTACATAGTACATTATTTAATTATTTCTTTTTTCTTATATTGGTATTATATTGCATCCCTACTGTGTTATTCCTATGTATGTCTGTACTATCATGCATGTCTGCATTATGTCAACAAAAAGTGTACATGCTGTGTTTATTGTATCTCAAAATGTTGACATAGTTGAAATCACAAGAATCTCAGCTTTCCATGGATATATGACATGGTCAACTTGTTTTTTTGTTTTTTGTTTTGTTTCTGACGACTTTACCCTGTCACCACTAGGTGTCCCGCCGGCGGTACGCTGGATTCTTAATTAAACCACTCGAAGGAACTGAAATATAACAAGAGCTCAAGAACCACCCCATGATCTGACAGATTATATGGCGCTAATGGTAGATTATTATTATTATTATTATTTTATTTTGTTTAGATCAATCAGAAAAAAGTGCACAAATCACATTAACTTATTAATTATGGTGAATCCAGCTAAATTGAGATGCCTTTGTCATTTACAATGACTGGGTACAAATATCTATCCATCTTTCTAAATGTCTAAAACATTTTAATTGCATGAAATTTCAATAAAACAGTAAACATTGTGTTTGCATCCATGTATTAACTCCCATTGCATGGGTGCCATCTGCTGGACAGAGAGTTCACAAAACATGTCAGATCCCATCCACATATAAGTGCACAACAGCAACAACTGGACTTTATCATGCCAAACAGTCTACATATTAGACTAAGATCTTATGAAAAATTAAAGTTTTATAATATTTATTCATTCTGACAGCATAAACATGTAACATCCCAAAAAAGGAATTTATTTAAAACACATTTATTTCATAATTAAGTAGAGTTCAGATCTATTAACATCTTTACTGACATATCACTCGAGACTTACTGATAATAAACATTATAATTCAACTTTATTTGCAGTACTACTTGTGCACAATGCACTTATCTTAATATTAAGCCAAAAATCCATTTCAGTGTCACAATTGCTATTTAAATACAAGATGTTTAAAATGTTCCCAAAGTATAATTGCAATAGTTCCACTTTAGCACAATCAAATATACTTCATTTAATCTTTAGTTGGACTTCCGCACTACTTCTGCACAATTAAAGTGCATTGATGACTAAATGAGTTGTTCCAGTTTAGCAGACTTCAAGTATACCAGTTTAGTATGGCAAATGTCCAACTGCATGGTATTTGTATCAAGCACATAAATATCTAATTGTATTTGTAGTATACTTCACATGAAATGTATTTCAAATACAGTTTAGTACATTTATTTGTCCGTATGGAATGTATTAAGATACGTTAACATTAGTAATTAGTAATCCCTAAATCAGTGCACATATTGTTCAATTGTATCATTGGAAACATGATTTGTTATTAAAGATAAAGGAGAATGTACTTCCAAATTAAAAGCTCGGAAGATTCTTCAAATGTGAACATTATAAAAACAAACTGAACTGAAAATGAGGTTTTATTCAGTGAGAGAGAGAAACTCAACAGCATGTCCCGTCATTATTTGGATAGATCACAGAGTAGAATAGATGAGTAGATTTTAATTTCACAGTCACCAGCATCAGTATGAACAACCTTCCCTTGTTCAAGTTGATTTGTTTTACTTTCAGCTTACAGCAAAAAGAAAGGCATCTCACCTTTACCAACACTATTCTTTTCATTGTTCCAGATATACTGGTTTATAACTCAGTGATACATAATTCAATTCTATCAACACATGTATGATAGTCTGCATGTATGAAACAGATCCTGTGAAAATGAATAGCGTGATGTACTAGAGAGTAAATGTACTAAATAGAGAGTAATATACTTATGTCTCATTTATGGTGAACCTTGCATCCTGATTCTTTCAAACTGACTAAAAAAGTCAAATACTTTGATTACACTGAAGCAAAATCGGTCATTATATGCTGATTTTTTTATGATGCCACAACAAACTAGCTTGCCAATATTGGTGCAGATCCATTTTTATAAATGTAATGTTACGTCTTTACTTGGTTTTATGTGCATTTGACATTTTGTTAGCTTTAAAAGCAACAGCAGTAAACTGGTGTACATTCTCAATCACGTGTTTTGCCATCTCGAAGTTAGTATCTGTTGCTCTCGTCATTGCATCATACATTGAATCAGCGTCTTCTGCTGCTTCCCATCCAATGATGGCTCCTCCAACAGCTCCTACAGCCGGAGCTCCGAGAACGACACCTGCGGCTACTTGCCCCGCTGCTGCTCCTGCTCCTGCTGTCACTCCTCCTGTAACTCCTCCGCCCAAAACGATTGTTACTCTCTCCATTCCTTTAGCTAGTGCAGCCTCTATGAATGTTTGCATCCGTGTTGGTATCTCTTGGCTCATGAGAATCACAACTGATGTCCCCAGAACTAAAATGGCCAGACAGCCTCCAGTCACTGCCCCTGCCATCGCTCCGACAATCTTACGTGAACAATTGGCTTTTGGCAGAAAACACTTATTAGAATTTACAGTCACCTTTATTTCTATAGCACTTTATGCAATACCGATTATATCAAAGCAGCTTTGCAGACATAAACAGGAAAAATAGGAGAATCAGTTAAGCAAAATCAACTATGAAGATCATTCAGATTCTGCTGTAAAGCAACACTATAATGTCATTTCATTTCTAAAAATGGCTTATTTTAAGCTGACGTTTAAACAAAAACTTTCTTTTTTTTACTGATATACAGCATTACTCATTTACATATATTTAGAAAGATAAACCTTTTCTGATAATCTTTCACATGATTATGCAACCAATCCCATAGAGAGAAATGATCAGGCTAGATGATGTTTTAACATACCTCCCATTATCTTCTCTGCTGTGGATGGTGCCGTCTGTAATAAAGGTAATATGTAGGTTATTTAAAATTCATATCTAGAACCATTCATGGATGTTTGTATATTTAAGCCTGTCTATTAAAGTAGGGAGGCAACATAACTTTTTACAGATTCACAAAAATATAAACGGTGAAACAATTAGGAATAACAAAACACGTCAAGAATATTCCTTCAGTTGGCACATCCTTTTGCTGTTTTTAGCATAAATACAATTAATACTCAAAATAACTGCAGGAAATACAATATAATTCAATTCAACTTTGACATCAGAATATGAGTATGGTATTGTATATGTTTATCATTCTATGTGAAAAGTGAATTACCTCTGTTGATGCACCAGAGGTGGTAGATTATTTTCTGATAAAAATGAGAGAAAAAAAGACAAGTATAAGTAATAAATCATGAAAAAAAATACATTAAAATAATATGAAGATAGATTATGACCAAATAGTGGTAGATGAAAAACAAGGACACCCTACTCACATCCGCTTATGAACTCTCTCTTTCGACACTCTTTCACTTTTGGCTTATAGTTGATATAAAGCAAGAGACCGAATGAAGAGAGTGACGAAGCAAGGGGAGTTTCACGTTTATCATCAACAGGAGCATATAGCAGATCTTGAACTCTTTCATTGTCATGTGTCCCATGTCGTGGAACCTGCTTAACCGGCCCCAAACACATCAGACAAGAACCCAAATCATGTCATAAAATATAAATATAAATCCTTCACAAACATACTTCATACAAATTACCAAACATACATTCTGATCCTTTTGTCAATGAAAGAAAATACATTTTTACATACCTGCACAATCAAAAATCTTCTGATGACCTAAACATTACAAGTCAGTGTGTATCACAAGCGTTGAAAGCAACGAGGATCACAAAGAAAGAGTTAAATAGACCTAAACATGCCATAGGTAGAGAACTATGAGAGAGACGTGCAGTCATTTAGCACATCCCTGCACCTTGCAATCTAAGCACCTTTCTTATCAAAGTGTAGAGGTCACTGATGGCCAGCCACACTAACTTTCTCTTTCATTTTATATATGTGGGCCTACCGGGACAAACCCAAACACAACCTGTAATCACAGTCATGAAAGCTGTAAAACAATGACAGCTAGGGTGTCAGAATGAGCCGTCAACCTCTGACCTGCTGAAAACATCAGCACTTTCAACCTCTTCCACAAGTGTTTACATAAACAAACATAAACAGAGGAACTTACCATAACTTTATTAGATGTATTATATATGACCCCGGACCACAGTCTTAAGTCGCTGGGATATTTTTGTAGCAATAGCCAAAAATGGGTCAAAATTATAGATGTTCTCTTTTATGGCAAAAATTATTAGGATATTAAGATCATGATTCATGAAGATATTTTGTAAATTTCCTACCGTAAATATATACTATTGTTTTTTTTTTTTTTTTATATATGCATTGTTGAGTACTTCATTTGGACAACTTTAAAGATTATTTTCTCAATATATAGATTGTTTGCACCCTCAGATTCCAGATTTTGAAATAGTTGTATCTCAGCCAAATATTATCCAATCATAACAGACCATACATCAATGGAAAGCGTATTGATTCAGCTTTCAGAATATGTATAAATCTAAATTTCGAAAGATTGACCCTTATGACTGGTTTTGTGGTCCAGGGTCGCTAAATTAGTAGTAGAAGTAGTCGTCGTATTATTTCTGCATTTCACTTTTGCTCTAGCTTGTGTACATTTTTTAAAAGTAATATATTTTTAAAAGAATCCAGCTACACTGAAATTTAAAAAGTATGCTCTTTCTTGTGCATTGAACAAGCCTGTGTAAAAAAAGCCTTTTGTTTGGAAAGCTATGTATGCAAGGTTTGCAATATAGCTATAGAATTGGTTTCTGTTTTGCAACTTAATTTTTTGACTTTGTAGATTTTCCTTTCACACGCTTCACACATGGCGACACATCACCTACATTTAGAGAATGTGACCACACCTTTCACATAACATTCTGAATTGATCCTCCATTCATAATTCAGTCAATCACAAAAACATTGCTTTTCTTACTTAGATTTCTTTGTTTCCAATTATTTAGCTTACCCCATTGGCAGATCATTTAGCTTTTCAAGTAAAAACTCACTAAATTTTGACTGCATTTTTTTTCTGAAAACAAGAGAATACTTTTTACATTTTAAGGTGTTTTTTAGGTATCTTGGTTGGAAATAAAACAAAAAAAGTAAGAAAAGCATTTTTTTTGTAGTGTAGGACCCAAAGATTGAGGAATGTGCACCCAAATACATGCATTGTATCTAATTATATGTCCTGTGGACACATAGCTACTCATTCCATCTCATACGAAATGTTTCAAGATTCATATTGTAGGTAAACAGTGTAATTACATTTATGATAGGTTATCTAACAGTCAATATAACCATAAAGTAAGAGCAGTCCAGAAGCATCACTAGTTCATGTTATCTAACCTGCACACAGAAAAGGATTCACTGACCAGATACACACTGCAGATAAACATGACCAGGGACGCCTGAAGATGACAGCATTACGGTAGAATTATGTTGAATTTCGATTTGTTTTTTCTTGTTGCCAGTTAACATTTACAACAATGTTCTACGTAAAATATGAATACAAGTGAATATTCACTCTTTGCCAGAAGGTGGTGCTTGTGGAACAACATAAGTATATCCATTACATGAAGTTAACACTACAATATTACAGGCATTAAATAGAGTGTTACAACCGGCTCCAAATTGCAACATAAACGAGAGCCAACACGGACCAGCAAGTAGCAAAGAAAATTTGATTATTGAACAAAAACATAATTAACAAAGGTATTCAAACAGTCAGTAGTCAGCCTTAATGTAGGTCAGAGATGAAAGTGTGCATGGTAATGGACTGTAGGCTCAAGGTCTGAACTGTATGCAAACAAAATAAACACAAATCAATAGAGCAATGGCAAGCCCGGCTAGTGTAATCACATTGTGATCAGGCAATACGCAAACCATGAAATTGGAACACACCAACTATACAAGTTGTGTGGAAGAAAACTACACAATACAAGCAGGGCGTCTCCAGAAATGCAATCGCCAGCATTGAAAATGTACGAGTGTGTGAGTTTGTTTATCGAATGCTGTTGTCACTGCATATATACACACACTCCCAAAAATACAAATAATTATTCAAAAAATATAATTTACCTTCAGCCAGTAGGTAGGCCCATGGGTTTCAGCTCGTTAAAGCCCGTGCATTAATGTTCCCCTGATTACATGTCTAACTTCACTTGTTTAACAATGGGTTTAATCATTTAGGTATTAGTGACTCCTGATTTCTGTACACATACAGGTAACTTGAGGGACTGACTCCTGCAACACTCCTGTTCTTTGTGGTGTATATGTGGCCAATGCAATGCAATGAAGCACAGTTAAAAAGGTATGAATATCCATCGACTGCGATGAGCTGTGCTTTACATAACTTAAACTAGAGACTGCAGAGCATTATATTTTCCTTTATCATGTACATCGTTTAAGATCAGCACTACTTAAATCCAGTTAATATCTAAATGGTAAATGTATATCAGGAAACTTTATTCACATATTCAAATGTGTATTACATTTACATTACACTTATTCATTTAGCAGATACTTTAATCCAAAGAGACTTGGGTATTTAGAATTTCTTTAGAAAAATGAGAATACAGCTCATTTAATGTCAAGCGAATCTGCATGTAAAACGAATCAAAATAATCAAACATATCATGATTTTAAACACAAGTTTAAATGAATTAGAATAGTTAGCCTAATCCCCCCCCCACCCCACACACACCTGTTAATGTACCTAATCATTAATACAGCTGATTGTTCTAAACAGGTCACATAATATTGTTATTATTTTAGTTAGTATTAGTTATTTTTTATCTTCTTCTGTTTGTGTTTTTTTATTATTGAAAATATTATCAACAAATTGTTGTATGTTCTCAGCCACAGCTGTTGCATTCTCATAGTTCAGCTTTGCAGTGTTGATCATCGCATCATACACCGATTCAGCTTCTTCTGCTGCTTTCCATCCAGTGACTCCTCCTCCAAGAGCTCCTGCAAGAGCTGCGACTCCAATAACGCCTGCTGTAACCGCTGTACCTGCTCCTCTTACCACTGCTGCTGCTGCTGCTGATGCTCCTCCTAGCGCTGCTGCTGCACCTGCTTTTTCTCCCGTTTCCGTTGATGCTTCTCCTGCTTTCTCTTCTGTTTTAACTGCTGCTCCTCCAGGAAAAGGTTCTACTGCTGCTGTTTCTCCTGTCTCTGCTTCTCTTGCTCCTCCACGAACCCCTGCATAAGCTGATGCTACATATAGCAATGCGCTTATAGGGAGGGCCAAGAAAGCCAATGCAACACCTGCACCCAGAAGAGCACCAATCAGCGCTCCTGTTGTTGCTCCTGCCGCCTGCTCCAGCATTTTGTTCTGAACATTTTTCTTTGCTTTTTCTCGTTTCTCATCTTGAGGCAAATTTTCCCCATCCATTTTTCCAATCTCATCTTGAATGTGTTCTTCCATCTTTTGAAACAGCTCGCTGGTGAAGCAGCCGTTCTTATTCCTCATCTTGTCGATGGTCTCCAGCAGATTTTTCACCTGAACTTTGTTGCTCTTGTTCCCCCATTTACCTTTTTCCAGTATTTGTTGTCGATGACGTGACAGCGACCTCCACATTTATCAACCAGCTTCTGTAGCTGTGAATTTGCCTTAAGAAATTCTTCAATGGTCTGGCCTTCCAATTGTTCACCAAAAGTGAATAAGATCACTGTGTGGTCAAACACGTCCTCTTTCAGTGTGTGCAGACGTTGCTGTAGCACCTCCAGTTCTTGGCTTGTATACTCTCCGACCTTCAGAACAATTACAAAGGCATCAACACCTTCAGTGCATTCAACCAGAGCTTTGATGATCTCAAATTTCATCTCCTTATCATTATTATCTGTGTCAAAGAATCCAGGTGTTTCAATAACTGTGATCTTGCTTCCATATCGCCTCTTCTTTCTTCTTGCACTTTGAGCTTTTAATGAATTATCAGAGGCTTTAGGGGTGAATACTTTTTTTCCAAGAATTGTGTTGCCAGCACTGCTTTTGCCGTGTCCTTCCGTTCCTAAAAGCACAATTCTTCTCTCTGGCATAGAAACACAGGCTATGGGAAACCAAGAAATAAACTAAATGTATGCAATATGAGTCTTTTTTGTACAGTTATCGAAAAAAAAGACACTTTTTTGTCAGTGTAATATTATGACAATGGTATAACTTACAACCCATGATCCTTGTCTGTTGATGGCGTCAGTGTCGTTAAGGTAAATATGAAGGTTATTCTTCAGTCATGCACCCTTCTTTATTCCTATAAACATTCATGGATATCATTTATGACATTTTACCAAACACCAGTTTAGTATAATGTCTGAGTACATTCAAATGTATGTATGCTTGTTAAAAAGTATTCACAAAATAAAGCAGAGCTACATTTGGCATCTATTCAGTCATAAAATGTCATCATGTCTTTAAAAAGATCAACCTTGCTTTTTTCAGTGGTATGAGTGGGTTTTCAAAATCTAATATATACATCTGTAAATGTCTGGACAATATATTCTGCCCTGATAAAAACATGAGTCTCCTAATCTGTACATGTGTAAAATAATAAGTACAAGTTTTACCTTCTTTTCTTTGTTCCACCAAAAGAATCAAAAAAAGAAATTGTTGTTGACGGATGGCCCAACCAAGATCTACAGTAGCTTTCATTTTCTTCTTATATAAGCCTATTGGAAAGGGACTTTTGGTATCGTTAATCATTCTCTAAACCGTAAACACACCCAACAAACGCAGTCACAAACATGAACTAGAAATGTGTAAGTGATTAAATAAAGTCAGTGGAGGAGATGTACATTGGTTATGTGTGGAAACAGCTCAACATATAATACAATTAATGTCTATCCACTAATCTACAGCATGATGGCTATTAAATATAAATTTTGTCTGCTATTCTGACACTACTTAGTTTGTGGAATCTACAAATGGTGACATCAGGGCTGTTATATGATTGACGTGATTTGTAATATTTAAATGCTCATGTCAGTGTCCAGTTACGATACCTGGCTTTGTCAGGAAAAAGATTGTGGCTCTTGATTGATGTACAAATAGCCAAAAATCCTGTCAGGGCAAGATCAGAAAGCAGAAGTGAAGTAAGAAAAAATAGCAGTTTATTAAAATATTCTTACTTAGTCACATTTTGTCTTATCAACATAAATTCAAGAAGAGTTGTACTAAAGCAAGGATGATTGAACATCATTCTGTGACACGGAAGAACTTGAAATTAGTCATTTTCTTTCCTATGCTTACTATGCAGCACAAAACACACATTTAAACAATAATGTATGATGCAAAGTAAAGAAAACAGAAAAAAAATTGGCACACCAAAGCTCATGACACACGTGTTTTTTCGAGCATCATGCAGGCTCTTCATCGGACTGTTAAAACTTAATTAACAAGCCTTTATACTACCATGTTTATACTACTTTATCCTATAACATACATAAAATATATATATATATATGTTTTGTTTGCTGACTTTTGTTTTCTTATCTCTGTTGTTGAGCACCCAACTTGAGCATGTTGCCATTGATGTGCATGCTTAATAAGTAAATAAGAAAATAAATACTCAGTTCATATTAAAATGTAATTATTTATATTATCTGATATTATTAATGTGACTGCAACACAATTCAATTTTCAAGCCTAAAGCCAAAGAATCCAACATTTATCTCATAATGTGAAATATGAGTCTGTGAACTTTGATTTAGACAAACTTGTATTAGGCTACACACTATAATTAGTGAAGCACGAGACACGAGAAGTTTCGATTGCTCGACATCGATTGCTTTGTTCTGATCAGTGGATGTTTTGAGTTTGAGCTATGTTAAGTCAATTATTTATGGTCTATTTTCTATCTTAAAGCACATTTTATACAGGATAATTTTCATTTCTATAAAGTGTGAATATATCCCCTATCGCATTCTGCAACAAAAACAATCAGAGCGCCTTGTCATCACGAGTTTTATTTTTATTTCCAGAGTCCGGAAATAAAAGCTTATAGCCTATTAGCATCACCAGCGTGGTTGCCGGTAACTAACGCTGCACATTAGCATCGCGGCTGTCGGCCCGCTAACACAGCTAATACCCTATTTACACACATTTACCATTGTTTCAATGTCACTTACTTTAATGGCGGAATTGTGTCTAGCTTTGAGTGCAGGTGAGGACACGTTCGAGCTACATTCAGTGCAGCTGGAGCTGGAGCCCGTGGAGAGACACATCCACGAGCTGCTTGGGAAGCAGGCCCAGCTGAGAGAGCGGAAAAGCAACTCTGGAAACATCCCGGGCTGATGCCCACAAGTCCGGGGTAAGTATGCAGCGTGCTGTTAACACTCCCACCACCTCTACTCCATGTGTTTCTCTTCACAGGCCCCGTGCAGCCGGGACGCGATCTTCCCAGATGTCCTTCACTCCGGCGCCGGGAAACCATGGACCCTCGGTGCAGCAGTGGAAGAAGTGATCCAGGCCGCGGACGACGACCTCCCCCCGTCCACCGCTTCCGGTCTTCGAGATTTCCACCTGCAACTGCTTCGTTCCTCTCTGCGAGACGGAATTTAATGCAGGATCTAGTGACGCTGTAATCGTCAGAGACTTAATCGTACGGCATGTCCGTGCAATGTTAGCTGAAGGTAAAGTGCACACCCACTGTTTCCCTGGTGCTTGTGTTCTCGATGTTTCTGCGCAGATACCCGTGATGCTGAAAGGCGACGAGAGCGTCGGATCGGTCGTGCTGCACACGGGGGTGAATGACACCTAGCTGCGGCAGACGGAGACACTGAAGAGGGTCTTCAGGAGCCTGATCTTGGCGGTACGCAGCACATCGCCAGCGACGACGATCATTGCGTCAGGACCTCTTCCCACGTATCGATGAGGACACGAAAGGTTCAGTAGACTGTTTGCTTTAAACGAATGGCTGTTGTCATGGTGTAAAGATCAGAAACTGCTCTTTGTCAATAATTGGAATCTTTTCTGGGAGCGTCCTAGGCTATTTCGTGCTGATGGCCTGCACCCCAGCAGAGTCGGTGCGGAACTCCTGTCGGACAACATCACCAGGACGCTACGCTCTATCTGACTAGTAAGCCAATTCTCAAAAAGCTGCTATGATGACTTTTGTTCTACCCACTTAATTGATAGAGGTACGTGCAGTGTCCAATCTATACAGACTGTCTGTTCCCAGATTAGTGAGATCAAAATATACATTTAATGCAGGGTCTAGAACAAATCTGATCATGATTAAACCAGAAAAATGCAAAATAAATTAACCAAAAAAATGTTTTAAAGCTTGGGGTCCTAAACCTCACACTGAACGCAGTCACTCACACCGAACGCAGTTATTGTAAATGAAATAATCACAGATAATAGTTTTGATGTACTCTGTCTGACTGAAACCTGGCTTAAAACAAATGATTATTTTGGTCTAAATGAATCTACTCCACCAAGCTACTGTTATAAGCACGAGCCTCGTCAGACTGGTCGTGGCGGCGGTGTCGCAACAATATATAGTGATATTCTCAATGTTACTCAGAATACAGGATACAGGTTTGACTCATTCGAAATACTTATGCTCAATGTTAAACTGTCAGATAAGCAAAATAAATCTGTCCTATCTCTTGCTCTGGCTACTGTGTATAGACCGCCAGGGCCATATACAGATTTTCTAAAAGAATTTGCAGATTTCCTCTCAGACCTATTGGTTAATGTTGATAAAGCACTAATTGTTGGAGATTTTAACATTCACGTTGATAATACAAATGATGCGTTAGGACTTGCGTTTACTGACCTAATAAACTCTTTTGGTGTCAAGCAATACGTCATCGGCCCACGCATCATTTTAATCATACACCAGATTTAATTAATAATTAATAATTCAATATTATTAATTAATTACTGTTATCTTTAGGTCACGTCCCAAAAACATTCAAGCTGGTGTTATTAAGCCTCTTATTAAGAAACCAAAACTAGATCCTTGTGAACTGGCAAATTAACGACCCATTTCAAATCTTCTGCTTATGTCTACATTTTAAATGTCTTTATTTTAGAAAAAAATTGTGTCTGATCAATTGTCAATTTCAGACAGGTTTTAGGCCCCACCATAGCACAGAATCTGCACTTGTTAAAATTACAAATGACTTGCTTCTTGCGTCAGACAAAGGCTACATCTCTTTGCTAGTTTTACTTGATCTTAGTGCTGCGTTCGACACTATAGATCATGACATACTCAGATTATGTATTATGTATATAATTTAACAAATATACAAGATTATGTATATTTGTTAAATTGCTCTAAAATGATCTCGTTAGATTTGTATTCATCATGATCTGTACTAAAGCAATTTTAGGATCATTAGGATCGAGTCAGTTAGAAATACGGTTCACACAAAACAAAGGGAGTCTGCTTTTATCTTTTTTGTCGCCTGAAGTTGGAATCAGCTTCCAGAAGAGATCAGATGTGCTAAAACATTAGCCACATTTAAATCCAGACTCAAAACTCATCTGTTTAGCTGTGCATTTACTGAATGAGCGCTGTGCTACGTCCAAACTGACTGCACTGGGTTTTATGTATAATCATTTTCTATTCTTAACTTTTAAATTCATTTTAAATAAATTTCTAAATAATTTTAAACATTTTAAAGTTTCCTGTTTGAATTACCATTCTGTATGAAATGTGATATAAATAAACTTGTATTGCCATATTAACAACAACATGGGCACAATTACAACAGTAAAATATATTCAAGCCACCAATACAGCATTTTTATTTATCTTATTTATTTTTGATGAGATGAACTTGCATGTCACACACTGCTCAGTGAATCTAAAACACTCAGTGAATCAGATCACAAACTACATTTTGACCACAAGATGTTCTCAGCCACATCAGGTAAAATTAGGCTACAAGTAGACTACAAGTATGGCCTAGTTTTTCCCCTTAAAGGGGCTTTTAACACTACACTTAGCCCCAAGCTGTCTTTTATTTTTCTAAAACTCTTTTATCGCCTGGTAAAGGAACATTGTACAAAATTGTGTTTTACCTGGGATTGACCTCTTTTACACTGTTAACCCAGAATCCAGTGCCTAAAGTGTGGCGTTATGCTGTGTTCCAGACTACTTAACAATTGGATTTTTCCCATATCCTACTTGAAAATAACGTCTGGATCACCGCTTGATGTTGGATATCCGACCTGTGAACTTGGTGCAGATCGATCGACCCTGACCTCAGTGACACGAATCATGTGATATTGTTTCCAAGATGGCAGCATCCTACTTCCAGCGAGCATAGTGTGGAGCTGTCTCATGTCAAACTTAAAAACAAACCTTAACAGTAGACATTGCATCTATATCGTGATACCTTGATTTCTGCTTTTCAGCAACTGATTTTACGTGTTTTCTGCTTTTTGGGGATATTTTTGGTCCCCATACCAATACCATACCATATTTGGTATCCAGACCAGATGATGGACCTGCACCCGGAGATGACCACAACGCAGCCCTGAACGTCAGCGAAGATCATGACAAGTGAACATCACGACTGGACAGACATCAGATCACAGATCCTCAGTGAAGACCACGAGAAACAGACAAGTCCTCTACAGAGACCCCTACGGCCAGCAGTGAAGACCATGAGAAACAGACAAGTCCTCTACACAGACTGCTACGGCCAGCAGTGAAGATCATGACTGAACAGACATCAGATCACAGATCCTCAGTGAAGACCACGAGAAACAGACAAGTCCTCTACAGAGACCCCTACGGCCAGCAGTGAAGACCACGAGAAACAGACAAGTCCTCTACACAGACCGCTATGGTCAGCAGTGAAGACCATGAGAAACAGACAAGTCCTCTACACAGACTGCTACGGCCAGCAGTGAAGATCATGACTGAACAGACATCAGATCACAGATCCTCAGTGAAGACCACGAGAAACAGACAAGTCCTCTACAGAGACCCCTACGGCCAGCGGTGAAGATCATGACTGAACAGACATCAGATCACAGATCCTCAGTGAAGACCACGAGAAACAGACAAGTCCTCTACACAGACCGCTACGGCCAGCAGTGAAGACCATGAGAAACAGACAAGTCCTCTACAGAGACCCCTACGGCCAGCGGTGAACGTGTCAGGCCAGGAGCAGCTAGGACCACGGTGCAGTTTTATCATGTTTACAGTCACTGTTAAACCAGCCGCCCACTACTGGCTAAACAGCAGCCCTGCTGGACAGACTACAGCTTCTCCGAAACAAATGACAGCGTGACGTATCCTGATCTTCCCGCAGTAGGAGCTGGATGAAATATTGTGAATGACATCAGTCCACAATCTCACTAGTGATGTAGTCTGAACTCATAACCACACCATCTGTGTTCATTTAACCAGAGGAGAGCTGAGCTGAGCTCCTGGTTTATCCCAAGGTGTTTTTTCTTTGTTTCAGTCACCTGCTGGAGTTTGGTTCCTCTGTCACCTCTGGATTGATCAGCTGGGGTTTAAAACACAATAAATATTCAGGAATAATATAGATTTGACTGCCCTGACACTATTGCATAATGACAAGACTTGAACTGAATAGAGTTGGATTATGATTTCACTGTTTTCTCTAGAGCTGTTTAATTACCTAATCTACTTTGTTTCATAATCTAATAATTTAGCAACATTTTCACAGATATTTAATTTTACTAAATTAACATCAAGCTGACACAACGTGAATAATGAAACTTTTGTGTGCTATACAATTCTGTAAAGCTGAATTGAACTAATTAAATCGAAAAGATTAACTTTACAAAGTTATTGAACTGAATTTTATTTTTAGAGGTAAAGTTTTTCATTAAATAATACAATGTTTTGTACAATTTGTGGTTGCATTTTATTTATATTTCTTCATGTAATTACCTACTTTTTATAGAGTGTTTCATTGTTATTGGAAAACGAAAGTTTTGATTATTTTAAGTTTTGAATGATTTTATGCTTTATTAATATTAATAAAGGGAAACATGGAATATTTGAGCTTAGAGAAATCTAGTCTATGGAGGATTAGAGAGCTCTCAAATTTTATCAAAATATCTTCATTATTGTTCTGAAGATCAACGAAGGGCTAATGGGTTTAGATTGATATGAGGGTAAATAATTAATGACAGAATATTCATTTTTGGGTGAAATTTCATATTTCAGTCAGGCCTTTAAGTGGTCTAATAAAAGTGTTAAGTGAGTGGTGGAGTTGCGCTGATAGTTGCTGGTTTTACTTCTGCTTTTGTTCTCTGCAGCTCTTTTCCACTCGTCTTGACTGCAGCGGTCTGTCGTCTGTGTTGAAGGCAACGCTTTTGGCCGACAAACCGAGACCAGAGCTGCTCACAATCTCACCAGAATGAACCGCAGTTCAGCTGCAAAGTACAAAAAGCACAATTACATTAACAGATCTACATTAGATGCCACTTCATGACATCTAATCTTAATGTGTGTTTTTCTTCCTATTTCTTTATCTATTTCTGTAAAGAGTCTTGTCTCCTCCCTCATCTCTTCTTGAAGTGTGAAATGACTGTTTAAACAGGAAGTGTCTGTTTTAGATGACACCAGACCGCAGGTTATTTTTATTAATGTGTCAGTATGGGGTCCGGTGCACTGCGTCTCATTCTCTGTAAGTATTTTATTATATTCTATATCTGGGGTGCAAATCTCAGTTCCTGAAGGGCCACAGTCCAGCAGTGTGTACAACCTTGTTATCTGTAGATCTCAAATCAGATGAAATGTGCAGATCTGCAGACCTCCAGGAGCTGAGTTTGACTGCCCTCTTCTACACTTTCTTCTGTTTTCTGTTTCTAATATGTTGTATTCAGTTGAGGATCAATTTCAACAGGTTGTGCTGTGTGTATGAGGGTTTGTGACTTTAGTCAACAGCAGTTCAGAATATGAAAAGACAATGCAGAAAAGCTGAGCGGATGTGGCGGAAGACGAAACTAGAAATACACTATAGCATCTATAAAGACAGCCTTCATGCTTTCAATTCGGAACTAGCCACAGCTAGACAGACCTTCTTCTCAAACCTTATAAACAGTAACTTAAACAACACTCGCACTCTTTTTGCTACTGTTGAGAGACTGACAAACCCCCCAAGTCAGATTCCCAGTGAAATGCTCTCTGACAGCAAATGCAATGAGTTTGCTTCCTTCTTTTCAGAGAAGATCAGTAATATCAGGAAGGAGATTGGCACATCTTCCTGTAATACAGAGGTCACACAGATTCGACAGCAATCTCAAAAAGAAGTGACTATGTCTGGTTTTAAAACAATTGATAGCAAAATTTTGGAAGAAATAGTACAGCATCTTAAATCGTCAACCTGCTATCTTGACACACTTCCCACATCTTTTTTCAAAAGTGTGCTTAACTGTTTAGAAGCAGATCTCTTAGAAGTGGTGAACACCTCACTTCTTTCTGGGACTTTTCCAAACTCCCTGAAAACTGCAGTTGTTAAGCCCCTTCTGAAAAAGAGCAATCTTGATAACACCATGTTGAGCAACTATAGACCAATATCAAATCTTCCTTTCATAGGTAAGATTATTGAAAAGGTAGTTTTTAATCAGCTGAACAACTACTTAAACTCAAATGGATTCCTGGATAATTTTCAATCTGGTTTCCGCGTGCATCACAGCACAGAGACAGCACTCATTAAGATAATAAATGATATTCGCTTTAATTCTGATTCTGGCAAAATATCAGTGCTGGTACTACTAGATCTTAGTGCTGCGTTTGACACTGTCGATCATAACATACTTCTAGAGAGACTGGAAAACTGGGTCGGGCTTTCTGGGATGGCACTCAAATGGTTCAGGTCATACTTAGAAGGGAGAGGTTATTATGTGAGTATAGGAGAGCATAAGTCTAAGTGGACGTCCATGACATGTGGAGTCCCACAAGGCTCAATTCTTGCACCGCTCTTGTTTAGCCTGTATATGCTCCCACTAAGTCAGATAATGAGGAAGAACCAAATTGCCTATCACAGCTATGCTGATGATACCCAGATCTACCTAGCCTTATCTCCAAATGACTATAGCCCCATTGACTCTCTCTGCCAATGCATTGATGAAATTAACAGTTGGATGTGCCAAAACTTTCTTCAGTTAAACAAGGAGAAAACTGAAGTCATTGCATTTGGAAACAAAGATGAAGTTCTCAAGGTGAATGCATACCTTGACTCTAGGGGTCAAACAACTAAAAATCAAGTCAGAAATCTTGGGGTGATTCTGGAGACAGACCTTAGTTTTAGTAGTCATGTCAAAGCAGTAACTAAATCAGCATACTATCATCTCAAAAACATTGCAAGAATTAGATGTTTTGTTTCCAGTCAAGACTTGGAGAAACTTGTTCATGCCTTTATCACCAGCAGGGTGGATTATTGTAATGGTCTCCTCACCGGTCTTCCAAAGAAGACCATTAGACAGCTGCAGCTCATCCAGAACGCTGCTGCCAGGATTCTGACTAGAACCAGAAAATCTGAGCATATCACACCAGTCCTCAGGTCCTTACACTGGCTTCCAGTTACATTTAGGATTGATTTTAAAGTACTTTTACTCGTTTATACGTCACTCAATGGTATAGGACCTAAATATATGTCAGATATGCTCACTGAATATAAACCTAACAGACCACTCAGATCATTAGGATCGAGTCAGTTAGAAATACCAAGGGTTCACACAAAACAAGGGGAGTCCGCTTTTAGCTATTATGCCGCCCGCAGCTGGAACCAGCTTCCAGAAGAGATCAGATGTGCTAAAACATTAGCCACATTTAAATCCGGTCTCAAAACTCATCTATTTAGCTGTGCATTTGTTGAATGAGCGCTGTGCTACGTCCGAACTGACTGCATTATTTTATGTATAATCCTTTTCTATTTAACTGTTTTAAATTTCATTTTAAATCAATTTCTATATCATTTTAAATTTCCTTATTTTATTATTTTTAACTCCTTGTTAATTCACTTTCTTTTATGTAAAGCACTTTGAATTACCACTGTGTATGAAATGTGCTATACAAATAAACTTGCCTTGCCTTGCCTTGCCTTGCCTTGCCTTGCCTTGCCTTGCCTTGCCTTGCCTTGCTAGTCTTACTGCTGATAATATTCTCTTTTTCTGGCATGTTTTGTCTTTATTGAGACAGGACAGATCAGAATTGACGGGAAGTGAAGTGTGGGGTGGGTCAGGAAAGGTCCTCGTGTCGGTATTAGCACAATAACAGCGCTGTATGTTGACACAATGCCCACAAGGCTATCAGCGCTGACTGAAAATTATATTCTTTATTGTTCAAATTTATCAGCAAAAAGTACATGTTAAATGATTTAGACAGCTAAGTCACACTTAAAGGATTAGTTCACCCAAAAATTAAAATTCTGTCATTCTGACAAACATGTAGGACCTTCGTTCATCTTCAGAACATTAATTAAGATATTTTTGATCAAACCCGAGAGCTTTCTGACCCTCAATAGACAGCAAGGGAACTGAACCGGTCAAGGCCCAGAAACATAGTAACATAGAGCCTTGTGGAGTTCCTGTAGCTCAGTGGTAGAGCATTGCGTTAACAGCGCAAAGGTTGTGTGTTCGATTCCCAGGGAACACATACTAACCAAAAAAAAAAAAAACAATGTATAGCCTGAATATAAGTAATATGAATATGTAAGTCGCTTTGGATAAAAGCGTAAAAAAAAGGAGGCTGTGAGGATACTGTTTTGTGCAAATAACAAAACAATTTCTACTTTATTTAAGCATTATTTCTCTTCTGCGTGAGTCTTTAATGCACATTCAGGAGAGCACCACAGCGCGTGTGCGTGATGCTGCTAAAGCAGGAGTCGTAGAACCTGCATGCGCTGCTTCTTTACAAGCAGAAGAAGATGAACACTGTACATAAAACAGCATTCATAAACATGTCTGAAGATTTCAACTTACTTATTAGAGCCAGATTACACAGACGATGAACTAAGAGAGATGGACGTTCTACATCAGAACACCGGCTCCTGCGTCAGCAGCATCACACGCATGAACTCTCCTGAATGAGCTGCAAAGACTGAGACAGAAGTGTCATAGCCAGTGTCTGCTGTGCCCTTGACAGCCACCAGAGGGCACGCTTCTGCATTATTGCTTGTTTTGTTCTGGACTTCAGTTCCCATCAGCCCTTGCACTGATTCTTTCATTTCCTCCAGCTGTTTATCATTTACCCATTAGCTCACTGTTATTTATACCATGCTCACTTTGCTCTTGGTTGCTGCAGTATTTCCCGTTTCTTTGTGTTTATGGACTCTGTTTTGTGGATTACCTCGTGTCAGTGTTTTTGCTCTTTGTTTTTGTAAGAATAAAGCTGCACTTGGATCTGATATTTAGTTTCTCCGAGTCATTCTGTGACAAGAAGAGAATAAATAGTTGAATAGTCATTATTTTTGTTATCTTTGCACACAAAGTATTCTCGTAGCTTCATAAAATTACAGTTGAACCACTGATGTCACATGGACTATTTTAACAATGTTCTTATACCTTTCTGGGTTTTGAACACGGTAGTTATGTTGCTGTCTATGAAGGGTCTCAGCTCATGTATTTCATCAAAACTATATTAATTTGTGTTCTGAAGATGAATGAAGTCTTACTGGTTTAGAACAACACGAGGATGAGTAATTAATGACAGTTCATTTTTGGGTGAACTATCGATTTAGAATATTATGAATTCCTTTGCATTAGACACAACACGTCAAATCAAGAGCCAACAAATGATGCTCTAGTTTTTTAGACTTTTTTTCTAACTTCTGTTTTCTGAGACACTCTTCGTCTAAATTTAATTCAGGTTGTTTCAACATCATTATTAGTGGATGTTTGAAGTCAGTTCTGTTCAGGTTTATAGACCAGAGCTGTAGTTCATCACATTTACATAAACATGTTCCTCTAATGCTCGACTATCAGAAAGACTTGAAAAACACAAGTATTATACATCATACTTATTATCATGTTTTATTTTGTGATATGTTGGTTTTTTTGTTGAAAATTGCACTGTAAAGTCACAATTAAGTTGATGGTAACAACGTCAAACAGGAAGTGAGGCTGAGAGCGTCTCAAACACTTTGACCTCGTTTGTTTAGGAGTTTAGCTTGTTTTGTTCCAGTTAATAATCAGTGGTGAGAAACATTAACCACATTACTGCATGTAACGTGTTCACAAGTGTCTTAATACAAAAGTGAATTTGTTTCACTTTATTTTGATGGTTCCTTTAACACATTGTGTTGACTATAAGTAATGCTACACATATCTACTAGCTCTCATCAGTGTGTTAGTACAGTATTAGTAGACTGGGTCAGGGTTAGAATAAGTTGACATGTGTTTGTAAAGCTACTAATATTCAGTAGATGATCTGTTGGAGACTATCACTATAAAGAGTAAGCAGATATTAATCAGACAGTCTAATGATACTCTTCTGAGAGTTTGTTGACGCGTAAGTGCAAAGTTATTTATTGTCAACAGAATGTGGAAAAGTGAACATCACAATAAAGTGTGACCATTAATTATTGTATACTATGATATAATTATGTCATAAGCTCTATTCGGACAGTAATAGTTTCTCATGGAGACGTAAGTTATTTTCATTACAGCGGGTAGTCAGAGATTTATTGCTGTCTGTATACAGAATGTCATGTTTTTTTCTCTCACCACCTGCGTAAATATCTCCAGCTGAATTTCCTTCTGTTCTCTGACAAACACCAGGGTCGTGTTGTAATTTAATTACCGTCTGAATCCACGTTTCTGAGTTTACAAGATGAAAACGATTTAACATTCAGTGTTTAATACCTTTTAAACCACTGCTGAACACCGTACGGTAATTGTTGTACTTCTCTGTAATGTGCATGTATATTTATTTCTGAATTGCTGTAAAGTATTTAAAAGAACAGTATTTAATAACTGCTCCCTCAAAGCGCGGGACTAGTGCGACCGCATCAGTTGCACCACCCAAAATACGGCTCTGACTCCACCAAGAGAAGAAAATCACAAACATTCACAATGATCTTTATTATGACAGCAGCAGGTAGGCAATACACTTTAAAATGTGTATTATATACAGTTATATACATTACATATAATTATATACAACTACAGCGTGACTATTTTCTTATTTTTAAACAGATTTAAAGAATCAAATAATAAATAGGATTATAGATATTCCAAAATATGCTTAATAATAAGAGTACATTTAACATAATAATAATAATAATACATTTTTAATACATTTTACACAATAATAAGAACAATTTTAATAAATTTTTATAAACAGAAGTCAATCATGTGACTAGCGACGTGAGCAGAGCGTTCTTGGGTTCGTAGGATCACAGAACTCGCTTCTCAACTGTGAATAAATCATCATTCCAATACATGAGTTTTATCACTGAGATGATATGATAATTTATTATTACAGACGTCCACATGAGAAACGATTAACATCCGAATCTGTTTATAGTTACTGGCATGAAAATTGCACAATTCTACATGTGATATATTTCAATAGCATCTGTCATGTTTTATGAATAATGAGCAAATAAACAGGTGAAGAGAGGAAACGTATGATTATACAAACAGAAAAGCAAAAACAAAACGAGCGATGAAAAGCTAAACAGACAGCGCTACAGAAACTGGTTGATGGGAATATTGTGATGTGTTGGAAATCTCAGTGGTTGAAGCAGGTCCGGTTCTTGACGCTGTGGAAGGGTGGTTTGCCAGATATCCTGGGTGGGCATTTTATTAGTCATCATATCATCACATAGACTAGAAGTTTATACTGCAGATATTGCTATATTATATGTACACTGAAAACAACTTTCATGGACAGACTAGATTAGAATATCATGCACTTTCACAGCAAAATAAACTTTATTCTTTATTGAAAAAAAGCCCTCTTTGTTCTGTTTCTCTGATCATTGTTTCTACGCTGGTGATTCTTTTCAACTAACCTTTTTATTTCTACCAAACAAGACCGTAATCATGTCTAGAACATCGACCAGACCACTAAGATAATGTTTTTTATTTAAAGAAACTAAATAACTGTCACACAGCCACCAGCGGAACCAGCCTCCTACACACGCTCACTCTCACCTGATTACTGATCACCCGCACCTGCACCCACTTACCGGCACCACATTTAAGCACACTCCACTCACTCACTCATCGGCTAGTCTCAAGGTAGCAAGCTATTCTCTGGTCACCGTCTACCTGTTGCCTCGGATCTGCCGGTCTGCCGTTTGCCTGCCAAGGAAGGGACGAGTGCCCGGATAAGACTCTTTATTTTTTGCTTCCACTGATGTTTGAGTTACTATTTACCTGGAAGTCTGATCTTTGAGTTTTTAATAAATCACTTACCTGCTTGCCAGTACCCTCTTGTCTGCCTCCTTGACCAGAGTGTTACAGAAGACTAGCCCTGCTTTTTTCTCACAAACAAGTGTCCAGGAGCACCAAGAATCATGGATCCACAATCAGACACCTTCACCACACTCGTGCACGCCTTACAAGAAGCTCTGCCCTCTCCAATTCCTCCCTCTGCCAGTCCCATGGCCCGACCAGGAAACTTCTCGGGTGAGGCAGCTGCATGCAGCGGATTCCTGCTACAATGCTCCCTTTATCTAGAGATGCAACCCCAGCTTTTCCCAACTGAGCGTTCCAAGATTGCCTTCATCAACTCACTCCTCTCTGGCCGAGCGCTACAGTGGGCAGAAGCTCTATGGAATGCGGATAGCCCTCAGGTAAACTCCCTTGAAAGTTTCGTGGAACACTTCCGGGAGGTCTTTAGTCTGTCTACCACCAACGTCTCTGTACATGATGAGTTGCTACAGTTACAACAAGCAGATTCATCCATCCATGAGTACACACTCCGTTTCCGCACCCTCGCTGCTAGTAGTGGCTGGAATGATTCGGCCCTGCTCTCAGTGTTCCGTTCGTCGACACATGTCCATCTATGAGGACACGGTGGGTCTCGAGAGCTTCCTCCTCAAAGCAAGCCGTATATCCCAGCACTTGATTGCCTGCCACTCAGAGCCCGTAATTCCCGCTGCCATCTCCTCAAGACAGGCCCAACCTCCTCCCGAACCAATGGTGACAGATAACTATCACCTCACCCCTACGGAAAGATCTCGCCGCATTGCCCAGGGCCTCTGCCTTTATTGTGGGTCTCACGGACACATTCTCAACACCTGTCCCATCCGTCCTCCTACTGTCCATATAACTCCTACTATTTCCAGTGTGCCTCATATCAATGCTTCTCTCCTGTATCATGACCAATCTTTCCCAGTCAAGATACTCGTGGACTCGGGAGCCTCTGGGAACTTCATCGTGTCCCGCAGTCTCACTGAATTCTCTATTCCCCGTCACACCAACCAAATCCGCTATCAAATCACTACCATCCAAGGCAAGCCGCTGGGCAGAGGTTTGGTACGCCACCACACCCCAGAGGTGGTACTACGCATTGGGTGCCTCCACTCGGAGCCCATATCTCTACTGGTATTGGAGGAAGCAGTCGTGGACATTGTTCTCGGACGTCCCTGGCTCGCTCGCCACCAACCCACCATCGATTGGGAATCTGGAGAGATCCTCCGATGGAGTGAGAACTGTATCCGAGAGTGTATGAAGGAACGGCCCCAGCCTAGATCCGTTCGGTTTCCATTATCCCTCTGTTCCACCACCGTTGAAAGCCCTGATTCACTGCCCATCACACCCATTCCACCCGAATATCACCCGTACTCCGATGTGTTCAGCAAAACTGCAGCCACTCACTTACCACCTCACCGGCGATGGGACTGCGCAATTGACCTGCTGCCTGGGGCCAAATTACCGAAGGGACGGGTCTATCCTCTATCAATCCCGGAGAGGACTGCCATGGAAGAGTATGTTAAGGAGGCTCTTCAACAGGGGTTCATCAGACCATCCACCTCTCCGGCCGCATCCAGCTTCTTCTTTGTCGCCAAGAAGGATGGAGTGTTAAGACCCTGTATTGACTATCGAGCACTCAATGACCAGACGGTAAAGTTTGCCTATCCACTTCCTCTAGTTCCTGCATCCCTGGAAGAACTCCGTGACGCCCGCATCTTCAGCAAACTCGACTTGAGAAGTGCCTATAACCTTATCCGCAAAGGCGATGAGTGGAAAACCGCCTTCATAACATCCACTGGGCACTACGAATATCGGGTTATGCCATAGGGGCTTTCTAACTCGCCTTCCATATTCCAAAACTTCATGAACGAAATCTTCAGGGATATGCTTCACCGGTTCGTCCTCATCTACATAGACGACATTCTCATATACTCCCCTGACATCACCGAACACCACAGACACGTAACCCAGGTCCTTCAACGCCTCCGTCAGCACCACTTATTCCTGAAAGCTGAAAAATGTGAGTTTCACAAAACCACCATTCACTTCCTGGGCCACATCATCACACCCACTGGAGTTCAAATGGACCCTAAAAAGATTGATGCGGTGCGAAACTGGCCACGAACTACCACGGTCAAGGAGCTACAGAGGTTCCTTGGATTTGCAAACTTTTATCGTCGGTTCATCGCTCATTACAGCCAGGTGGCGGCACCTCTCACCTCACTACTGAAACGAAAGACCCATTCGATCTCCTGGGCACCCGAAGCCGAACAGGCCTTCCATCAACTCAAGTCAGCCTTCTGTACCGCTCCCGCACTGATCCATCCTGACCCTAATCTCCGCTTCGTGGTGGAAGTGGATGCGGCCACCCTGGGAGTCGGTGCCGCCTTATCCCAGTGGAAGGGTGAAACCCCTGTGCTCCATCCCTGCGCATACTTCTCCCGAAAATTGTCCCCAGCGGAGCAGAACTATGACGTGGGGAATCGAGAGTTACTGGCCATCAAGCTTGCTCTGGAGGAATGGCGGCATTGGCTGGAAGGGGCTCAATATCCATTCGAAGTAATTACAGACCACAAGAACTTGCAATACCTCAGAGACGCTAAACGCTTGAACCCCAGACAAGCCCGCTGGGTCCTCTTCTTTACTCGTTTCAACTTTATCATCTCTTACCGTCCTGGCAATAAGAACATCAAGGCTGACGCACTCTCCCGTCTTCACCAACCAGATCCGACACCCGACGAGCCCGAGCCAATCCTACCATCCTCTGTATTTCTGTCTCCAATCCAGTGGGCCCTCGATGATCAAATCCGTGCCGCCACTCTAACAGAACCTGCTCCGCCGGGAGGTCCCGAAGGCAAGGAGTATGTCCCATCTACCCTTCGCCTCACCCTTCTGGACTCAGTCCACACCTCTCCGGGATCCGGACACCCAGGCAGCAACCGAACCCTCTCGCTCCTCCAAGGCCGCTACTGGTGGCCCAACATGGCCCGGGATGTCGGCCGGTATGTTAAAGGTTGTTCGGTCTGTGCCATCTCCTCCACGCCTCGTAACCTGCCCGAAGGTAAATTGGTTCCTTTACCAATACCTCGCCGGCCCTGGTCTCACCTGGGGATAGACTTTGCCACAGACCTTCCTCCTTCCGACGGATATACCACCATCCTTGTGGTCGTAGACCGGTTCTCAAAGTGGTGCAAGCTAATTCCCCTACGAGGCCTACCTACTGCCCTAGAGACCGCAGAGACTCTCTTTCAACACGTGTTTAGGAACTTTGGACTTCCTGAGGACAAAGTATCTGACAGAGGGTCACAATTCACCTCCAGAGTCTGGCGAGCATTCTTCCGCCTCTTAGGTGTCTCAGTCAGTCTATCCTCTGGCTATCACCCTCAGACCAACGGCCAGACCGAACAGAAAATTCAAGAGATTGGTCGATCTCTCCGGGCCTACTGTCACAATCATCAAAACAGCTGGAACCAGTATCTGCCCTGGGCGGAATATGCCCGGAATATGCCCAGAATACATACGTAACCTGAGACGTTCCCCTTCATGGGAACTTCGAACTGCGTCCCCTAGGGGTCGCTATGGGGAACGCTATACCCACGCCACCATGCTGAGGGGAGTGCAATCAACCACAGGATTAACACCCTTTCAGTGCGTTCTTGGGTTCCAACCACCACTGTTTCCCTGGACCGGGGAGCGTTCGGAGGTCCCGGCGGTAGATTACTGGTTCCGGGAGAGCGAGAGGGTATGGGACTCAGCTCACGTCCATATCCAGCAGGCAGTTCGGTGCAGATACGCTGACGCTCGCCGATCCACTAATCCCGTCTACCAACCGGGTGATCGCGTCTGGCTATCGACCCGAGATATTCGTCTCCGACTGCCCAGCAGGAAGCTGAGTCCCCGGTACATAGGTCCTTTCCCCATCACAAAACGTGTCAATGAAGTCACCTACCAATTGCAATTACCGGATCACTACCGAATCTCACCCACCTTCCACGTCTCCTTACTAAAGCCCTTCACTAACCCTCTTCTCCCTTCCTCCTCAGAGCACGAACTATCCCCTCCCCCACCCGAAGTCGAGGTCAGTGAGGCCATCTACAGAGTCAAAGAGATTCTCGACTCCCGGCGGCGGGGCGGCCGTATACAGTACCTCATAGACTGGGAGGGGTACGGTCCTGAGGAGAGATCCTGGGCCGACAAAGATGACATTCTCGACCCATCCCTCGTTTCCGATTTCCACCAAGTCCATCCCAATCGCCCTGCTCCCAGGGGGCGTGGTCGCCCTCGCCGTCGATCACGAGCGTCGGGAGACGCCCGTGTGGGAGGGGGTAATGTCACACAGCCACCAGCGGAACCAGCCTCCTACACACGCTCACTCTCACCTGATTACTGATCACCCGCACCTGCACCCACTTACCGGCACCACATTTAAGCACACTCCACTCACTCACTCATCGGCTAGTCTCAAGGTAGCAAGCTATTCTCTGGTCACTGTCTACCTGTTGCCTCGGATCTGCCGGTCTGCCGTTTGCCTGCCAAGGAAGGGACGAGTGCCCGGATAAGACTCTTTATTTTTTGCTTCCACTGATGTTTGAGTTACTATTTACCTGGAAGCCTGATCTTTGAGTTTTGAATAAATCACTTACCTGCTTGCCAGTACCCTCTTGTCTGCCTCCTTGACCAGAGTGTTACAATAACTAAAGGATTTCAATGGATTTAGGGCAATAAAGTAAAAGAAAAGAACAAAAAAAGAAAAATTATTTCTTTGTTATCAATCTGAACTGCAAATAACATTTTTTATTTTAAAATATGAATCCATTCATTTTCAGTTGTAGAGTTGAAAACGCAAAACAGGAAAATGCTATTATCATCATAATCAATTATGAATTACATAAATGACAGACCTACTTTCCATTCAAAACTCTGGAATTTAAAAAAAGTCCATAAAAAGAAAGTTTAAACAATAGTTTACATCACTGGATATTGTTGGTCGTTTACCGTCTGTGGTTGTCAATCTTTTTATATCAAGTACCACCTCAGAAAACATTTGTCTCTCAAAGTACCACCATAATTACTAACATTAAAATACAGTGGCGTAGTAGACCTAACTATTCAGACACAGCTCTGCACAGCTCAAAAACCAGGCGGTTTTATTCCTAATAACAATATTTAATACACAGTACACAGTACAAATACACAGTTTGAACATTAACAAAGCTCAGTGCCTACAAACAGGTAAATAAAATAAAATCAATAATTAAATTAAAATGTGTTTTACCTAAAAGTTAAATAAAACCTGTACTGTGCTTAATTGTAAAAATAAATATCTTGTATCAGTTCAGCAGTCCTGTGACGTCACTGTTTGTGATGCTGACGTTGTTTATAAAACACAGAAATAGACTTTCAGTTAATGTCAAATAAACTAAAATAGATATGTTACAAATTAAGCTCGGATGAGCTTTATTTGTCACATACACAATTATACAGAGTATAATGAGGAGTGAAATGTGTTCTCTGCATTTAACCCATCCAAGTGTACACACTTGGAGCAGTGGGCAGCCGACTGTGCAGCGTGCGGGGAGCAGTCATGGACTTCCTTTCGGAGCCGGGATTCGAACCCACAACCTTGGGTTACCTCGGGTTTCAAGTCCAACGCTCTATCCATTAGGCCAACGACAGTTCAACGAACTGTTCAGAGTTCATGTGCATGTTCAAATGCATCATATTCATGTTTCTTCTTCTTTTAGTGCTGATGTCCTTCATCCACGCTGGACTCACTCAAGGTACTGTGCTGTACTGCAGTAAATTTATTTAACAAATGTGAATTGTTTTGTAGTTCTTTGATGTTTATTTGCCCACAATGCAGTGTTTTTCTCACAAGGAGGTTTTGAGTTCATAACAGTGATTGATACAATGATACTGTAGGTGATCAATATTCATATGTGTATTAATACAGAGATACCTGTAGTGAAGGTGACTCCAGATCAGCGTGTGTTCAGCGGAGAGACAGTCACTCTCACATGTGACATACAGGGAGCAGAACACATTTGGTGGAGATACAGCTGGTTTAAAAATAGATACACTTACTCTCCATTTACAACAACAACAACAGCAGAGTACAGTTTCACAGCTGATTATGTGTCTGACGGTGAATACAGATGTAGAGGAGAGACATATTCACATAGATCAGACATCAGTGCTGCTGTTACACTGACTGTATCAGGTGAGTGATCATATTCATATCTGATTAATACTCATTCAACATCAATATGTGTTGCTCCAGGGTGCATAAGTTCAGCACTATATCTCTGACTGATTTATCTGAACTGAATGATTCTCTTATTTTTCTTTCTTTCTTTCTTTCTTTCTTTCTTTCTTTCTTTCTTTCTTTCTTTCTTTCTTCTCTTCTCTTCTCTTCTCTTCTCTTCTCTTCTCTTCTCCTTTCTTTCTTTCTTTCTTTCTTTCTTTCTTTCTTTCTTTCTTTCTTTCTTTCTTTCTTTCTTTCTTTCTTCTCTTCTTTCTTTCTTTCTTTCTTTCTTTCTTTCTTTCTTTCTTTCTTTCTTTCTTTCTTTCTTTCTTTCTTTCTTTCTTTCTTTCAGTTTAGTTGTCGAAACACTGTCAAGTTTAAAGAGGGATTTGTTCATATATCATTAGCTTCATTATATTTTATTCCCCTACATTTTTTTTTTAAATATTGTTTTCTGTCCGTTCTAATACTTTTCTAAATTATGGAGTGACAAAATGAGAAAAACACTTCTGACTCTAATATGTCAAAACAAATAAACAACAAATTACAAGAATTTTGAAACTGACATCATTCAGTGTTTAGATTGTTGTAATAGAAATGTATGCAAATTAGCACATATTTAATAAAATGACTAATTTGCATATTTAAACCTAGCATTTTAGATAACTTATAATACAACAAATGTTTGCAATTATCAATGTAATCAATCAGCTGGGTAAGTAAGGCGTTAACTATTAGTTATTTTTGATTGATTGATTGATTTTTTTACTCTATTGACCTGCAGTGTCTCGTCTTAAGTATGATATTCTAGAGTTGTTCATCCATGATAGCACTGTATCCTATGATTGCTGTTATTAATGCTGTTATCACATGTTCTAGTCACTGTTCTGATCAAATGCAGAAATACATAAGATGTTTAAAGGATGTAAATCTTTATCAGTGATTTTGATACTGTTTTATGAATCTAGTGACACTTACATAGAGTTCAGTTATTCATGCGAATGAACATTAAATTTTTTAACTAAAGTCTCTTAAAACTCTCAGGACTCATCCACATGTTAAAGTCACAAGGAAACAGAAGTAGCAACAGATCGTATCTTCTGTATTCTTGTTTCTGTCCATCACTTGTCAGTGTTTGTTGAGTGGATTCTGAGATGTGATCACTGCACTCAACAACAGAGACAGATATGAATGTGAGCTTGCAGTCGATTGTAAGAAAGAGACAGTTTAAGCAAAACTCTGTTACTGTAGTTCTCAAATAAGCCTGAAGGACTTGATTAGTGTCTTAGTTGTTTCTTCTCATTGACTCATCTTGTCTGATCACCTGTTGCTCATTATCTTGTGAACGCACCCTGCATAAGCCCAGGCCATATTCACAAAACACATCTCATCAGTTTTCATAAGTAGCTGTAACAGTTCTTTAACCCTTGTGCACTGTTCGATTGGGAATTACACTCATACTCTCTTTTTGACCACAGGCAACAAAATGTGATTTTGCTACAGAATATATATATATATATATATTTTAACAAATGCATTTTTACTCCACATTTTACTCCAAATGTTTGGAGTTTTTGGAGGATTCGTAATAATATTCATTCATTCACTTTATAAAATTCCTAATTTTAATTCACGAGGATAACATGACCAACGTGCAATAGTTTAATGCCAAACTGTTTCCATCTATTTGAAGAGAAACACTTTTAAAATAAAAAACATGAAATTTTAACAGCAGGCACCAGATTACTCTAGAGCTTTACTCAGTGGCTCATTTAGTAATTTCCACATAGATATAGATCTCTCAAGTTCAACATAGATATAGATCTCACAAGTTCAACATAGATATAGATCTCACAAGTTCAACATAGATATAGATCGTCTCAGGTTACGTATGTAACCATGGTTCCCCGAGTGGGGAACGAGACACTGCGTCCTCTAGGGGTCGCTACGGGGAACGCCTTCAGCGTGACTCGTGTCTGAAGATACACATGTAAAAACACCATCCGTTGGCCGGCAACAGCCCATGACGTCACTACCGGCGCGACCATAATAAAAGGACTGCCGGGAGAATACATCATCAGCTTCTTCGTCTGAAGCTTGCGTCCGAAGCATGGCCCAAAGCCTAGGGGACGCAGTGTCTCGTTCCCCACTCGGGGAACCATGGTTACATACGTAACCTGAGACGTTCCCCTTCATGGGAACTTCGAACTGCGTCCCCTAGGGGTCGCTATGGGGAACGCTATACCCACGCCACCATGCTGAGGGGAGTGCAAGCCAATTTCGCGAAAAGGCGAGCACTAAGCCAACTCTACCAGGCTAAGGGAGTTGCCCCCGGGACGATTGATGGCTGTCAGTGACATTATCCCCTACGGCCAGAAAGCCTGAGCTGCATACCCTAAAATCCTTACCTGCTGAGTGCCGGGACTACCGGACCCAGGGTAGAGCTCAAAGGTCTGGAATCAGAACGATTCCTTTAAGGGGATATGGCCAAGCACCTAGTGGTAATAACTAGGTCCTGGCCGGTCACACAGAAGCTACCGCTTGCTCTGCACCAGCTTGCTGAGGGACTGTCTCAACAGACCCTTTGGTAGCGACACCCCCTTTTTTTTTTTTTTTTTGAACCCAAAATATATGGGACAAAGGGAGCGGGGCCCAAGGCACAAGCCGGGGCTATGACCAACTCAAAAAAGGGCACGAAGCTGTGCGCGTAACCCTACTGTACAGGATTTTTAGAAAGAACGTAGAACCTCGATGTGCGAACTTACCACTTGAGTGGATTTTAAAAAAGTGCCCAAAGTCTAACGTGCGCACTTACCATAACATGGATTTTTAGAAAAGAACGCAGAACCCTTGATGTGCGATCTTACCACTGAGTGGATTTTTTAGAAGTGCCCAAAGATCTTCGCGTGTGCACTTATCTAGATGGGTAACGTTCTATGGCTCCGGGGCGGAGAACTATTCACTCTTCAGAGTGAGAGGGCACTCAGACGCTCAGAAGGGAGCGGCATGCTCATAAATAACCCTCTATGGTGAGGGGAGCAATGCTAGCTCGACCAAGAAAGAGAGAGACCTATCACAGAGCTCTGGGGAGCGGAGAAACTCATTCTACAGAATGAGAGAGGACTCAGACGCTCAGACGGGAGCGGCATGCTCATAAGCGACCCTCTAGGTGAGGGGAGCAATGCTAGCTCTACCGACAGCGAGCTCTGGAGAGCAGAGAAATCAACCCTCGGAATGAGAGGGAACTCAGACGCTCAGAAAGGAGCGGCACTCTCATAGGTGACCCTCGTTGGTGAGGGGAGCCGTGCTAGCTCTACCAATGAGGAGCTCTAAGAGCGGAGAACTCATCCCTCAGAGTGAGGGGACTCAGACGCCCAGAAGGGAGCGGCGTGCTCATAAGTGACCCTCTATGGTGAGGGGAGCCATGCTAGCTCGACCAACATGGAGAGCGACCTATCACAGAGCTCTGGAGAGCGGAGAACTCATTCGTCAGAATGAGAGGGGAACTCAGATGCTCAGAAGGGAGCGGCCTGCTCATAGATGACCCTCTAGATGAGGGGAGCAAAGCTAGCTCTACCAGCACGAGCTCTGGAGGGCGGAGAACTCATTCCTCAGAATGAGAGGAAACTCAGACGCTCAGACGGGAGCGGTATGCTCATAGATGACCCTCTAGGTGAGGGGAGCAAAGCTAGCTCTACCGACAGCAAGCTCTGGAGGACGGAACACTCATTCCCCAGAATGAGAGGGAACTCAGACGCCCATAAGGGAGCGGCATGCTCATAGGTGACCCTCTGTGGTGAGGGGAGCAGTGCTAGCTCTACCCATGAGGAGCTCTGGAGAGCGGAGAAACCATTCCTCAGAGTGAGGGAACTCAGACGCCCAGAAGGGAGCGGCATGCTCATAAGTGACCCTCTGTGGTGAGGGGAGCAATGCTAGCTCGACCAACAAGGAGAGCGACCTATCACAGAGCTCTAGGGAGCGGAGAAACTCAGACACTCAGAGTGAGAGGAAACTCAGACGCTCAGAAGGGAGCAGTGTGCTCATAAATGACCCTCAGGTGAGGGGAGCAATGCTAGCTCTTACCGACCGCGAGCTCTGGAGAGCGGAGGACTCCTTCCTCAGATGAGAGGAAACTTAGATGCTCAGAAAGGAGCGGCATGCTCCTAGTTAACCTTCTATAGTGAGGGGAGCAATGCTGGCTCGACCAACAGTCGCATGAAGAGGTCCTGATAAGGACCTATCGGATTTCCCAGGGATTTGCAGACCAGAATAACCTGAAGACCAAGGAGGTTCCAAGAAACCTCCGAGGAGACCTCGGGTCCGGACCATCTGTAAGGCAGTTTTGATGAACCTGTACCAAAAGTCATCATAGGTCCGGTCTGACTGCGGTCTAGGTACCCACCTAACCTCAGTCAGGTGGCGGAGATGGTGGTTGCAGGGGAATTGGAGAGGGGAAGCCGATGATAAGGCGAGGGAGGGGAGTAGGTGTTAATTTTTACTCCAGTCCGGACGAGAGCGTTGTTGAGAACGCTTCGTCTGGATCACCTCCCTCAGGTCTCGCCTACCTCTCCTTGACCTGTACCTCCCTCTAGCCCTACCCGCAGGTGGGGGAGGGGCACGAGTCGCGACACTAGCCTTCTGTGCCCGTCTCCGATCCTCAGACCAGGCCGGGCCAGGACTCCTGCTTTGTTCGGGCTCAGACCTGGGTCTTCTTGGGATGAAGGTTTCAAAGGCTGCTGAGCGCGCCCTCGCCTCCTTGAACTTTTCGACCACCGTCTCGACGGAGGTACCGAAAAGCTCGGAAGGCGAGACTGGTGCTTCGAGAAGAAAGCTCTTCTCTTTTTTCTCGAGGTCAGCCAAGTTCACCCACAGATGCCTTTCCGTTACCACCATAGCCGCCATGGACCTGCCCATAGCAGTGGCAGCCTACTTGGTGGCACGGAGGGCCAAATCCGTGGTGCGGCGCAGCTCAGCTACCTCGTCAGGTGACAAGCCCTGACCATCATCCAGGTCTTTCAGCAGATCCGCCTGGTACGCCTGGAGCACCGCCATGGTGTGCTGCGAAGCGACCGCTTGACCTGCTGCTGCGTACGCCCTGCCATTTAAGCGTGATGTATCCTGAAGGGACTTAAACGGCAAGGAGGGAACCTTTAGAGAAGCTGTGTCACCCATAGAGAGATAGCTAGCAAGCGTCTCTTCTACAGGTGGCATCCTCTCATAGCCGCTTTCAGGAAAACGGCTTTTTCCATCCCCTCTCAACCTCTGTATGGAGATCAGGAAGGAATGGAAGGCTCACCTGAGCTGGGGGTTTATGGCCGGAGAGGTATCGCTCATCGAGGCGTCCCGGCGGCGCCGCCATCTTGGTTCGCTCCCACGGCAAGTGAAGTCTCGCCGTGGCGCGTTCCATAACCTCCAACAGCTCTTCGTATGCAGGGCAAGAGGTTTGAGAGAGTTCAGTCTCAGCTTCCTCATCCTCAGACATCTCCTGCTCTTTCTGGGCATAACCCAGCAGAGCACTAGCCGCCGGATCAGATGACGTCAGAGAGATCGCGTCACCATAATCCAGCGGCTCGCCCTCGTTCCCGGCCGACTCGTGCGAGAGGGAAAGCTCCCTCTCTAACTCATCGGCCAGATCCGCCTGCGAGCCCCACGATTTCATTCTCCTCCGTGCCTCGGTCGCGGTGGGTCCCGAATCGCGGGAAGCAGACGACTGCCCCTCTTTCCTCGAAAAGAGGGACAGACGAGAACGGAGCTTTCTCATAGAGAACAGCTCACAGTGCACGCAGATTGCCCCCTCAAAGACACCGCGTGCGTGCTCTTCGCCCAAACAAAAGACGCAACAATTGTGTGTGTCATCGGGTGTCAAATAACGAGGACACGGATCCACACACTTCTTGAACGCCTTGCTAGTGCTCGCCATGAAAACTGTTGTTTCTATTGTTTGCCCTGTGTCTTAACTGTTGTTTCTATTGTTTGTCCTGTGTTTTAACTGTTGTTTCTATTGTTTGTCCTGTGTTTTAACTGTTGTTTCTATTGTTTGCCCTGTGTCTTAACTGTTGTTTTTATTGTTTGTCTGTGTTTTAACTGTTTTTTCTATTGTTTGTCTGTGTTTTAACAGTTGTTTCTATTGTTTGTCTGTGTTTTAACTGTTGTTTCTATTGTTTGTCTGTGATTTAACTGTTGTTTATATTGTTTGCCCTGTGTTTTAACTGTTGTTTCTATTGTTTGTCTGTGTTTTAACTGTTGTTTCTATTGTTTGCCTGTGTTTTAACTGTTGTTTCTATTGTTTGTCTGTGTTTTAACTGTTATTTCTATTGTTTGTCCTGTGTTTTAACTGTTGTTTCTATTGTTTGTCTGTGTTTTAACTGTTGTTTCTATTGTTTGTCTGTGTTTTAACTGTTGTTTCTATTGTTTGTCCTGTGTTTTAACTGTTGTTTCTATTGTTTGTCTGTGTTTTAAATCAAATCAAATCAAATCACTTTTATTGTCACATCACCACAGCACAAGTGCCTTGGTGAGTGAAATTCTTATGAGCGTGCTCCAGACAGTGCAGAAAAACAACAGACAATTTACCTATGGACAGACAGTGCAAAAAAACCATAAACAATTTACATATGGACAGACAGTGCAAAAAAACTGCACTGGAGCATTTACAGTGCTCCAGACAGTGCAAAAAAAAAAACACAACAACAGCAATTTACATATGGACAGACAGTGCAAAAAAACAACATCAATTTACATATGGACAGTACATATTTACAGACTGTACAGAAGACAATGTGCAAAATACACATACATATACTCCATACACACAGTGTACTATAAAGACATACTCAAATATCAACGACACATTATACACCGTATGGGCACATCTACATTATGTACAGTATCTATACATAATGTGGTCTATACATAGTAATAATGTGAGGTGCAACAGGTTATAAATTAACAGCAGATTGGTTGAGCAGCAGATAGTTGTGCAGAGGTGCAACAGATTATTCATATGCAGTGTCGTGGATGTGCATTGTATGGTGTCCAGTGATAGCAGATAGGTTGTGTTAGTGCAGTGTGTGCGTGTAGTCCAGTTGAACTGTGTTAAAGTGCAGTGCATGGCATGTTGTGTGAGTGGGAGTGTGATGTAGGTGAGTTATTTGTGACTGTTCATTAGCCTGATAGCCTGAGGGAAAAAGCTGTCCCTCAGTCGGCTAGTGCGGGATCGGATGCTGCGGAAACGTCGCCCTGAGGGCAGCAGAGAGAGCAGTCTGTGGGACGGGTGACTGGAGTCTTTGATAATCCTCCGGGCTTTCCTTGTACACCGCCTGGTGTAGATATCCTGGAGGGAGGGAAGCTCACCTCCAACAATGTGGCGGGCAGTTCACACGACCCTTTGCAGAGCCCTGCGGTTGCCAGCGGTGCTGTTTCCATACCAGGCGGTGATACAGCCGGTCAGGATGCTCTCCACAGTGCAGGTGTAGAAGGACCTGAGGATTCTGGGGCTCGTTCCAAACTTCCTCAGCCGTCTCAGGAAGAAGAGACGCTGATGTGCCTTCTTCAGCACTGCATCTGTGTGAGCAGACCATGTGAGATCCTCGGTTATGTGAACGCCGAGGAACTTAAAGCTGCTCACCCGCTCCACAGGTGTCTTGTCGATGGTGATGGGTGTGTGTTCTCTGCTCTGTCTCCTGTAATCCACCACCAGCTCCTTGGTCTTGTCGATGTTGAGTGAGAGGTGGTTCTCCTGACACCATTTAGTCAGGGTACTCACCTCCTCTCTGTAGGCCGTCTCATCGTTGTCGGTGATCAGGCCTATCACCGTTGTGTCATCAGCAAATTTGACGATGACATTGGAGCTGTGTGTAGCTGTACAGTCGTGTGTGTACAGGGAGTACAGGAGTGGGCTGAGGACGCAGCCCTGCGGTGCACCAGTGTTGAGGATCAGGGGAGATGATGTGTTGTTGCCCATTCTGACCACCTGACTTCTGCCTGTCAGGAAGTCCAGGATCCAGCTGCACAGAGATCTGTTCAGTCCTAGAGTCTGGAGCTTCGCAACCAGTGTGGCAGGCACTATGGTGTTAAATGCCGAACTATAATCCACGAAACAGCATCCTACATAGGTGTTCTTATTTCCAGTGGGCTCAGAGAGCAGTTCACCGGTTGAGGATAATGCACGTCTGGGCAACGGTTAACTGCGTATGCAAATTGTAGTGGGTCCGACTGCAGCGGCAGCACAGCCAGAGCAGGAGTGTGTCTCTTCATCGACGCTCTTCTCAAAAACCCTTGCTGAAGATGCGGGTCAGAGCAACGGGCCTCCAGTCATTCAAGCATGTGATTTTATTTTCTTCGGTATGGGCACAATGATGGATTTTTTGAAGCATGAGGGAACCACAGACTGAGAGAGGGACAGATTGAAAAATATCTGTAAAAACCCCGGCTAGCTGGAAAGCGCATGCTTTGAGCACACGGCCTGGTATGCCATCAGGGCCCACGGCTTTACGGATGTTCACCCGTTTAAAGGATCGAGTTACATCCGCGACAGAAAGCGTGAGTGGGACTGACCTCTTCTGCAGCAGCCGCGGCAGCGCTCTCTGTGTGGGCGGTGTTATCAGCTCGAACCGAGCATAAAAGGTGTTGAGCTCGTCCGGTAGAGAGGCGGCAATGTTCACAGTAGCTGGTTTATTTCCTTTAAAGCCTGTGATGTTGTTAATGCCCTGCCACATGCTTCTTGGGTTATTGTTGTTGAAGTGTTCTTCAACTTTGTTTTTATATGTTCGTTTGGCTGCTTTGATGGATCTCCTGAGATCGTAACTGGCTTGTTTCCGATCGTCAGTGTTTCCAGATTTAAAGGCAGATGTCCGCGCTGACAAGGCTGATCGAACATCGCTGTTAATCCACGGTTTTTGGTTGGGGTAGATGCGGATTGTTTTGGTCGGAACTACATCGTCTATACACTTCCTGATGAAACACGTGACCGTATCTGAATACGCCTCTATGTCGTCATCAGACGCTGCCCGGAACATGTCCCAGTCCACGTGATCAAAACAGTCCTGTAGTATAGCATCCGATTGGTCTGACCAACAATGAACTGTCCTGAGAGCGGGTGCTTCACGTTTCAGTTTCTGCCTATAAGCAGGCAGGAGCAGAACGGAAGAGTGATCCGATTTGCCGAAAGGTTGGCGGGGGAGGGACTTGTATGCGTCCCGGAAGGGGGAGTAACAGTGGTCGAGTGTGCGATCTCCACGCGTGTTGATGGTGACGTGTTGAAAGTATTTTGGAGCTATTGTTCTGAAGTTGGCTTTATTAAAGTCCCCTGTGATAACAAAAGCTGCATCTGGGTGCGCGGATTCCTGCTCACTTATAATCCTGTACAGTTCCTTGAGTGCCTGGTCTGTGTTGGCTTGGGGGGGGATATAAACAGCCGTGATTATGATCGCTGTAAATTCCCTCGGTAGCCAGAACGGTCGACACAGAAGCGTATGAAATTCCAGATCAGGGGAGCAGAAGGATTTAATAGAGTGTATGTTCCTTTCATCACACCACGAGTTGTTAATATAGAAACACACACCTCCACCTCTGCTTTTCCCTGTGAGCTCTTCCGTTCTGTCCGAGCGGTGCACGGAGAAGCCCGTGAGCTCGATGGCTGAGTCTGGAACCATCGCAGACATCCAGGTTTCTGTGAGGCAAATAACACAGCAGTCCCTTGTTTCTCGTTGGTATGAGATGCGCGCCCGCAGTTCACAGAGTTTGTTATCCAGTGACTGAACGTTGGCCAGTAAAATGGTTGGAAGAGGAGGTCGGAAAGCACGGCGTCTCAGTCTGACGAGAACGCCAGCTCGTTTTCCGCGTTTTCGGCGTCGGCGGCGTCTCCTCGCTTTCGCAACGCACACAAAGGGTTCAGATGCCGTGTCCGTGAACAGTCCACCGGCATTCAAAAACTCAAAGTCCGGTTTGCGTTGCGCGACGGAGGAACCAATGTTCAAAAGCGTGTCTCTATCGTAGACAGTTATACTAACAACATCTAACACGTAAAACAACAAAAAAACAAATAAAACATACGAAAAACTGCAAAGTTTTCCCGGAGCTCGCAACACGGCTGCCATCCTCGGCGCCATCTTGATCATCTTTTAACTGTTGTTTCTATTGTTTGTCTGTGTTTTAACAGTTGTTTCTATTGTTTGTCTGTGTTTTAACTGTTGTTTCTATTGTTTGTCTGTGTTTTAACTGTTGTTTCTATTGTTTGTCTGTGTTTTAACTGTTGTTTCTATTGTTTGTCCTGTGTTTTAACTGTTGTTTTTATTGTTTGTCTGTGTTTTAACTGTTTTTTCTATTGTTTGTCTGTGTTTTAACAGTTGTTTCTATTGTTTGTCTGTGTTTTAACTGTTGTTTCTATTGTTTGTCTGTGATTTAACTGTTGTTTATATTGTTTGCCCTGTGTTTTAACTGTTATTTCTATTGTTTGTCTGTGTTTTAACTGTTGTTTCTATTGTTTGCCTGTGTTTTAACTGTTGTTTCTATTGTTTGTCTGTGTTTTAACTGTTATTTCTATTGTTTGTCCTGTGTTTTAACTGTTGTTTCTATTGTTTGTCTGTGTTTTAACTGTTGTTTCTATTGTTTGTCTGTGTTTTAACTGTTGTTTCTATTGTTTGTCCTGTGTTTTAACTGTTGTTTCTATTGTTTGTCTGTGTTTTAACTGTTGTTTCTATTGTTTGTCTGTGTTTTAACAGTTGTTTCTATTGTTTGTCTGTGTTTTAACTGTTGTTTCTATTGTTTGTCTGTGTTTTAACTGTTGTTTCTATTGTTTGTCTGTGTTTTAACTGTTGTTTCTATTGTTTGTCTGTGTTTTAACTGTTGTTTCTATTGTGTGTCCTGTGTTTTAACTGTTGTTTCTATTGTTTGTCCTGTGTTTTAACTGTTGTTTCTATTGTTTGTCCTGTGTTTTAACTGTTGTTTCTATTGTTTGTCTGTGTTTTAACTGTTGTTTCTATTGTGTGTCATGTGTTTTAACTGTTGTTTCTATTGTTTGTCCTGTGTTTTAACTGTTGTTTCTTGTCATGAATCTGGTTACCACTCACTACAACTGCACATCACCCATGGACTACATCTCCCATCATGCACTGCACACACACATTCCCGTCCACCATTACACCAATCACACAGCTGTCACCATTCACTCATTAGTCTTGATTGCCTCCCCACACCTGCACCTCATTCTCACACTCACATTTAAGCAGCACTCTCACTTGCACTCACTGCGAAGTCTTGTTTTCCCCTGGTTAACATTCTGAGCGTTTCCCCTGTTTTCTGATTCCCTGTATTTACTCTGACCATTTGCTGCCTGCCCTTTTGACCCTGCCTGCCTGTTGATATCTTCTCTGTCTGCTGCCTGCCCCGACCTTGCATTGTCCCTGTTGCTGATTCTGTCTAGCCTTCACTACTCCTGTTACTACCTTTGACCATTGCCTGTCTGACCACCTCTTGTCAAAATAAAGCTGCTATTGGATCTCACTACACTGCCTCTTCATTACATTTCTATTGTTTGTCCTGTGTTTTAACTGTTGTTTCTATTTTGTGTCCTGTGTTTTAACTGTTGTTTCTATTGTTTGCCTGTGTTTTAACTGTTGTTTCTATTGTTTGCCTGTGTTTTAACTGTTGTTTCTATTGTTTGTCTGTGTTTTAACTGTTGTTTCTATTGTTTGTCTGTGTTTTAACTGTTGTTTCTATTGTTTGTCTGTGTTTTAACTGTTGTTTCTATTGTTTGTCTGTGTTTTAACTGTTGTTTCTATTGTTTGTCTGTGTTTTAACTGTTGTTTCTATTGTTTGTCTGTGTTTTAACTGTTGTTTCTATTGTTTGCCCTGTGTTTTAACTGTTGTTTCTATTGTTTGTCTGTGTTTTAACTGTTGTTTCTATTGTGTGTCCTGTGTTTTAACTGTTGTTTCTATTGTTTGTCCTGTGTTTTAACTGTTGTTTCTATTGTTTGTCCTGTGTTTTAACTGTTGTTTCTATTGTTTGTCTGTGTTTTAACTGTTGTTTCTATTGTTTGTCCTGTGTTTTAGCTGTTGTTTCTATTGTTTGCCTGTGTTTTAACTGTTGTTTCTATTGTTTGCCTGTGTTTTAACTGTTGTTTCTATTGTGTGTCTGTTTTAACTGTTGTTTCTATTGTTTGTCTGTGTTTTAACTGTTGTTTCTATTGTTTGTCTGTGTTTTAACTGTTGTTTCTATTGTTTGTCTGTGTTTTAACTGTTGTTTCTATTGTTTGTCTGTGTTTTAACTGTTGTTCCCCTTCATGGGAACTCGAACTGCGTCCCCTAGGGGTCGCTACGGGGGAACGCCCTCAGCGTGACTCGGTCTGAAGATACATATGTAAAAACACCACCTGTTGGCCGGCGACAGCCCATGACGTCACTACCGGCGTGTCACAATATAAGTGCCGCCGGGAGCATACATCATCAGCTTTTCTTCGTCTTCAACTGACTGTCTGTTTGAAGAAAACGTGCATTAATAATACAGTTTTCCTTTATTATCATGGCGAGCACTAGCAAGGCGTTCAAGAAGTGTGTGGATCCGTGTCCTCGTTATTTGACACCCGATGACACACACGATTGTTGCGTCTTTTGTTTGGGCGAAGAGCACGCACGCGATGTCTTTGAGGGGGCAATCTGCGTGCATTGTGAGCTGTTCAATATGAAAAAGCTCCGTTCTCGTCTGTCCCTCTTTTCGAGGAAAGAGGGTCAGCCGTCTGCTTCCCGCGATTCGGGACCCACCGCGGCCGAGGCACGGAGGAGAATGAAATCGTGGGGCTCGCAGGCGGATCTGGCCGATGAGTTAGAGAGGGAGCTTTCCCTCTCGCACGAGTCGGCCGGGAACGAGGGCGAGCCGCTGGATTATGGTGACGCGATCTCTCTGACGTCATCTGATCCGGCGGCTAGTGCTCTGCTGGGTTATGCCCAGAAAGAGCAGGAGATGTCTGAGGGTGAGGAAGCTGAGACTGAACCCTCTCAAATCTCTTGCCCTGCGTACGAAGAGCTGTTGGAGGTTATGGAACGCGCCACGGCGAGGCTTCACTTGCCGTGGGAGCGAACCAAGATGGCGGCGCCGCCGGGACGCCTCGATGAGCGATACCTCTCCGGCCATAAACCCCCAGCTCAGGTGAGCCTTCCATTCCTTCCTGATCTTCATACAGAGGTTGAGAGGGAATGGAAAAAGCCGTTTTCTTCCCGCATCCACAGGTTTCAGCATACTAGTTATGCTAACATTGCCGGGATGCGTGAAAACGGCTATGAGAGGATGCCACCTGTAGAAGAGACGCTAGCTAGCTATCTCTCTATGGGTGACACAGCCTCTCTAAAGGTTCCCTCCTTGCCGTTTAAGTCCCTTCAGGATACATCACGCTTAAATGGCAGGGCGTACGCAGCAGCAGGTCAAGCAGTCGCTTCGCTGCACACCATGGCGGTGCTCCAGGCGTACCAGGCGGATCTGCTGAGAGACCTGGATGATGGTCAGGGCTTGTCACCTGACGGGGTAGCTGAGCTGCGCCGCACCACGGACTTGGCTCTCCGTGCCACCAAGCAGGCTGCCACTGCTATGGGCAGGTCCATGGCAGCTATGGTGGTAACGGAGAGACATCTGTGGGTGGACTTGGCTGACCTCGAGAGGAAAGAGAAGGGCTTTCTTCTCGATGCACCAATCTCGCCTTCCGAGCTTTTCGGTACCTCCGTCGAGACGGTGGTCGAGAAGTTCAGGGAGGCGAGGGCACGCTCAGCAGCCTTTGAAACCTTCATCCCAAGAAGGCCCAGGTCTGAGCCCGAACAAAGCAGGGGTCCTGGCCCGGCCTGGTCTGAGGATCGGAGACGGGCACAGAAGGCTAGTGTCGCGACTCGTGCCCCTCCCCCACCTGCGGGTAGGGCTAGAGGGAGGTACAGGTCAAGGAGAGGTAGGCGAGACCTGAGGGAGGTGATCCAGACGAAGCGTTCTCAACAACGCTCTCGTCCGGACTGGAGTAAAAATTAACACCTACTCCCCTCCTTCAGGGGGGGGGCCTTGTCATCGGCTTCCCCCTCTCCAATTCCCCTGCAACCACCATCTCCGCCACCTGACCGAGGTTAGGTGGGAACCTAGACCGCAGTCAGACCGGACCTATGATGACTTTTGGTAGAACAGGTTCATCAAAACTGCCTTACTGATGGTCCGGACCCGAGGTCTCCTCGGAGGTTTCTTGGAACCTCCTTGGTCTCCGGGTTATTCTGATCTGCAGATCCTTGGGAAATCCGATAGGTCCTTATCAGGACCTCTTCATGCGACTGTGGGTTGAGCCAGCATTGCTCCCCTCGCCTTAGGGGGTCACCTATGAGCATGCCGCTCCCTTCTGAGCGTCTGAGTTTCCTCTCATCTGAGGGATGAGTTCTCCGCTCTCCAGAGCTCGCGGTTGGTAAGAGCTAGCATTGCTCCCCTCACCTAGAGGGTCATTTATGAGCATACTGCTCCCTTCTGAGCGTCTGAGTTTCCTCTCATTTTGAGTTTCTCCGCTCCCTAGAGCTCTGTGATAGGTCGCTCTCCTTGCTGGTCGAGCTAGCATTGCTCCCCTCACTACTGAGGGTCATTTTTAGAGCATGCCGCTCCCTTCTAGGCGTGAGGAATGGTTTCTCCGCTCTCCAAAGCTCCTTATGGGTAGAGCCAGCACTGCTCCCCTCACACAGAGGGTCACTTATGAGCATACCGCTCCCTTATGGGCGTCTGAGTTCCCTCTCATTTTGGGGAATGAGTGTTCCGCCTTCCAGAGCTTGCTGTCGGTAGAGCTAACTTTGCTCCCCTCACCTAGAGGGTCACCTATGAGCATACCGCTCCCGTCTGAGCGTCTGAGTTTCCTCTCATTCTGAGGAATGAGTTCTCCGCCCTCCAGAGCTCGTGCTGGTCGAGCTAGCTTTGCTCCCCTCATTTAGAGGGTCATCTATGAGCAGGCCGCTCCCTTCTGAGCGTCTGAGTTCCCCTCTCATTCTGACGAATGAGTTCTCCGCTCTCCAGAGCTCTGTGATAGGTCGCTCTCCGTGTTGGTCGAGCTAGCATGGCTCCCCTCACCATAGAGGGTCACTTATGAGCATGCCGCTCCCTTCTGGGCGTCTGAGTCCCCTCACGTTAAGGGATGAGTCCTCCGCTCTTAGAGCTCCTCATTGGTAGAGCTAGCACGGCTCCCCTCACCACCGAGGGTCACCTATGAGCGTGCCGCTCCTGTCTGAGCATCTGAGTTCCCTCTCATTTCGAGGGGTGTTTTCTCCGCTCTCCAGAGCTCGCTGTCGGTAGAGCTAGCATTTCTCCCCTCACCATAGAGGGTCGTTTATGAGCATGCCGCTCCCTTCTGAGCGTCTGAGTTCCCCCTTACTCTGAAGGGTGAATAGTTCTCCGCCCCGGAGCCATAGAACGTTACCCATCTAGATAAGTGCACACGCTAAGATCTTTGGGCACTTCTGAAAAATCCACTCAGTGGTAAGATCGCACATCAAGTGTTTTTGCGTTCTTTCAAAAAATCCATGTTATGGTAAGTGCGCACGCTAGGCTTTGGGCACTTTTTAAAATCCACTCAAGTGGTAAGTTCGCACGTCAAAGATTCTGCGTTCTTTCTAAAAATCCCGTAAGGGTAGGGTTACGCGCACAGCTTCGTGCCCTCTTCTGAGCTGGTTAAAGCCCCGGCTTGTGCCTTGGGCCCCGCTCCTTTTGTCCCATATGGGTTGGGTTCCAAAAAAGGGTGTCGCTACCAAAGGGTCTGTTGAGACAGTCCCTCAGCAAGCTTGTGCAGAGTGACCGGCCAGGACCTAGTTATTACCACTAGGTGCTTGGCCATATTCCCTTAAAGGAATCATTCTGATTCCAGACCTTTGAGCTCTACCCTGGGTCCGGTAGTTCCGGCACCCAGCAGGTAAGGATTTTAGGGTATGTAGCTCAGGCTTCTGGCCGTAGGGGATAATGTCACTGACAGCCATCAACCGTCCCGGGGGCAACTCCCTTAGCCTGGTAGAGTTGGCTTAGTGCTCGCCTTTTTTGCGAAATTGGCTTGCACTCCCCTCAGCATGGCGGCGTGGGTATAGCGTTCCCCGTAGCGACCCCTAGGGGACGCAGTTCGAGTTCCCATGAAGGGGAACGTCTCAGGTTACGTATGTAACCATGGTTCCCCGAGTGGGGAACGAGACACTGCGTCCCCTAGGCTTTGGGCCATGCTTCGGACGCAAGCTTCAGACGAAGAAGCTGATGATGTATGCTCCCGGCGGCACTTATATTGTGACACGCCGGTAGTGACGTCATGGGCTGTCGCCGGCCAACAGGTGGTGTTTTTACATATGTATCTTCAGACCGAGTCACGCTGAGGGCGTTCCCCCGTAGCGACCCCTAGGGGACGCAGTGTCTCGTTCCCCACTCGGGGAACCATGGTTACATACGTAACCTGAGACGTTTCTATTGTTTGTCTGTGTTTTAACTGTTGTTTCTATTGTTTGTCTGTGTTTTAACTGTTGTTTCTATTGTTTGTCTGTGTTTTAACTGTTGTTTCTATTGTTTGTCTGTGTTTTAACTGTTGTTTCTATTGTTTGTCTGTGTTTTAACTGTTGTTTCTATTGTTTGTCTGTGTTTTAACTGTTGTTTCTATTGTTTGTCTGTGTTTTAACTGTTGTTTCTATTGTTTGTCTGTGTTTTAACTGTTGTTTCTATTGTTTGTCTGTGTTTTAACTGTTGTTTCTATTGTTTGTCTGTGTTTTAACTGTTGTTTCTATTGTTTGTCTTGTGTTTGACCCTTTGTCTATTCCGATTGTGGATTATCTCTTAATAAAGCTGTGTTTGGATCTTCGACCCAAGGTCTAGAGCAGTGATTCGTTATGATTAGCAGAATCAGTTAAGTTTAATTAAAGATGAAGCTAAATTCTGCAGAGCTGCAGCTCCTGGTTAAATGAAATAAACTGAAGAAATCCAGCATACATCACCAAAGAGAAGTCTGTCGCTTCACTGGATGTGTGAATGGATCAATTGTTCAGTTCTGTAAAACATTTACAACATTTAAAGAAATGAGGTGTTTGAGTCACTATGTTTTTGACTTTCTTCACAGATTCACCCAGATCTACACTGACTGTGACACCAGACAGTCCTGTATTCACAGGAGAGACAGTCAATCTGAAGTGTGTGATTGAGTCTTACAGTAACTGGAGATATGAGTGGTATAAAGACAGTGTAATGTTGCAGACGTCTGATCGTTACACTGTAAACAGAGACACTCTCACTATCAGAGGAGTGAATGAGTCTGATCAGGGTCAGTACTGGTGTAGAGGACGGATAAGATCAGTCTCATCAAATGTTAGTTCTGCTGTTTATCTCTCTGTGAAAGGTGAGTTTAATATCATTGTCCTTCTGTACTACATGTACGATCACACATCCAATCAAAAGACATTCTCGTTTTCAGATGTTACATTCACGCTACTCATAAATATAATAATGTACACTTCATTTGAGGGTTTAATTGTTTAATTCTCGTTTAACTTGTTATAGTTGTTCACACAGGACCTGTTCCAGTGGCGGCTGCTGATCTTTTAAAGAGGGGAAGCTCATTTTCGGCCTAAATCATAAAAATTGTCCATTTATTTATATGTAAATTCTGCCCTACGTTCCTTTTCAAGAAAATGCTCTGTAACCCTGTCGTACCAACTAGGCGTCTTTTCCAGTGACTTGACCAGTGTCCTCTCAATGGCCAGCAGAGCTAGGCTGCTTAAACGGCCTTGGCCCATTGTGTTACGGGTGTAGGACTTGAGCCGCTTTAAACAGGAGAAGCTCCTTTCTACACCTGCTGTGCAGTTTGCTAGCTGGCTAGTTCAGACTATATGAATTAATGAACAAACGATCTAATATATATATATATATATATATTTAACTCAACGGGAGGAAATGTGGGAATTATGTTAAACTGAAACAATGAATGTGGTGTGAAATTGTGTGAAATATACGATGAAGGTTGCAGCAGTTTGTCTTTCGACTACACATGCAAAATCCGCGATGGGACTGAGTTGGAAATGGAGACACAGAGTGATACGCGTCATAATCTGAAGACCACGCCCACACCAACCGTCTCTTTGCATTGCGAGAAGCTGCCGCCTCCTTGTCATTTATTTATAACAAAAAAAAAAAAAAAAAATGTCTAAAAGCTGATATGTGACAATGTGTATAGCAAACAAGCTAAAAAAAAACAATAAATACGTTTTTATAAGCTGTCGACCCCAAAAACCAACCGTTTTAGGACATAAAAGTGGATTAAAAAGAGATGACAGACCCTCCAATCATCACGCAGACGCTCGGAGTCCGGGCCAGCCCACTCCTCCATTCATCCCAGAGACGCTGAGCGTCCGTGGGCGGGACATAATCGCAGCATTATCCAATGACCGTCTTGTTTCTAAGCACTGAAAAAAACTGTTAAAAGCAGCCCCATTGAAGTCAATGGACGCTGGGCTTCAACAGAGTAATGCACTGTACGCTACGGGAATGAATGAGAAGGAAATCGAGTCAGCCGACCTAAGTAGCTGATTCTGAACGAAATTGTTTTCGTTCGAGATGAATGTGTTTAACGCATTTTTAGTCAATAAAATGTTAACATAATAGTACATATATTTGACCATTCATTTTTTGACAATTTTAGGGGAAGCTGAGCTTCCCTTGCAGTCTTAAAGAAATCGCGGCTGACCTGTTCTTGTTCACAACAGATTCAACAATGAAACTGGTTACAGGAATCTCAAAATGTGTTTTAAATCTGAACTATGACGTGTCATCTTAAAAACACAACAGTCATGGCACTATATATATAAATCTGTAGTATAGCTTGTATAATGCTGATAAAAGCTAGAGACACACACAACAGCTAAAGCTTTCAGTCTGATCTGATGTATGTGAACACAGACCTGAACATTATAATATTTCTGTGTGAACTTATAATACACTCTTAAAAATAAAGCTTCTTATTAGCTTTGATGGTTTCACGAAGAACCTTTAACATACATGGTATCTTTCCATTAAACAAAAGTGTCTTTAGATTATTGAAATGTTCTTCAAACTATGTAAAATGGTTATTTTAGGAACCGTTCACTTAAGTCACTTATTAATGGCGACTGGAGATGTCAAAGTTAAAAAAGTATCTAAAAACACCATAATTATTTTAATTAGGGATGCACCGATACCATTTTTTAAAGACAGAGTACGAGTACCGATATTTCTTTCCTGGTACTCGCCGATACCGATACCTGTTTTTTGGGATGTGGCAGTTTTCCAAGTAATGACACTGAGACTAATAATTTTAGGACAGCTTCTCTGTAATTATAAACAACTGTAACTCAAAGAAATATATATTCTGCTTGTCACAAGGTTGTGAAAGTACAAACAATGTTCACAGTATCTAATAACTTCCATAACCAAACCAAGGTCATAATAAAATAATAATAATAATAACAATAATATATGAGAAAAAAATACATTTATCAACCTGTCACAAAGTTGTCAAAAATCTACAAACTAATATCGCTGAACAAATGTTTATAACATAACACTGTGTAGCAATGTTCACTGTTGTGTAACAATCAAAGTGCACAGTGAAATATAACAGTGAACTGTCTAACCATTGTGAGCAACACAATAATTGTAAGTCTACGTGCTCATAAGCCATTAGTTAAGGATGTTCCTTAGAGCATTTGTGCAGCATGTTTTTACTTCTGCAATAATTTTTGCAAGATGAAAAGTACAAAAGGCCGTCAATCAGTTCACATTATTTTTCAAAAGTAAGTGGCAGGTTTTTTTTAAGGAACAGAAGCATCTCTGCATGTTCAGCTACAAGCCTGTTTCTGTTGTCAGTCAGAATGTGTGACACTGAGCTGAAGAGTCTTTCACTTTCCACACTGCTGCATGGGGCTGAAAGATATTTTTGTGCCATTTGAGCCAGAGCAGGAAATCGCAGCTTATTAACTGCCCAGTACATGAAGGGTTTCTCTGAACGATGCACAGTGGTCTCTCCAAGGTATGCTTCCAGCTGTATGGTTGTGGATGCTGGAGCTCTGCTCTCAGATGCAGATGCACATTCATCTGCAATTTCTTCAAAAATACTGTCCAGACTGCTACCTGGCTTGTCGCTGTGAGACCTTTTATCAGCTGGTGCGGCATGTGTCTCAGGTGTGGCTGTCTCTCCCACAGACGTTTTTTGCAGCTCCAGTATCAACATTTCTTTAGCCTGCCTGGCAGTGTCTGTGTTGGAGAAGAATCGATCTTTATACCTTGAATAAAAAACAATGATGACATTAGCATTTGTTCCATGCAGTTAAAAAAATATAAGAAATTGAAATTACTCTTGCATTTTTTTTTTATTGAATTATCAACTCAACATCTTTTACATTTTATTATTGAGCAAATTAAAGCTGATCTATTATAACTTAACTTATATAATCATAATTTTAGCAAAATGAATTTAAAATTGAGCACAAAAATATTAATTACCTCGGATCAAGTAAACTTGAAATGCAGTAAAGTGGGTTTTGCTCCATGTTGGAAAAGCGCCTCTGCAAAGCATCAAGCAAAGTGCTCTTCGTTGTTTTGATTCCGTGGTCCTCATCCATTTGTTTCAGCAACAGTCTCTGTAGCACAGTGACAGCAGGAATTACATCTGAGGCTAAAGCATCTGAAGAACTCACTTGACGAGTCATTTCTTCAAAGGGCGTCAATACATTTACCATTTTCTCCAGAAGATTCCACTGGTTTGAAGTTAGAGTGGCAGGGAGCTCGTTTTCAGACACATATACTCCAATCGCCCGTTTTTGCTCAATCAGAGACTGCACCATGTAGAATGTGCTATTCCAATGAGTCTGCACGTCTTGCTGAAGTCTTTTTATTGGTTGACCGGGCTGTGTCTGAATATCCTGTAACCGAGAGTATGCCAGGTTGGAGTGTTTAAAGTGGCCGACTATTTTGCGTCCCACTCCCACAGCCTCTGTAACGCTGCGCTGTGACAGCAGACCCTCTGTGACGGCCAGCTGCAGAGTATGTGCCACACACGGAAGACTAGAAACTCCGGCCTCCTCCATGCCCTTTACCATGTTTTTGGCATTGTCACGGACAACAACATGGACAGAACTTTTGGGAATCGCCCAAGTCGCAAGCATTTCCTCAAATACGCTCACTATTGCTAGACCTGAATGTGAGCCTCGAAATTGCTTTGCGTGAAGCATGATTTGCTGTAGAGTGAAATCGCCATCTACCCATTGCGCCGTTAAGCTGATGAGAGACAATGGATTTACACTACAACTCCAAATGTCAGTGGTAAAGCTAATTGCTTTTATGTCATGCAACATGCACACGACATGCTTTTTCACTGCATCGTGTATTTGTGGTAAAACAATATCTGTGACATGGCGGCGACTGGGAATCTCGTACTTCGGCTCCAAAACATTAACAAAGCGACGAACTCCCACGTTATCAACGACTGAAAGCGGTTGATCGTCAAGAACAATGAATTGGGTAAGCACCTCTCTTATTTGTTTGGCTCTCGGGTTATCTCTTGTCATTTTCTCTCGTCTTGCAAAGGTTTGCTGCAGGGTTGATTGCTGAGTGCTAACGTAACTGCTAGCGGCAAATTCTCCGTGCTCACTTTTGTGTTTCAGTTTCAGATGTTTTATCATATTACTCGTATTATAAGTACTGCTTTTTGTACCTCCTCTTGATATTTTTGCGGAGCAAAGTTTGCAGTCTGCCATGCGTGGGTTGTCATCATTAATGTTGAAATATTTCCACACTGCTGAGCCTGACATTCTGTCGCTGCTGCCGGAGTCTCTGTGCACTGAAAGTTCTGTCGATGACGTCACGGGGTATCGGTTTTTGGTATCGGAGTGTTTTTACGAGTACGAGTACATGAGCTCAGTATCGGGCCCGATACCGATACCAGTATCGGTATCGGTGCATCCCTAATTTTAATAAACCAATGACCCATGTGTTATATTCCACTCTTACCTTTATACAATAGTTTTGTGAGAAACAGCCCAAAGTGTCTGAAGTATTTTAGTCCACATCATTCTGCCATCATAGCAGTCAGACAATATTAACGAGCATGTATTACTACTGAATAAAAATAAACATGTCGGCCATTTTCTTCTCATGTTTTCAGAGGATGATGTTTCCGTGATAAGACACAAATCACGTGCAGGGTGTTTTGAAAAATCGACAAAGGTGTTATTTGCTGCTTAATAATAATATAATAATAATTTGCTCATAATTCAAACTCATTTTTCCAGCACAGGTCACATATATACTGAGTAATACAGAGAAAAATACAGCTGAAGAAAGTGTAATGTTTCTCAATGTGTATTTATCTTTAAATAAATACGTGACATGTGAACACACACCCTGAGCAGTCTTGCTCAAGGGCACCTCAGTCGTGGTATTGAGGGTGGAAGAGAGCGCTGGACATTCATTTCCAAACCAACTATTATAAAAAAATATTCACATAATCAACAACAACAGCAAAAAAGCTGAGAAACAGATTAAATAGTTATTACCTTTACTACACCTAAAGTTATCTGAATTATCATGAAACCATTTAGTTGACAGGAGCAAAAAATGAGACTATCACTCTCACCTCCACATCAGTGTTACACAAATACAGAAACTCAGATCAGATCATGTTTCTCACTAGTTCACTGAAAGAGATCTGTCTTCTTTCTTCACAGATTCACCCAGATCTACACTGACTCTGACACCAGACAGTGCTGTATTCACTGGAGAGACAGTCAATCTGACGTGTGTGATTGAGTCTTACAGTAACTGGAGATATGAGTGGTATAAAGACAGTGTAATGTTACAGACGTCTGTAAACAGAGACACTCTCACTATCAGAGGAGTGAATGAGTCTGATCAGGGTCAGTACTGGTGTAGAGGACAGAGAGATGAAAGACCAAAATCATCACAATCAAGATCTGCTGTTAATATCTCTGTGAAAGGTAAGATGAAGGTCATTATTCTCCTAAATGGTGTTTCCAACTGATTTTCAGGGAAAGTAGTTTATATATAAATGCATACATGCTGACATCACTCACAATGCACTTTTGTAGCCAGTTAGACAGATTGTTGTTAAGCTGCTGCTTATCTTTCACATGTTCCCATTCATGGGAACTCGAACTGCGTCCCCTAGGGGTCGCTACGGGGAACGCCCTCAGCGTGACTCGGTCTGAAGATACATATGAAAAAACACCACCTGTTGGCCGGCGACAGCCCATGACGTCACTACCGGCGTGCCACAATATAAGTGCCGCCAGGTGAAAACATCATCAGCTTTTTCGTCTTCACTGACTGGTTTATTTGAAGCATGCAGAGTGAATCTGGTAAGAGTACAGTTTTCTAACTCTACTATGGCGAGCACTAGCAAGGCGTTTAGGAAGTGTGTGGATCCGTGTCCTCGTTATTTGACACCCGATGACACACACGACTGTTGCGTCTTTTGTTTGGGCATGGAGCACGCACGCGATGTCCTTGAGGGGGCGGTTTGCGTGCATTGTGAGCGGCTCTCTATGAGGAAGCTTAGCTCTCGCCTGTCCCTCTTTTCGAGGAAAGAGGGGCAGCCGTCTGCTTCCCGCGATTCAAGACCCACCGTTGCCGAGGCACGGAGGCGAATGAAATCGTGGGGTTCGCAGTTGGATGTGGCCGATAAGTTGGAAAGGGACCGCCCCTTTTCGCGCGTCGGCCGAGAACGAGAGTGAGCTGCTGGATTGTGATGATGCGATCTTTCTGACATCATCAGATGCAGCAGCTAGTGCTCCGCTGCATATGAACGAGTTTTTTGGAGGTTATGGATCATAAAAATAAATCTAAAATAACCCCCAGCTCGAGTGAGCCTTCCTTTCTTCATAAATCTCGATGTGGAGGTTGAGAAGGAGTGGGAAAAGCTATATTTTCTCGTATTCATAGGTTTCAGCATACTAGTTATGCTGACACTGAGGGGATGCGTGAAAATGGCTATGAGGGGATGCCCCCTGTGCAAGAGATGATAACCAGCTTATCTCTCTATGGCGAGACATCCTCTCTCAAGGCTCCCTCCTGGCCATCTAAGCCCCTAAATCTCGCTTAAATGGCAGGGCATATGCAGCAGCAGGTCAGACCGTCGCTTCGTTGCACACGAAGGCGTACCAGACTGACCTGCTGAAAGTCCTGGATAAGGTCCAGGTCTGAGCCCGAACAACCAGGGGTCCTAGCCCATCTCGGTCTGAGGATCAGAGATGGGCTTAGAAGGCTAGTCTCGCGACTCATGCCCCTCCCCCTCCTGCGGCTAGGGTGAGAGAGAGGCGCGGGTCAGAGAGAGGCAAGCCCTCTCATTCCTCTCTAATTTCCCTGTAACCACCGTAAACTCCACCGACCGAGGTTAGGTGGAAGTTTCCTGCCAAGCACCTAGAGGTGCTCCCTTGTGAGCGGCGGAGTTCCCTCTCATTCTGAGGAATGAGTTCTCCGCTCCTCAGAGCTCTGTGATAGGTCGCTCTCCGTGCTGGTCGAGCTAGCATTGCTCCCCTCACTATAGAGGGTTATCTATGAGCATGCCGCTCCCTGCTGAGCGTCTGAGTTCCTTCTCATTCTGAGGAATGAGTTCTCCGCTCTCCAGAGCTCGATATAGGTAGCATTATAGGCTCTCATTCTGAGGAATGAGTTCCCAACTAAGAACTGCAGTCAGGCTGGACCTCTGATGATTTCAGGCAGGTTCTGTATTCTCGAACTTCCTTACTGATGGTCTGGACGTGAGTCCACTCGGAGGTTTCTGCGGATCCTCCTGGATCTTCAGTCATTCTGGTCACCACTGCAAGGGTAGAGCCAGCATTACTCCCCTCACGATAAGAGGGTTACCTATGAGTATGCCGCTCCCTTCTGAGCGGTGGAGTGTCTTTTCATTCTGAGGAATGAGTTCTCCACTCTCCAGAGCTCGTTATAGGTAGAGCTAGCATTGCTCCCCTCGTTAGAGGGTCACCTTTGAGCATGCCGCTCCCTGCGGAGCGTCTGAGTTCCCACTCATTCTGAGGAATGAGTTCTCCGCTCCTCAGAGCTCTGTGATAGATCGCTCTCCTTGCTGGTCGAGCTAGCATTGCTCCCCTCACTATAGAGGGTTATCTATGAGCATGCCGCTCCCTGCTGAGCGTCTGAGTTCCTTCTCATTCTGAGGAATGAGTTCTCCGCTCTCCAGAGCTCGTTATAGGTAGAGCCAGCATTACTCCCCTCATTAGAGGGTCATCTTTGAGCATGCCGCTCCCTGCGGAGCATCTGAGTTTCCCTCTCATTCTGAGGAATGAGTTCTCCGCTCCTCCGAGCTCTGTCATCTCTGTGATAGGTCGCTCGCCTTGTTGGTCGAGCCAGCATTGCTCCCCTCAACCAGAGGGTCATCTATGAGCTTGCCGCTCCCTTCTGAGCGTCTGAGTTCCCTCTCACTCCGAGGAATGAGTAGTTCTCCGCTCCAGGGCATAGAACGTTCTTCTAATAAGTGCACACGCGAGACTTTGGGCACTTTCTAAAATCCACTCAGTGGTAAGTCCGCACATCAAAGGTTCTGCGTTCTTTCTAAAATCCCGAAAGGGTAGGGTTACGCGCACAGCTTCGTGCCCTTTTTTGAGTTGGTTAAAGCCCCGGCTTGTGCCTTGGGCCCCGCTCCCCTGTCCCATATATGTTGGGTCCAAAAAAAAAAAAAAAAAGAAAGGGAAAAGAAAGGGGTGTACGCTACCAAGAGGTCTGTTGAGACAGTTCCCTCGGTAAGCTTGAGAGCAAGTGGTAACCCCTGAGTGATCGGCCAGGACTTAGTGAGCCAGGTGCCTGGCCATATCCCCTTAAAGGAATCTTTTTCTGATTCCAAGACTTTGAGCTCTACCCTAGGCCCGGTAATCCCGGCACCTAGAACAGGTAAGTACTAGGGTATGCAGCTCGGGCCTTTGGCCGAAGGGGATAATATCACTGACAGCCATCAGCCGTCCCAGGGGCAACTCCCTTAGCCGGGTAGAGCTGGCTTGGTGCTCGCCTTTTTTGAGAAATTGGCTTGCATTCCCCTCAGCATGGTGAAGTGGGTATAACGTTCCCCGTAGCGACCCCTAGGGGACGCAGTTCGAGTTCCCATGAAGGGGAACATCTCAGGTTACGTATGTAACCATGGTTCCCCGAGTGGGGAACGAGACACTGCGTCCCCTAGGCTTCGGGCCATGCTTCGGACGCAAGCTTCAGACGAAAAAGCTGATGATGTTTTCACCCGGCGGCACTTATATTGTGGCACACCGGTAGTGACGTCATGGGCTGTCGCCGGCCAACAGGTGGTGTTTTTTCATATGTATCTTCAGACCGAGTCACGCTGAGGGCGTTCCCCGTAGCGACCCCTAGGGGACGCAGTGTCTCGTTCCCCACTCGGGGAACCATGGTTACATACGTAACCTGAGACGTTTTCTAAATTGAGCTGCAGCTGAGTTACTGAGAAAGTCAGGATATTATGCAGGTGATAGTCGGTTAGTTTGCTGTTCAAGTTCATCAGACTGAACTTTGAGCTCCACTTTCTAAGGTTCAATCGATGATCCATGCGTCACTTGTGATGTTTCATGAGATCAATGGTGTTGATTCAATGTGAATCCACTTAAATGTTACATGGATACTTCAACAAATATCGTTTTCTTCTGACAACTTGTAGCAAACTGTTTCACGAATACATGTCTTGACCTGAAAAAGGACAGATGTAGGTAATCACTCACATAGTATGTTTCCTGAGCTGCACTTCTAATCTTAGTGCTTTAGTGCTGTCAAAATTGCTGAAAAAATAAAATTGAATTTTGTACTTAAATATGATCAATATTCGAATTGTATTTGAATTTAAAAAAGGCATAATTTCAGGCCAGGGGAAAAGGCTAAATATGGCTTCTCTCATGAGGCCTTCAGTTTTGCTGTAGATCTTCTCTTCATTGTTGTTCTCTTTTTCTGCAATATTTTGAATGAACAGTAACACATCTAGTGGTTCAACTGGATAAGACAACAAAAGCATTCAAATTCAACATCATCATCATGTCTTGTATGTCACTGATAAGACTGCCTGACGCACACCTAACAGTGTAAAGCAGCGTTTCTGTATTCTAATGTGGATTTCTATTTTGAATTTGACAAATATTCAAATTTGTATTTGATAGCCCGAGTATGTTTTCCATCTAACCATTAATCTTGTAACCGCTCTATATTTATCCTCTGGTTTGAATGCTCTGTTGGAAGGGGCTTGTTACAAGACTTTAATGTAGACACACACTGCTGTGATTGGCTGACAGTTCTCAAAAACTTTTACTAAAACAACCACCAAGATGAACTAATGGTGAAAAGTGTTGATTATAGCATTATATTTAGATCTATTCCCATTGAATCAAAGGTTGTATCAATGAGCATTGTAGCTGAACACTCGTGTCTGAACCATGATGCAATGCAATAAACACAATCTCACAAATCATAACTAACACAATGAAAACAATGTAAATGACTTGTTGAGCAGAGTAAACTGTGTCAGTGATTATTACAGGAGTTTAACCACTGTTCGAGTCACAGACTTAAGGTCATTGCATTCGTGTAATTATGTTTTTTCATATTCGTAATCCTAAAAATTCATCACGCACAGAAACCTTGCACATTGAGTCCGATGCGTATTAATTAATCCGTAACGAAAACAATTGCAAAACATTATAGCCTACTAAATGTAGTCTTCAAGCATTGAGGATGATTTTGTTGTCCTCTCGCTTCTTAAAAATAAAGAAAGAAAGGAAATATTGGGTCCATCCAATCCTAAAATATATAGAGGATGGAGAGTCCGCTCAGGAGCAGCGGGATTATCACAGCCGATTTAAAGTTTACTTCAGGATGTCAGTGGCTCAGTTTGATGCTTTGATAGCGATACTAGGGCCACATATTAAAAAGAAGACCACCAGTTTCTGTGAACTCAGTGTGTGAGGATCTATATACAGTGCTTTGTGCTGCGAGACGAAGTGGATGAATTTGATAATCGCCATTCTGGATTTTGGTGTTCGCTTCTACGGTGGCTCTGAACTGACAAAACACCTCTCAAAATAATTGCTGCGAATGCGAACAATTTGTAAAAATCGAACCGGATCAAACATTTTTTATAATGGATGAAAATTTCGGAGGCAGTGTGTAAACGTGATTGACAGAACGTGAGGTCATATTTATTTTTCGATGTGTGAAAATTTTGGACTCAGTGTGCAAAGACCTTTATTCACTGATAGACTCCAGCGATTATAAAGAGGATGACATTTGATCACTTTTCTGTAAAATAATCACAGTATCAATAAATCAAGCTACTAACAGGAACAGTATGAAACAGATTTAGTTAACTGTTATCTATTTAATCATTGCCTTGATTTACGAATGCATAAACGCAGTAAACGACTTTGTAACAAAGAACATCTGTACATCTATTTTATCTGTGTCTGCTTTTATCTTTAACAGATTTACCCAGATCTACACTGACTGTGACACCAGACAGTCCTGTATTCACTGGAGAGACAGTCAATCTGAAGTGTGTGATTGAGTCTTACAGTAACTGGAGATATGAGTGGTATAAAGACAGTGTAATGTTACAGACGTCTGTAAACAGAGACACTCTCTCTATCAGAGGAGTGAATGAGTCTGATCAGGGTCAGTACTGGTGTAGAGGACAGAGAGATGAAAGACCAAAATCATCACAGGAGAGTAACCGGATAAATCTGTCTGATAATGGTGAGTAAATACTGTGATAAATACTTGACTGTTGTTTAAAATAAGCAGATAATATACTCATAAAACTTGTGGTTCCCCGAGAAACTTGTTGAAAGTCTTCATGAGATCTGTAACCATGGGCGTAAATCCCGGGGAGGACGGAGGGGACATGTCCCCCCCCATCCGACGGTTGTCCCCCCAAAAACAAATATTTAAAAAAATCGCACTCTCTATTGTGAAAAATATATGTATGTATACCTAAAATAATTGTGTAAGTAGAAAAAAAATATATGCAAAAAATGCTTTTCGAAACAGTTGAGTTCCCCCTCCCCTTCCTCACAGTGGTTTGGCCCACTGCCTGCAGTGTTGCCAGATTGGGCGGGTTGCTGCCCAATTGGGCTTCTTTTGAGATTAATGCATTGGGCGGGTAGACCAAATTTGGGCTGCTTTAAAAAAATAAAAGCCGCCCTATCAGCTGCTTTTTTCTTCGCTTTTATCTTAGTTATGTTATCTTAATATGCTCGAGCCCCAAGTATCACAGCAAAATAATGTGTAGTGCAGTCATCAACTCATTTTTCCTTAATGCAACCCTTTTGGTTCATTTTAACAGAGACTTGTCAATCAATTTACCATCTTTTATGTTGGTGAGATGTGATGACTCGTGAGTGATTGGGTTTGGCGCTGTAAATGGCTAAATTTAAATGTGCAGCTATATATTTACTTTTTCATTTTATTTAAGTTAAGTGATTGTCATGGCAAAGTGGCTTAAATATAAGTTACACGAGAATCTAAGAGTAACTCAAATCTCACAACGTGGATTAAATGAATAGAAGACTTCTAAATGTAATTGAAACTGAAATAAGAGAACAGTTGAAGGATTTAATACAAATCTAAACTGAATATGGGACTATACAATGCTGTCCTGCATCAGAACATCTTTTAAACCGTCCAAACTCTTGTATGCTTGGCATTGACAGCTGCTGGACTTGAACAGTTTTGACTGTGTTAAGTTCTGCATTATGTTCTAAAACGTTTACTTCATGAAATACGTGCTGTAGTTCTGTCTGAAGATAAAGCACAAGAGAAAGGTAAGCGTATTGTTGTTAATTGTTATTATTATTTTAGCTGTCAGATTACCATACAGTATGTATCAATGAATAACACATGTTTGGCTGTTGTGGGTGTGAATTAACATTGCTTTCTGATCACTTTATTGTGCACTTTTTTTACACAAAAATGAGCTTTTTCTTACTGTGGACTTTGAAAATGATGCATGTGTTCCCCCGGGGGTTATCAGTTAATTTCTTGATTGCCATTTTAAAAAGGTTCCTAGTCATTTTAAGCATATTTTCTTACTATCTGTAAAGCATTTGCCCTGTTTTGATCCATGTTTCTGTGAAATGTATTTATCTTTATTACCTTTTTTCGTCGTTATTTTATTTTGAGGAGATAAAAGTGGTCCTTATCAACCTTGATTGACATGGTAATAAAATCATATCACATTATTTTGGCAGTTAAAATTTTGGGCTGTTTTTTGTTGAAGTGGGCGGGTTTTGCTGAGCTTTTGGGCTGGAAATCGTCAACCCGATCTGGCAACACTGACTGCCTGCTTTCCCAGTTCATCTCACCTACTCCACACACGAGTCAGGTGTGTGGCTGCGGCTCAGTTAATGTTGAACTCCAGTAAGTAGGGTACTTTATTCACTTTAAATAAAGCGATTCTCTTTAATGTAGTTGATGCAGCAGACTTATTCATAAATTAGTTGCGGCAAAAATGCTGATTAACGTTACCGATGTAATTTTCCAAGAATCTGCTATATTAGCGATTAAAATATTACTTATCTAGTTAACGTTAACTTGTTTACAATAGCTTGTTGCATAGTGCACTGCAACTTATGTGGGTTTTCCACTGACTGGTACCAGCTCGGTTCGGTTCAGTTCGGTTCTGCTCTGTTTCGGACCTACAGTGTTCCACTACAACTGGTTGCTATAGCGACCAAACATTCTGAGAAGCAGCACGAGCAGAGCGCTCTAAGCTGAGGTAAACAACCTGGCATCATTACAATCGGCAGCATGGATGAAATAAAAGGGATTTTATTTCTTATCCTTGGTTTGTGGCTGTTTGAAATGTGCTGATCTGCTTTGTCATTGAACCTGAGAAAAACTTTGAAAATAACCATAATGACGCAGTCTCCGTGCTACAATAATAATGATAGAAGCAAAGTTTTTCACTGTGGGGACATATCTTTATAAGTACAATTTGACTGTATTATTTGTGTCCCCTTCAAAAATTGCTCATGATAAATTGTATATTTATTGTCCCCCCCTACAGTTAAATGAAATTTACGCCCATGTCTGTAACGCGAGCAGCTGATATTTTTCACGTGACGTCACTCGCTGATAGTCGTCCTGCTGGAGGACAAAACCAAGCTTTGCTCCACTGACCGACTGTTATTTTCACACAGAGTGCAACAAGTAGTAATGTAGTAAAATGCAGATATTAAAAGGTGAAGTTCAGTAACCACCTTATTGATGATGATGTATAATTTGTAATGTTTCCCATAGAAAGCCATTATAATGAAAACACTGAACCATTAAGTGGATTGTGTTCATATTCAGTCCTCATCTGCTTGCCTGTGTAAACTATGCAGCATTCATATGGTGATTACTGAATTTAATATTTTAATATTACAGTTTTAAATATATTAAGGTACTTTAAGTGTTTTTACAACGTTTTGTTGCACTGTTTATGATTGGCATATTGCCGCAGGGTGCTTAATATGGATTGCAAACGGTCAAAACTAGCATTTTGTTCACATACCTTTGTTTTATTCTTTTGAGAGGTGATTAAATATTTGCGGCTGGGAAACAGATGGAAATTGAACGGTTTGTGATGCAGTTTTATGGATGTTTTTCTCTCCAAGTCTTCAAGCCAGTCATGTGACTGAAGGTTATGAATAAGTGCTTGTTTCTCTGTTTTTCTGTCACGTTCAGATCAGATTTCTGTCTTCAGCATCCTCAGTTTTCTTCTGGCAGCTTGTCCGTATCTGCTGTCGACAGTCGTGCTGCTGTTCAAATACTACAGAGCGAGAGGTACAACATCTGTCTGATCCGTGTCTCCTCTGAGTGTCTTTTCTCAAACATTCACATTCACTGACAGACAGACCTTTACTCTCTGTCTTTATCTGTTATATAGATCATTGTTTACATGCTGGTCATAAACAACAACTGCTGTGTAAACAAAACAGAAAGTGTCAAATCAAATTGTGAAAGTAAATGCTTTATTTATGTCTGTGTTTGTGTGTGTGTGTGTGTGTGTGTTTGCGTGCGTGCGTGCGTGCGTGTGTGTGTGTGTGTGTGCGCGTGTGTGTGTATGTGTGTGTGCGTGTGTGTGTGTGCATGTGTCCGCCCGTGTGTGTGTGTGTGTGTGTACGTGTGTGTATATCTCACAGTTACATCTACTGAAGACCAAAGCCAGTTTGCTGTAACAGAGGAACAAACTTCAACCTGATTTCATCCATTCTTCTTGTAGAGTCACCGGATGCTGGAGTCTGAGGCTGAAGGCTGGAAACTCAAGATAACAGACACACGATCACACTCTCACACATACAGGATGATGTAGTGTTTAATTCACCTGTGCTGTATATTAGACTGTAGAAGAAACCAAACCAACACATGGAGAACAGCAAACTCCACACAGAAAGAGTTTTTAATGTGTCAGTCATAACTCACTATAAGCTATTAAAAGTTGCTCTTTAAAGATATTCAGGGAACAAACAAACCTGTTAAATAAAAATAAATACATTTTACAGCAGTGTATACGTTCTTCTACGGGTCTACTAATGAATAAATGTTCAAACTGATGGCATTTCAGCCCAGAGATGATTTTATTCAGTTTTAACCCGGGGGCTGTTTCATAAAACTATAGTTTATCTAATAAGCCGGGCTTATTTCAGTTATTCTGACTTATTGTCACTTGATTTGGTTTCTGCTGATTAACTAACCTGGTCCGGAGCCGGTTAACTGTCCGGCTAAACTGAGTTCCTCTAACACGGACCGATAGAAACACATCGATATCACCACTGACTCGCTCACATACAATTAGACTTTATTACCGTAATAGTCCAACAATAAAAACATACAGAAAATACACCTTCAATAATCACATAAATAAAAATAGGCTACAACCAACTGTAGGCTATTAAATGTAGTGTTGCCAAAATGTAATGACTTTTTAATTACTATTATTATTTTAAGATATATGAAAACATTTGATCATAGTTGCTACTTTCACATTCGATTGATCAGAAGTTTCTATCCATGCAGCATTTCTCTCGGTTTTATGACAGCTGCACCTTTCATGATTATTAGTAGAACATTAAAACATTACAATCTGAAATAGTTTAAAGTGTTAAAACAACTAAATCAAAAGTTAAGACCACTGAAAAGAAAATGAAAATAATAGAAATAGGACTACATTTGAACTGATACGAGGAACACACGTTTAACTCATTAGATGTACAGTTACTGCTATCATAGTGTAACGAGGGACACGAAGTGCTCTTATTCACTGATCTGGACTACGCCAGTACCATGTTATTTGGGTGGGAGATCCCAGGCCATGTAGAGGGTTTTCCCCACACGGATATTCAAATAAATGAATATCATTAAGGCAAAATTACTATAAACACAGTTTCAAGTTTATTAACCAAGTCATCAAGTAGTTTAACTTCAAAACGGCCTCAATTTACGGAAACGCAAATAACTGCGGAGGATAATATATCACTCTTAAAGAAAATAAAATATTAAATTAATGATAAAAAATAGATTAATACAATAAACCCCAAAAAACAAACTTCAATTTGCATAACATCTCAAAGCATGACATAGCAAACCACAGCACACATGTGAGAGATGGTGGATAAATCCCTCCCTATATATAGTTATATAATAATAAACCATAATCAATACTCAACTAAATAAACAACTCACAAAAACAGAAAATATATAGTTTCAAGGAAGAGAAAACAGTGATCAATTGAGCTCGACCAAATCAACATTAAACAACACAACTATTTGTTAACCCAGGTTATACACCCCCACATTTTCAATCAGGACAACTCATTTAATTACACAAATATAAAAATAAAACAACATTACAATTTACATTAGAAACCACTGTCCATAAATGTATTACAGTCAACTGTATTAAAATGATATGTACCCTAGCCTCACAATAAAACATTAAATACATAACTTTATCTGAACACAAACCATTCAAGGAACTACAATCATCACCGAATACTTCCTAAAGACGACTCTTAACACTTTTGTATAACATGATGTCAGTTTAGTGTGTACAAAAGGTATACTATTAGTGATTTTACACAATAAAACGTTCTACCATAGATCATCAACGCTCACGTGCAGTATGCCGTGCCACTCATCCAGCCCAAGATACCCAGCATGACAACTTAAGACCTCTACAATCGACTAAGAGCAATCAAACAATGACTTCTCTACAAAAGAAAGTGCTACACATTATTTCATACAAGAAAACTTTTCACTTTAACAATCAACCAATCGTCAACTCTCACGTGAAATATGCAGCGTCGGTCATTCAATCTCTACCAGTCCTTCAGTTCAGAATAACCAGCATGAACACATCTAACACACACATCTAAAAGAACAGATTGTTCTTCCAGCGACAGGCAACCACCAGCACGCCCAATAATTGAAACACAGCTCGTCTACTGACTGGAAGTGTGTATTTAAAGGGAATCCTGCCTTCTATCGGAGGTAAAACAGCGCCTCCTAGTGTCTTGGCTACAATATAAATACACTTATATGTAGGGTTAAAATTATACATGTCACATTTAAACAGCACTGTTTGCCGTGCTGGATCGATTTGATCCATGATCGATATTAAGAACTGCTTAAGAATAAGCTGCACATCAAATTATCCTGACTCAGTGAGATTGCGTAAACTTGAATTGAAACCGCTTTAGTCTCGATTGATCGGTTATTTCAAGTCAGGTTTTGGACTTTAATCCCTGCTTTTCTCAGCGTCTTTAATGAAACAGTCCCCTGCTTGTCAATAAAAGCTTGAGACCAGGAGCCTCGTGTATAAATCTCTCCGTAGATTTCATCCTAAAAGTGTACGTACACACAAAAGCTAGATCTTATTTACACCAAGTTTGTTTTTTATAAATCCAGATATGTGCTTGGAAAACAGTGTACGCATGTTTCTATGCCCGTTTTGTGTGTACACAATGTTTATACATGAGGCCCGGGGCCCGGTGTTACGAGATTTTGGGTTTCAGTCGGCGGAGCATACATGAATATTAATAATTTCCCGGACATGCGCGTGGAACGGAGAATTTCAGTTTATGCTCCTTGTATCTCAGCAGATTTAATGGAATATTTGAAATAAAAGGTAATATTTTCAGTGTTGTGCAAACACATACCTAAACATAATTTCACAATTTTGTAACATAATGTTTTTATTAGTTTGCATGTTTTGTGGCGTCGTCCCTGACTGAACGATTGCAGGCATTCTTTGTGTAATGTTAGGATAAACCTCAGCTAGTTGTGTTCATTGATTTCAGTTTGTTGTGCTGTAGCTTAGCTTGCAATGCTTTAAAACTGTCTGCTATTGTCCTCTTTTGAGAGAAACAGCTGAAATAAACTTGTATCTGTGGACTAATCATTTGTTATCTATCCTGGTGCGATTGTTCAAACTGTTTGACTTATATTTACTAAATGAACAGAATCTAAGACCACACGATGGATGAAAGTGTTCCTTTAATACAAAAGAAAAACTCTGGATTAAACAGACATTTAGTTGAATGTATGTCTATTATATGTATGTCAAAATATGTGTATGTGTGCACTATGTCTGTATTATTATTATTGTATTATTTTTTGACATATTCTTTGTGTGTAAACACACTTGATAATGAAGCTCCATCTGATTCTGATTACTGTTCTAAGATCTTTCTCTGTGATGTCAGAGTTTGATTTTTCCTCTTCAGTGTCATATGATCTTTCAGAATTCATTCTAATATTCCGCTTTGCTGCTTAATAAACATTTCTGATTATTATCTCAGTTGATAATTGTGCTTAATGAAGTGTGGACATCATTAGGCCTACACAGTGACATGATTCATTGATGAATTGAACGTTCAGAAAACATTTGAAATATAAATATTTTGTAACATTATAAATGTATTTACTCTCATTGTTGTATTAATTTAATGCATCCATGTCAAACAAAAGCATAACTTAAAATAAATAAAAATCTTAAAAGTCAAATGCCAGAATCAAGTTTAGAAATAGGTTGTTGTTGTTTTATCTCTCTTACATGATCTTATAATAACTTTATTATGTGTCATATTTTTAAACAGCAAATTCAACAAGGATATGTACATCACTCTTTTCTCCTGTAGTCTTGAACTAGAATTCAATAGTGATTCATACTCAAAAATCAGGAAAACTTATATTAATCGCATCCTCCGTGACCACATGTTCCTGTATTTTCATTATTAATCATTATTGAATTCATTTTTTACAAACAAAATATCACTGTCTCACATAATATCAAACATCCACACCAAAACACATTGTCACGGCCGGCTCGCAAGCCGCGACAAAGAAGGAGACAACACGTTGGAACTAAAGGCATTACATTTATTAAAGTAACATTAAATTAGGAAAACAAGACAAAAACAGCACGAGGAAGGAAGACGAGCCCCCATTGCAACTGATGGGAGCTGCTTAAATCTGCCGGCATCAGCTCCCACACAGGTGTAAGTCCTCAGCCATAATGACGTCACTCACGCTAACTCCATCCTGCAAAACAAACAAAGAAAAACAAGCACCCAACCAATATGACTTCTACTGGGTTCGTAACAACATCATAACAACATCTAGTTATCAAAAGCTAGTCAAGGCCACAATCCAATCTATATTCCTCTTTATTTATTATTTTAATAAAACGTGCCTCTATTTAAAGTCTTATTAAGAACATATATGTTTATGAAACTTTATGACTTATCATGTTGAATGAGAGTTTGCTGCGTATCCAAACAGATCATGCTTTTGTATAAATGATCATCATCGTGTATCATCCAGGTACAAGACAACACATGGTCAAAGAACAGATGACAGAGAATAACATGTTGCAGAGGTTTCTTAGGCCACGGATACGGGGTTGAATGTTTTTTCATTCATTGCCAGAGGATGACCGTTTTAAAACATAAAAGGTAACAGAAGAGTATAACAATAAATGATTGAAATGATTGTTGGTTCACATGTCTATATCTGCACTACTATTGGAGATCAGTGTAGACATAATCATCCAGGTGTTTCAACATGAAACCTTTACTTGTGATCATCTAACATTTACATCTGTTTGTACAAATGATTAAATATCATGTATTGAAAATAATGACAATTTCAGCAACTTTATTTCCCAGCAGTGTGTGATAGTTTATAACCAAACAACATGGAGAATGTGACATGGATCATCACACCCATACAAAACATATGAACATAACATTCATAGGTTTATTTCATTTGTAGCATGCAGTAATTTATTCAACAAATGATAACAATTAATAAGACACCGTTTTAAAGATTTGCGAGCAACAATGAACAGCACAATGAAATGTACACAACTAGCTGAGGTCTGTGGTGCTTCATCCTAACATTACACAAAGAACGCCTTCAATCGTTCAATCAGGGACGACTGCACAACACATGCAAGGTTTGTGTGAACAAAACACTGCAAACTAATCAAAACTGTTACGAAACGATGAACAAATGTAGTTTACACCGTGTCCTAACTACACGCGGCAGAATCAATCAAATATCACAGCCAATCAGAAGCGTGTGTGGGCGGGCTCTCTCTGGAAGCGCTCTGCACTCGCAACGAAATGGATACGTTTATTATTTAATTCATAAATATGAAAGCTTTTTAACATTATTAAATGTACACGGGTGATTCTTAGACTATGGGCAATGTTCTTTGGTCATATTTTTTAAAATACATAGCATTTTTGACAAATTCCTCTTTCTTTGTCAATCTAACAATAAAACCACCTTAAAAACGTTTTACTACCTTTCTATTACGATTTGTCATACTTTTCAGCCCCCTTCTAGATATCAAATCACTGTTTTCTCCTTGTCGCGCACCCAGACTTTTACATATCAACAGTGAATATACAGTTAAAAAATATATGACATATCTGATCACTATTAATGTTTCTGAATTAAGTACTAGTAAAATAATTAAAATGCATTATAGTATTTAATGTGAGACCCCTATCAATATCACTTTTTATACCAAATATAGCTGTCACACAGTGTTAGTTATTATATTTTTTCTACGTCATTTCCAAACATTATGCCTTCTCAATGTACCAAATTGATCATTTGTGGGGGTTTTTAATTCTATAATAAATAGATAAAAAAATCATAAATTGGTTAGTCTTGACCAGAGCCGATCCTCCCTATACGCAGAATACACAAGCTGTGTAGGGCCCCTGAAACACCACGGGGCCCCCTTGCTCTCAAAAATATTAGAATTTTAGTTTCGTTTTGAATTTGGCCAGCGGCTATAAAACATGAATGATAATTTATTGTAATGCAGCGCTGACACCCTTTCTACATAAAAATCTGTCAAATCATGTAACGTGAATGTAATAAAGTCTCTTGCTCGAGACCCCCCCCCCCCCCCATTTGAAATAGCAACATGATGGACGCACAACTTCCTCTTCCAAGACAGCAGATGGCGCTATGGATCAATTTATTTTAATCTCTTGGGGGAAGCCCTGAAACAAGTGCTTAAACTACAGCTGACAAAAATGAGCGTTGAACAGGTGAGTTTCTGTTTAACTGCATCTATAATTGATCTTTTTGAGGTTTCCACACTGCCAACCCTACTTCAACATAAAAATATAAATAATTTTGTCATTAATTTAAACGATCAGTACAAAATCAGTAGTGACATGGCTGAAAACATTTAACCCTTAAATGCATAATTATTTGCCAGTCACTATTACATATTCGGGTCTTTAGCGACCTGGCATTTCGTTACTTTGTGAAACTTGTAAGGGTTCAATCTGAACAGATTATTTTACTATCACTGTCTTTGTCAGAGCGCATTTCTTCCTTGCGTTCAGCATCCGACTCATATTCATGATCTCAACCATATTCGAACTTCTTCAAAATCTGTACTTTGATAACTGGCAGCATATTCACCACATCCACCATCAAACTTATAGGCTGTTTTATTTCACACAGTAGTTGCTGTATTCAAGCCAGTTACATGTTTTAATTATTTTTTTTGTGTTTTTGCGTTTTTTCAAACCTGCAATATTCAAATCAGATCTTTGTCTTTCGAAACCCAAAGCACCAGCTCTGAACCAGGAAAAGTGGTTTGTAAGTAGCACCAAAACATTGCTGGGCTAGAAGGAAGAACCCAACCTGGTCTCATAAAAATATTTACCTCTGTGCACTTTTTGTGCGACACCGTTTTACGTACCTTACTGCACGTTTCACCACAGTTTCAAAGAGAAATGTCCAGAGTGGCACTAAAACACAGGTTAAATATGTGAACCCTGGCACGTTTTTATTACATAGATATAGGTACATATTGCTATGTTTTTATTACGTTGCTACAGAAACGTATTGTGGCAGTTCAGAATTCAAATATCCGGGCTCTGTCCCTAAAAGTTAATGCTCTATCGTGTTGTAAATATGCCCTACACCAGTGGTCGGCAACAGGCGGCCCGCGGGCCAAAATTGGCCAGTCAGCAAAAATGTCTGGCCCGTGCCTGCAGACAGATTATTTTAAAAGCGGATGGTTCTGAAATAAATCTGTCATGACAGCAACAGTTACTCACAATCAGAGTATTTGAGCGGAGCGAGGAGTGAAGCGGTGTGATTCTGAATGGAGTAAGGAGCGGATGGTGGTTTTCACTCGCTCCAAGAGTGCTCCACCACCATCACAAGTACAATTCATGCCAACGACCCGTAATATAACAGCATATTTAGCAAGAATTCACATGTTAATATTTAGCTAATTTGATAGAGAAGTATCACTCAAATCAGAAGAATGTGAAGGCTATATGATGAATACAATGGACATGAGCGGTAAATTATAGTTCTCAAGGAATTTGTTCGTTGCTTCTAGTCTAGATACTGAATATTTTCACCTGAAAGCATGATTTAAACAAGTACTACAAGGCTTGTTCACACACAGTCGCTCACTCAATAATGCTTTCAAAAAAATGTAATATTACAGTGCTACTTCTTCTGTATCCAATTTTGAATGAGCAGAAATCTGTAAGAAACACATCGATCTGTAGGTAAAATAACTGATGAGAACTTAGTTATTTTCATTATAAATAAAATTTGCACTGCAAAAAGCAGCTATTATAATACTGACAACCATGTTATTAGCTTGTCATGTGGATGTGGTAGGAAAGAAAAGTTTGCACATAGCATTCCAATAAGTCACGTATTATCCTTGGACTATGTTCTGGCCCGCCATCTAGTGGCACATTTTTTTTAGGCCCGATGCCAAACTTACTCCCCAATTGTAAGTCGCTTTGGATAAAAGCGTCTGCAAAATGACTAAATGTAGATGTAAATGTACTCGCCGACCCCTGCCCTACACCAAACCCAACCCTAAACCTACCCGATAATGTTATCAAATGCAAAACTGATATAAAAACGTGTTTGTTGATGCAACCGTGCTATTTCCTTATTTGCAGATTTGAACTGCTTTGTCGAACCGTGATTACACGGGATTCGAACCAGAGCTCCTCGCCTCATAAATATGTCTCTGTACTCCGTGAGCTCCCGAACAAACTTACCGTCCATGAAAACCCACAGATACGAGGCTAGATATGTGCGATGCTAATGGTCAAAAGCATCAGTTTTCAAATCTACCAGCTTTTTAATATTGTTTTGTCGAAACATGATATTCTTTAAGTAATTGTGCACAAATTACGCTTTATTAATCAAAACTCTGTACATTTGTGTAAAAAGGAGTAAAAGGTGTCAGAGATTTACTGCATTACTGCATTTGTAAACTGCAGTAATATATAGTTATTGTTATGTATTTGGTGTCTCACTAAAAAGTGCAGATATAAATGCCATGAGACCAGGTAGGAAGAACCGCTTGCGTCAGGGGCTGGGAGCGAGGTTACGTGACCAACAAGACGAACAGAAAGTTTTGACCGCCATATTTGAAATAGCAACATGATGGACGTGATTAAGCAAAAACAGCAGTGGCCCGAGGAGGAAACAAGCTGTTTTCTTGCAATCTGGTCCTCTGCAGAAGTCCAGAATAAATTAGAGGGTGCTTCACGGACGAAACCGGTGTTGCAGTATATTCAGCACGAGATGGCTGCAGCTGGGTACGAGAGGAACGACGAGCAGGTTAGAAACAAACTTAAAAAACTAAAGGAGTACAGGGACCAAAAAAAGGACCTCGGTTGAAGTGGCAATGGCCAGCCACGTTTCGACGTGCTCGACTCCGTCCTAGATGATGGACCGGCATGCCAGGTGACCGGGGCACTGAACTCGGCAACAATTACACTCGAGTCAGTGATGGACGATTCACTGCAGTAAAGTCGCACTGATCCTGGTAAGTTCTATTGTTTTGTTTCGTTTGTTGCCAGCCAGCTATGTATTTCTTATCTGTTTAGTGAGGGATTAATTTATCATAATTTTGTTAGCATAATTTGCTAACGTTTGCCTAGCTAGGATTGTATTGTCGGTCATTTCAATGTTTAAAGGGGTCATATACTGCTACATGCACTTTTACATGTTGTTTGAACTGAAATGTGTGTTGGCAATGTCTGTACCCAACCACCCTATAATGATAAAAATCCACCCAGTGTTTTTTTTTTACTCTACTAAAATCTTTACCCCTTTCTCAAATCGAGACAATCTCTGTGTGACGTCACACGGACGGAGGCCCCTCCCACGATTGTTGATTGACAGGAGCGTTTCAGCACAGACTGCACTGGTGTCTTACCTCAGACCCGTCCCAAGTGAGCTGTCATCAGTTGTTTCACCGCCGGAGCAGATGTAGACAAGAATGACTCCTAAGCCATTGAGGTGTTTTGTTGTTGGATGTAATAATGAACATAGCAGTAGTCATTTACTCCGTCATCTGAGCCGCTGAATCACGGCAACCGCATTCCTCTCCGAGAGGCAAGAGAGAGCACGACCTCACCACTTTTTGCAACATCTCGCGGCACGCGTATAATTGCAGAAAAATATTAAACATTATGTAGGGTACAATGGGGCTAAAGGCCCACCTTTACAAAAAAAATGTGCTATTCACTGCACCTAAAATTTATAATTGCAGAAAAATATTATACATTAATAGAGCAACAGATTTTGTGCGAAAATAAATCATGCAAGTTGTTAATTTTGTTTAAAAATCTTATACATGTTTTACAAGAGGGCCTTTTACCCCCCTTTTAATTTTACATATTCTATCGTTATTTTAAAACTGTTGCATTCATTATATTAAACAAAACTGAAAATCATAAAAACCACCTTTGTCTCAAAATATATGCATTAATTTTAGCGATTCTCATTTGCTACTTAAGTCTACAACATTTAAACAAACATAAAGTATTAGATCAAGTGAGCACATAATCAACTTTGCACTGCTGCGCCGATCGCGTCAAAGATCAGACAAATATACACGTGCATCTTGAAAAGAGGATGTTTTGGAAAGTGCTATACCATACTTTTGTGCCATCTAGTGGTTTAGATGCAAATAATATCAAAGGCACCTTTAGCCCCGTTGTACCCTAAAAGAAAGAAACACGCACGCACGGTCCGATGTACCTAAAAGAAAGAAACCTCTCCATTCAATAAGACATGTGTTGGTCCGTGTTAAATAACAGGCGATCTATCGCTGGAATGTGTTATGGCGAGCCCGTTGCTGCTGTTAATCAGTTCTCTCTTGGCACTCGTGCACAATGCGCATCTTCACAAAGACGATTGTTCTGGTAAAAGCACAAAACAAAATGCACACAAACGTGTCCTTGCTCTTGAGATACAATCACTGATGAACAGCACTTTAGTTTTAATGAGAAGAAGAAAGTATTCGAGGGTGTATTATAACCTGTCTGTAGTTACGCCGCTGGGTCACACCATACACTGCAAACGCTGAGATGTGTGTATTACTATCAGGTACTGAAATAATGCTTATATTTTTATTCATGTTGCTTAATAAAACAAATTTAAATCGTTAACGTTAAATAATTATATTAAATTAAATTATTACAGCAAGGGTTTTCAAAGTAATGTTAAATCATTAAATTATTACAGCAGGGGCTATCAAACCTGTCTGGTTCAGTTTCTTTAATTAATGTAGGAGAATATAATACAACTTATCACCGATTATGTCCTCAAACACAAATGGAAGTGTAACAAATGTGGCATTGGTGCAGAATAAGACAATTTAAAGAATCACTGGTTCCTCTATTATAATGCATCATTAATGCAGCTCTGTTGCAGGCCGTACAGAGACGTTTGGAGGGGCAGGTGCTCAAAGTATAAAATATTTTAATAGAGCTGTGCTTCTTGCTGATATGTGCATCGAAATTAATGCTTCTGTGTTGATACAGCACCAAATGCCATGATGCAGGTTTGAAAAAGAAACAGAACAGAAAAGACCATTTAAAGTTTAAATGTTAAATAATTTTGTTCACATCTTAATTACTCTGGAATGATATTATTATTGTTGTTGTGATTGTTGTTGTTATTGAGTTTTCAGGGTATGGTGGTTTTTCTATTGTAAACACTACTGTTGTTCTTGTAGAATTAAAAAATCCTGTCTTATTTAAAATAGAATTATATTCTTCTGAATTTATTCATTTTTTTATGATAATGATTATAAAAACAGGATTGATACGTATAACTCAGAGGACGAGAAAATCAGTATAAGCCTGTTTTAACAGTGTTGTGATAATTATTTTTAAGACACTCTGTTTTTTAAATAAATACTGTAATAATAATAATTCTAAATATGAATTTGGGCTGCCACTAACGGCTATTTTTATTTCTATTAATCTATCTGCTTATTTATGGATTCATCTATACGATTAAGTATCCCCCAAAAAATATGCAATTATAATTAAGAATATTTTATTAAACCACATATTTTATTAATTCACATTTCTATGAAATTCTGTTTTAAAGCAAAAGTAAAGTGCAACATATAGTGCAAGAAGAAAGTGTCCAAATCACTGAAATCAAAGTTCAGTATTATAGAGTAAGAATGACATATCCATGTTTATTAGTCTAATAATACAGTTATCATCAAAACAACATTTTAAAGTAGTGTTTTCCAGAAAAATCATTTACCACTATTTATTTAGGTGAATAATTTAAATGTGCAATATTTCTGAAAAAAAAAGAAAGAAAAAAAAAACATTTAAAAATATATATAATAAATTAATTGGAGACGCTTTTGATTATTACAATTTAATGGAACCATTAAAATGAAATCCAGAAAATGATGGAAAACATAATTTGGTACAGATAAAACTGTAAAACTCAATTAATTAGACATGCTTTTGGATTTATTAAAATTGTATTCAACAATTAAAAAGACAATTAGAAACAATTAGTATAGAAAAATGAAAATGGAAAAAACTGAATTTGGACATTTAATATTTCAATTTCATAAATATTTCAATTTCAAAGGGTCCTATAATTATATATTTTTTTTGTGGTAAAAAAATAGATGTAAATGAACAATAGCTTTTAAAATGACTTAAATACATATAGAATAGCAATGAGGCATTGATAATCAGCTCAAATAAAGTACCATAAGAAAGAAATCATATGGTTTTATTGAGCAAAACTGTTCAAATACATAATGTATAATATACAATAGAGCTAATGTTCATTACACATAACAACAAAGGCCTGCAGGGGGCATCAACGGCCTGCTGATTGTTTTTACACATTACTGCTCGATCTAATCCTCTAAGACATTGAAAATGTCCACTTAATATTTAATATTTGACCATTTCTTTAGGACAGAAATGCTATAGCGGCTGTAATTAAATGAATATGTGACTCAGAGTGAGCTTTTATATTGAAACAAAGATGTATTCTCCTGTATTTGCTTAGATTTATAAACGATTTTCCTTACAAATCTGATGAAATGGTGCACGTTGTGTTCCCAGATGAACGTTATAATAAACACAAACTCACAACAACATTCAGAGATGAGTTTGAGACGCTCCACACATGTAAATGATACGTTTCTGTGGAGCTACTGTGAACGGAGCCGCTGTGAGACGCACGTATGTAACCTGCACGCATCTAAATAATTAAAGCGCAACTGCATCGCATATAATTATTGAATTAAACCATAGCATTTGTGAATTCACAACTATGCTTAATTAAGATTTTAAATTGGTTTAATATATCATGCAGCCTTGGAAAATAGTCTAATAATGTGTTTTATGGATTCTCGTCCGTGAAATGCGCCACTTCCGATATTTTGCCAGTTAGTCGACGCCAGCAAAATGAAGTTGACGATTTTTAAAAATCAACTTGTCGACTAATATCGACGAATCACAACAACCCTAGTATGAATAGTTTTTAGTCAGATAACATAAAAAAGACAAGACACCTCGACGTGCTTTAAACTTTTCCCAATTAAACAGCAAAAACGAAAGAGAACAAGCACCTTTGTTTTTATTGCTGTGTGTAGAACTATGTTAGCTGCATTTTTATATTTAATATTACTTTTAACAAAAATTTAATTCGTCCCCCGGACTTTATTCGAGCTCGAGCAGGTGTTTCACGGTTTCTAGATTTAAATTAAAATGACCTGATGTTTTATTTGTGTTCACAATGAGGAGATATGTATATCAGGAGAGCTGAACACTCGTGCAGTGCATGTTTCATTCATACTCGAAGCCAGAGGGAGCTCTCGCGCAGAAACTAATATGGATAAACTCACGCGGCTATCGCTGTAGCTCAGCTGAATAAAAAGAAGAAACGTTTTTACTGATGAAACGTGAAGACAATAAATTAAGTTTAGACACGTAGTTTTTAAACTAAGTTCGGGAGGAGCACGTCAGATACTCAGGCTAATTAGCACAGGTGGTACACAATCTAGGTAATCAGCCTTGGACATAAATACAGCTGTCTTACCTCCATCCAGTCGACGGTTAAGCAGCATTCGGCGGCACCATTTACCATTACATCACAGACTCAACATTTCCGTCCAAACAACGAGACCCATGTTGGGGTTTTTCGTATCCTCCGGTCAATCTGCCGGCCCCAGGATCGTCTATTTTTATTTTTATTTTATTTTTCACCAGACACGGCCGCCGAGCAACGGGCTTCGTCACGACCGCTGCTCTCTGCGCTCTCCTCCGCCGGCTTCCAACGAGCCTGGGCCACGCCCCAGGTTTCACCGCAGCAAAGCTTCACTCATTTCCCGCTTCGGCTCCTCAGCCTTCACCGCGGCTCTCCCAGCTGCAGCGCAAGTATACAGCCGGGCCTCTAGCTTCTAGTTTCAGATGCTAACGCGAGGCGGCCTCCGTTAACACGCAACCACCATTGTTGCCAATAATTCTCAGGGGAAATCTCCAAAGGCAGGTATTTGTTGATAAAATCGTTAAAAGACCTCGCGAAGACATTGGATGTTAACATTTGTTTGTTTGTTTGTTTTATTTATATAGCACATTTATACACAACTTAGAGTTGACCAAAGTGCTTTACAAACAAAGTAAACAACAGAGCAAAATTTATAAAATAATAGAATCCCAGTAGATAGATACAAAACCCCTTCATTGATTTGCCGCAAATCGATCAAGAAGATGAGATTTAAGCATAACTTTAAAAATCGATAGAGAAGTCATCGTTCGGATGGCAACCGGAAGATTGTTCCAGAGTGTAGGACCCACAATTACAACGTCACTATGTAACCATGACACCATGCCCAGAATATACACCGGACGTACTTAAACCTCCGTATTTTTACCAGTATTTGATTGGCATAGCATTCCTTAGACATTTTAAGCTGGATGAGATAAATGCGTTTTGCGAATACACTCTTGATCACCGCGGACCAACAGTAAAATGAACATGCACGAGGTATTCTCATTCAACCTGTGCTATATTAATGTTTTGTCTTTGACCTAAATCATAGAGACACGGACCTTGATTTGCATATGCATTTCAGAGGGCTAAATAGAGCCCTTCACAACAGATTTAGTTCCCAAACAACTGTCAGGTTTGACCCAAACATGAATTTCAGTTACATAATTAATCCAATTTCGACAGTAATAAATTGTGTTGCAGCATCAGTTGCGCATGTATCCCCAAGATCTCCCGGTTCTCTCTTGTGCATTTAATTTCACCGTAAACATCACTCTAAACAGATCATTTGAATCCGTGAATCGTCGACTAGAGAACAGCTGTTATCGGATCATTCCAACTTGTGAAGGAAGCGTCGGAGCAATTAGCAAACTAATTTTACAGGTTCATTCTGTTTACGAATCAGACACTGCTCCTACGTCCCAGAGCACATTATAAGGAGTAACGGTATGTTTCATGATACATAGCGAAGAAAAAGTGCAATCTTTGGAACGCAGTAAAGTTACTAAATAAACGACTCCAGAAACTACAGGTATTAGAAAATGTACGGTAGCGAAGCAAGCTACTTCGTTACTGACCATCAGCGGCCCTGCTAAACGTCACAACCACTTTACCGTGGCCTATACAGCTACAGCCGCAGGCGCAAGCTCGAAGCTGCCTCCGCTTGCAACACAGCCCCACACATCTCAGTCTTTTTCCTTCCGCTATGAATAACTCTCTTTTTCCTTTACAGTGGCCTCCAGCTCCCGTAGCAGACACTATCGTGAGGCTACCTCCATTAGCAGAGCAGGCTACGATAGCTCTTCAGGACCTCCTTCCTGTGGCCTACAGCTACGGCAGTCAAAGCAAGCGTCCGTATTTAAGACGTAACTGCCCGTGTTTACATTAATTTTGCGTCATAACCATTTTGAGATGCAACAACATGAAGCCCCTTACACGGAATCGTGCACAGCCGCATTCGCAAGCAGTCTACACAATCAAGTGCGCATCAGCGTTTAAAATAAGAGCAGCCTTCCGTAGTGAGGTTTACATCTTACATTTATAGATCCACCGCATTCCAAACCACAAGCATAATGACTCCACAGAGCATTCGTAAGAAAAACTCAGACTGGCGAGACCGCACACTTCAAGTGTACATCAAACAAACGCATGTCTCTCTCAGCGCTCCCGCGCAATGAAGCCAGCAAATCTCCTTGTAACTTGCTCCAACCTTTCCAAACTTTATGAAAGATTATTTTACAGAAGGTTCAAGTGGCGCATGCTCGTGAGGGATGGGAAGCAAGCAGCATATGGGTGTTTCTAAAGCAACGCGGCGTCATCGCTCATCTGGTTGAAATCTAAGCCCAGAATTGATTCTGAAATTCTCAGAATCGTTTGAGAGAGACTTGGTCATTTCTCCGTGACAGAAGCGCTGCAACAATCGTAATCATTGAATATGGACATCAAAGTTGCTATTTGCCAAATTCTCCATCGAGTTCAGCCATATTCATCCTGAAATAACCTGTGCAGCTTTCCCCTATAGGCGGCGCAAATTAAACGAGGGTTCGAGACCAAGGCCACGCCCCCGATTTTGCAGATGTAAGGCCCGCACAGGGTCCGGTTGCAGCTCAGCTGTCCGGCACGAAAAAGCGATAGGAGGACCTAATTTCTCTATCCCAAGAATGCCGCGACGAACTCAGGTTATGGACCTTGTTCCTTAAACAGTGGAACGGCCTTTCCCTCTTCCATAACAACCTTGTTTCGTCACCTATTGACATCAATCTATTCACAGACGCGGCTCCTTCAATCGGTTTCGGAGGTTTTTACCAAGGTCGCTGGTTCGCGTCTCCATGGCCCGCTCAGCTACAGGATTTGCCACAATCCTCAGCTCTCGCCGAACTTTACCCCCTCGTAGTAGCAGCCTTCTTATGGGGGAACGAATGGTCCTCAAAATGTATCTTAGTACATTGCGACAACGAAGCAGTCGTTCAATGTGTCAACAAAGGCCGTTCCCATTCTCCCGCTCTCTCGCCTTTCCTAAGACGATTAAAATGGATCGTGGCATGCGACCAATTCGTAATAGTTGCAAGACATGTCGCAGGTTCAGAAAACCAAATCGCTGACTCACTGTCTCGCTTTCTGTTTCAGAAATTCAGGAGGTTGGCTCCAGAGGCGGACGAAGTCCCAAGCCCAGTACCTCCATATTCAGAACTAATATTTCCATAAACCACCCACTAAAACCCCTCCTCGACAAATCGCTCGACACCATCCTCCAGGCTGTCTCCCCCAGAACACTCCAAACATACGTGACAGCATGGAAATGCTTTAAGTCATTCCATCTCTCTTATAACATACCATTCCCGGAATTTTCCTTACTCTCAATAACCTCTTTTATTTCTTTCCTCAACAGCATCAAAAGCCTCCAAGTCAGCTCCATCAAGAGCTACATGAGCAGTATCCAATTTTCCACAAGCTATTGTACGGAGCTCCGTCGCCCGAAATTAACAATTCCCAAACCGCGTTGTTGATAAGAGGAATCCAGCGATCCCGACCTATTCGTCCCGACTCCAGACTACCCATTACTTTAGACATCCTTACCAAGTGCATCCACGCCCTCCGCACGTGTTACCAGCCCCCCAGTACCGCCCGTACGCTCGACACCATGTTTATTTTACCCTTCTTTGGGTTTTTAAGATGCGCCGAACTAACTACCTCCTCTAAATTCGACCCAGCCATCAACCCCACCATCTCAGATCTAACCGTCCTCGATAGCGAAACCATCTCCTTTTTGATCAAACAAAGCAAAACAGGCCAAGTCAAGAAAGGTCATCTTGTTTACATTTTCAATCTCTCGTCACCTATCCAACCTTACCAAGCCGTCCGTGAGTACCTCCACCTCAGGATTTCCCAGGCCAAATCCCCCCTCGAACCCTTATTCTTAGACCACACCGGAAAACCAGTCAGTCGTACCTGGTTTCAAAAACAGCTCAAGTCCGTCCTGCTATTAGCAGGTATCTCGGCAGCAAATTTTTCCAGCCACTCCTTTCGCATCGGGGCAGCGACGTCAGCGGCCCAAAAAGGCCTCACTAAACACCAAATCCAAACCTTAGGTAGATGGTCTTCAGAAGCTTTTCAAAGCTACATCCGAACGGACCAGTTTCACATCAAATCAGCCCACCAAACTCTCGTTTCATAAACCCGGTGCGAGCTTTCCTGGCTTTTATTTACCTGTCCAAATCACACGCTTGGCGAGGCTCCCCCTTCTGACACCGCGAACCACCTCTTCTGGCCAGAGCCTCCCAGCCAAAAAACTTGCCTTTTCAACCCTGCGGCCGGAGAGTCTCACCCATCCAGGCTGCGAGCTTCCATCTCCAGTCAGGTGACGGCGAGTGCCTCCCGGCTACCCAGCTTTACCTTTCCGTCTTTACCTGTCCGACAGTGAGTCTTAATCTCCCATCGGACGCCGGTGCGAGCACCCCGGCCAGGCGACCTTACCTCTTCCACCCCACGGCCGTCGAGGCTTACCCATCCAGATCGCGAGTATTTTCCTCCGGTCGGATGTTGGCGAGAGCCTCCCGGCCACACAGCTTGTTTTCTGTCTTTACCTGTCCAACACAGCGAGTCTTGATCTCCCGTTGGACGCCGGCGCGAGCTCCCCGGCCAGACAACCCTACCTTTCAAACCTGTTGCTCGACGAGGCTTACCCGTCCGACACGGTGATTCCGAAACCAGTCGGACGTCGGCGAGAGCCTCCGGGACAAACAGCCTTACCTTTTCAAACCTACTGCTCGACCAGGCTTACCCGTCCGGCACGGCGATATCGAAACCAGTCGGACGTCGGCGAGAGCCTCCGGGACAGACAACTTTCCTTTTCCATCCTGCGGCTGGCAGGGCCTACCCAACCACGCTGCCGGTTGACTGTGAGGCCTTCCAACCCCCTAAACTTCGTCGGCGAGACTATCCGTCTGGCAGCGTAGCCTTGGTCTCATGTCATGACGTTGACGCTGGTCTCCCGGTGAGCTCCTATGCTTGCCGTCCGCATGCGACGCTCATCCATTCGATGCCGTGAGTCTCGATCTCCCGTCGGATGTTGTGAGAGCATCCTTGTTGGGCGTCCCAAACTCTTTTTATCTGCCTAGCCGATAGGACCCATCCATCCGTCGGAGGGGTATTGTGCCCTATCGGAGGCTTCATGGGTCCTCTCGGCCAGATACCGCCCTCTGTCCTCTGATTAGCAGGGGCTGATGGCCAGTAGGGCCGGTACGCCGACTCCGTGAACTATCCCACTGCAGGCAACTCGGGTCCTCCTGGCCAGGGCTCCAACCACGCTGCTCCTCCATCGGCAGGCAGGGCTCACCCGTCCCAATGCGGTGAGCCATCGCTGGGCCTCGGTTGAGCCCTCCCCGACCGGTCGCCCCAAAACCACGAAATTCACTCCGGCGGTCGGTGGGGCCCACTCATGCATGCTAAACCGCTCCCTCAGAGCACGTAGACCCCCCCGGCCTGCCACACAAGCCACTCCTCGGAACTAGCTCCCGCCAGATGTCAAACGCGTATTTGGGGGGTAAACCTTAGTCTGGCGGCTGTCCTACATTCTATTGCTTTTTGGGGGGTTCACTGGGTTCGGGCCATTCCCGGCTAGGAGCCCTCCCCCAGGACAGCACGCCTACAACGTATTACCATACACGCCAAATACGCATTACGTTATCGAGCTAGTAGATGTAAGTGTGAAATCGTGAAATGAAGTTTAGACACGTAGTTTTTAAAATAAGTTCGGGAGGAGCACGTCAGATACTCAGGCTAATTAGCACAGGTGGTACACAATCTAGGTAATCAGCCTTGGACATAAATACAGCTGTCTTACCTCCATCCAGTCGACGGTTAAGCAGCATCCCTCCACCACCCCTTCTCCACCAATATCACTAGATTTCTAATCACACGGGGGGGTTCACTGGGTTCGGGCCATTCCCGGCTAGGAGCCCTCCCCCAGGACAGCACGCCTACAACGTATTACCATACACGCCAAATACGCATTACGTTATCGTGCTAGTAGATGTAAGTGTGAAATCGTGAAACACCCGATTGCGAAAATATATGGTTTTTGTGTGTTTCTCAAGATATTTCCATGTAATAATAAATAAACTATATGAAAAAATGCCTTGATAAAAGGGCACATTGGGCATCAAGGGGAAAAGGGGCAGGTGCTCAAGCATCCACTGAACCCCCCTCTGCACGCGCCTGCTCTGATATCAGCCCCTTCTGCGTTAACATGCTCAGCTAATGCCTGAACAGGAGGCTGAATGTTTACAGTCCTGTCTGGGTGCTCTTCAGTGAAATTATCACCATGCTCATCACAAATGTTATGGAGCACACAGCAGGTCAGTGCCATTTTCTTGTCCAGCTCCAGCTTGCCGTTTCTTTTTAGGAGACACCTCCATCGTCCTTTTAATCTCCCAAAAGACATCTCCACAACCGACCGTGCACTGCTGAGTCTGTAATTTTAGGTGTGTTTTAATTTTAGGCTTTTCGTTGTTCCACTTCAGGATTAAATTGATACTGCACCATTTCCATTTGATGCCCCAGAGTTCAGCAAATGACAAAATCACAATGCAAGACATGAGGTGAAACTTTGCCATTACAAGTCCTGTACAAGTTTGCATGTAGAGTCCTGTAGCAAGCCAGACAGTGACCAAGTAATAACAATAACTGTTTAACGGTTTGGAATAATCATTTAACATGCATCATTTTGATTTAGTGAAAATGTGTGCTTTGATTTAATCACATTAAATTGAATTCCTTGGCTGACATGTTTTTTTTTCTGTTAGGATGCAGAAGAAGAAACAAGTGATTGCTTGGTAGCAATTACTCAGAATGTCTGGAAGTCTTAACGAACACATTTTGTACATCATTATATTTTCGTTGATTAACACAAATTTTAAAATAGTTACTTAGTTTAGTTAAATGTTTGCAGTCCTGCATTTGCTGAAAATCTAAATTGAGTTTTGTTGATACGTTGCTGTGTTTGTGCCTTTCTTTACAGTTTGTATAAGTGCATATGACGCATTATTGTGTAGAAGGCCAGTAGTATTTTAAATATATTAAGTGCACAGTAATTTACAGACCTTTAGTGAGATATGACTGGCCGTTTAAGGAGATTTAACTGCTTGTGAACAGGACGATACCTGGATTTACCGGTGAGTGCATCAATGTTTCCGTCTGTGTCTGGGGTTTATCGTGTTAGTGAATGGACTGGAAAACAGTCATGCACAAAAGAGTCCGTTTCTGTCCGTGTCAAGGAATCATAAACGCCAGAGCACATGCACGGAAACTGCCAGAAACCGTGCCGTTTACGAGTTTGTGCGCTGACGAGAACAGTCCGGAAACGAGCCTTTTCAAACAGTGTGATATAGCGTGATATCACATATATTAAAAATGTGTCTTCTTGTTGTGGCCTCATTAATTACACCAGTTGAGGATTATTGTATAATGTGCCAGATGCATCAATCTTAGAATCACTTTATGCAGACAAATACATTTTTGTATTTGTAATATCTGACTCTTCAGGATCTGAATGTGTTCTTGTTCTCCTGCAGATCTGAAGCCAAAGCCTGAACTCACATCAGATCCTGCAGGAGCTGCACTGACAGGAAACACAGTGACTTTGACCTGTCGCATGGATCCGGCCACTGGATGGGACTTTTATTGGAACAAACACACACTGAACTCTGAGACAAAGACAGAAACAAACTCCTACAGAGTGAAGATTGATTCAGTGTCTGATGGAGGCCAGTACTGGTGTAGAGCTGGAAGAGGAAACCCAGTCTACTACACACAATACAGTGATGCACTGTGGGTAAATGTTACAGGTGAGAGAGAACAGAGTATGAGACACAACACACAGATAATAGACAGTAGCTGTATCCGAAACCGCTCGCTATTCACTGTAAAGTGAACGACTTCATTCCCTACTTTCGTTCACTACTTTTTACCCACAATGCATTCTGATTTCGAGTGTAAAACCGATGTACACTCGCTGAAGCACTATTTCCCACAATCCAATGCGAGGAACCGTCGAGCTGGAAGAGAGAGCTGGAGCGCGCGAGTTTGGATGAGAGATGCCGTCTACATCTTTCTTATTTCTGCTTTAACGTTTATTTCATACAATATTTATTTTAAATATACTGTATATAATGTAGGCAATAACTCAGTTTAATATTTTACTAGTTTACTAAGGTGGCATCTTTGTTAACTTACAAAAATGATGATAATTTGGTGGATAGTTTGTTAATCACCTGTAGGTAGCGTATTCACTCTGATGTCAAATTCACCTGAGAGCGCTCTATGACCATCATCTTATCTCAAGGTTCAAGGTTCTTTATTATTCGTCACATACACAATCATACAAGTATAATCAGTAGTGAAATGCAAGTAGAATTGAAGAAAAATACAGCATTTACATGAGGAAAGTGAGGAGAAAAAAATAACCCCCAGACTATGCTCCTTGGGGAGTACAGTGTGAGAACAGGAAAAACACCTCAGCAGCACAAAAGCACATACACGACATAGCCACAGGGGAAGTGAATCCGGCCCAGCAAGCAGCCATCCGGTCCCGCAGCCTCTAATCCGGCGCTGGTCAAACCCGCTTGACAGGCTGGCGGTTCAAAGCGAACAGAGGCGAGTGGTCGGGAGGGGGGGGGCAATGTCTGTAATGTCTGTAGGGTGGGGGAGGAACGCAAGAGCGTCTCACTGCATTGCACTCCCGGGGTAGATTCCAGCAACAGCCTTGCCAAGGCCACTGTAGGGGAGCCAGAAAAAGATAAGATTGTTTTGTCTTTGGGGCGAGTAAACATTCCAATTTTTGCAGGCTACTCTCTGTCCATTTTGACCATTTTGGTCTCCATTTTAATCAATTTCCCTTTGTAAAGCCGTGAACCTCTCCTTGGTAGAATCCATATTGCGATTATAGTCTCAGTCTCAATGCTGACCGCTCTTCCCACAGCTTCAATCATACGGGCAGCCTTGTGGGGCTTTGGACAGCTGTTCCCGTTTTCTGAATTTTTCGATAACCCAGGGCAAAGCCTAATCCAATCAGCAGAAGACCTGTTATCATGGTTCCGAATAGGTAGATATCAATGTCCTCCACGGAAAGAGCCGCAAGACACACGATTCGCCACCTCTCCCACGCATCCATCGTATAGCCGGCTGCGAACGTTCCGTCAGGGCAGTCAGGTTCCCCGAAACCCAAGTTTCAATAGTGTCAATTGCATTAAGAGACCAGTTAATCCATAATATTTTAGTTTGGAGAGCAGTGCAGAGAGAGTCTCTCACAAGACAAGGGAGCAAAGCAGGAAAGATAAGGGTGAGGACGGGGAGAGAAAGCGACCGCCTCCGTTGAGAGCCAAAGAGATGTGATGAGAAGATCTGAGATCAAAACACTGCTCGGGATAGTTTCAAGATACTAAAAATAATAAATACATAAAGTCATGAACATGTGTTAATGTGTGTTTATTTTTGTTCTCAGTGTTTTTATAGTAGTTAATTATTATGAACAAAAAAGCATTAGAAAACAAATTAATAATATACCACCGATGAAACCACAAAGCTGACATGGAGTTACTGTATGTATAATTATGATATAAAGTCATTTTGAGTGGTATTGCTATTAATATAATTTTCTAAAATAAGGTACATGCATTAATCTGTGTTTGTACAGAGTTTCCTAAAGCTGTGGTAACGGTTCGGCCTGATGAACGAGTGTTCAGAGGAGAAACAGTCACTCTCAGATGTGATATAAAGTGGGGAGGAGACACTGAGTGGACGTACAGATGGGAAAGAGAGGGAACAGACGACCAATATAAAACACAAGAGTTGAACATCAGCAGTGTTGATCTCGTTCACAGCGGTAAATACAGCTGTAGAGGACAGACGGGAACACAAAGCTCTCAGCGCAGTGATGCTGTTACACTGACTGTATCAGGTGAGTTTGTGTGCTTGTTGATTATCATCAGTGTGAACAGCTTCTCTCTATAACTGTCACGGTCCTGCTGTTGTGCCCTGACCAGCCACCAGATGTCTCTGTATGTTGAGCACATGGCTTGTTGTTTGTTGTTGGTGCCATGTGCTCTCCTGTCTATTGTCTGTTCCCTCCCATCATGTTATCCAATCATTGTTTCAGTTGCTCCACCTGTGTCTCCCTCGTTACCCTCGTTTGTCTCTCTATATAGCCTCCAGGTGTCTCTAGTCCTGTGCTGATCCGTTGTCTTTCGTTGTGTGCATGTTATGTTGACTGTGCAAACAGTTCTCTACCTGCCTGTTTTTCCCCTTCGGGGTGGTTTTTGTTCATCTTTGTTTTTATTTTATTATTAAAAACCCGATTCCCCTGCATTTGAGTCCTCGCCATCTCTCTCCTCACGCATCATGACATTAACTGCTCATGTTTTGTTAAAATAGCTCATGTGACATCAGTGCTTCAACCATAATTTTATCAACCTATGAGAAAACTTTGTTGTGCACAAAAAAAATCTCAAATCATGGCATTATCCAACAATTCTTCCTTTCACTGTCAGTCCTTGACGTGTGTTCATGACACAACGTATGCGTGTGCTTTCCTCTGCTCGTAAACAAAACGTATTCTTGTAGCTTTAGAAAATTACGGTTGAATCATTTTTAACAATGTCCTTACAAAATTTCTGGGCCTTGAACGTTTCAGACCCCTTGCTGTCTTTCGAGGATCAGAGAGCTCTCAGATTTCATCAAAAATATATTCATTATTGTTTTGAAGATGAACGAAGGGCTGATGGGTTTAGATTGATATGAGTGTGAATAATTAATGACATTTATAATAATACATTTTGGGTGAACTAACCCTTTAAGAGGTGTAATAAAAGTGTTAATTGAGTGGATGGAGTTGAGCTGATAGTTGCTGGTTTTACTTCTGCTTTTGTTCTCTGCAGCTCTTTTCCACTCGTCTTGACTGCAGCGGTCTGTCGTCTGTGTTGAAGGCAACGCTTTTGGCCGACAAACCGAAACCAGAGCTGCTCACAATCTCACCAGAATGAACCACAGTTCAGCTGCAAAGTACAAAAAGCACAATTACATTAACAGATCTACTTTAGATTCCACCTCATAATATCTAATCTTAATGTGTGCAGCTGTGTGTGTGAATAAACAAAATAACAGATTCAGAACAAGTCTAAGAAGAACGTATCTTCAAAAAGAAAGAAAGAAAGAAAGAAAGATAGCTCTAACAACTTGCATGCATTAAAAAAAGAAACTCAATATCTTAGAATAGATCTCTTTTTCTTTCTATTTCTTCATTTATTTCTGTAAAGGGTCTCCTCCCTCATCTCTTCTTGAAGTGTGAAATGACTGTTTAAACAGGAAGTGTCTGTTTTAAATGACACCGGACAGCAGGTTATTTTTTATTAATGTGTCAGTATGGGGTCCGGTGCACTGCGTCTAATTCTCTGTAAGTATTTTATTATATTCTATATCTGGGGTGCTAAACTCAGTTCCTGAAGGACCACAGTCCAGCAGTGTGTCCAACCTTGTTATCTGTAGTTCTCAAATCAGATGAAATTTGCAGATCTGCAGACCTCCAGGAGCTGAGTTTGACTGACCTCTTCTACACTTTCTTCTGTTTTCTGTTTCTAATATGTTTTATTCAGTTGAGGATAAATTTCAACAGGTTGTGCTGTGTGTAGGAGGGTTTGTGACTTTAGTCTTACTGCTAATTCTATTCTCTTTTTCTGGCATGTTTTGTCTTTATTGAGACAGGACAGATCAGAATTGACAGGAAGTGAAGTGTGGGGTGGGTCAGGAAAGGTCCTCGTGTCGGTATAAGCACAATAACAGCGCTGTATGTTGGCACAATGCCCACAAGGCTATTAGCGCTGACTGAAAATTATATTCTTTATTGTCCAAATGTATCAGCAAAAGTATATGTTAAATTATTTAAACAGCTAAGTCACACTTAAAAGGATTAGTTCAGCCAAAAATGAAAATTCTGTCATTCTTCCAAACCCACAATTTTTGATTAAACCCGAGAGCTTTCTGACCCTCAATAGACAGCAAGAGAACTGAACCGATCAAGGCCAAGAAACATAGTAACATACAGCCTTGTGGAGTTCCTGTACCTCCGTAGTTAGAGCATTGCATTAACAGCACAAAGGTTGTGGGTTCGATTCCCAGGGAACACATACTGACCCCCCAAAAAAACTATGTATAGCCTGAATACAGTAAGTCGCTTTGGATAAAAGTGTACAAAAAAAAGGAAGCTAGGAGGCTGTGAGGATACCTTTTTTTGCAAATAACAAAACAATTTCAACTTTATTTAAGCATTATTTCTCTTCTGTGTGAGTCTTTAATGCACATGCAGGAGTGCACCACAGCGCCTGTGTGTGATGCTGCTAAAGCAGGAGTCGTAGAACCTGCATGCGCTGCTTGTTTACAAGTTTACACTGTACATAAATCAGCATTCATAAACATGTCTGAATATTTCAGCTTACTTATTAGAACTAGATTACACAGACGATGAACTAAGAGAGAAGGTCGTTCTACATCAGAACACCGGCTCCAGCATCAGCAGCATCACACGCATGAACTCTCCTGAATGAGCATCAAAGACTACGCTCACACTGCAGGCAAATGTGGCTCAAGTTATCAAAACAGTATTGAAAGGTAATCAGTGGAAGTCTGATATGTGTCAGAACTCATATGTAACACAGTGACAACTCTACAAGCAAAACATGAGGTCTCAGATCATAAACGGTTCAAACCTCTGCTTTCTTTTGTCACAACCTTGTCTTAATTTTTTTCATATTGACTGTATAATTCCGCTGGCTTCTGCAGCCGATCAATACTCGCGGAATTGGGCTACTTTTTCCTCTGTTGCCGCGGGATGTTTTTCAAATTTGTGGGTTGACTCGACCCCACTAACACAATATGTACCCCCTGACCATGATTGGGATAGGTTTGGACTAGTTTTTAGAAACAATTGCGTGGATTTTGTTGTGAAAATCTGGAAACCCCATTATTTTGTGCATGCGGGTGATCTGTTCACACTGGAAATCTGATTTTGGCCAGATTTAAAACAACAATGTGAACAGCTTTACAAAAAAAAATCGGAAATCGGATCTGAGAAAACAAATGGGAATTGAGCACTAAAGCTCGCAGTGTGAATATACAAGACTGAGACAGAAGTGTCATAGCCAGTGTCTGCTGTGCCCTTGACAGCCACCAGAGGGCACGCTTCTGCATTATTGCTTGTTTTGTTCTGGACTTCAGTTCCCATCAGCCCTTGCACTGATTCTTTCATTTCCTCCAGCTGTTTATCATTTAGCCATTAGCTCAATGTTTTTTATACCATGCTCACTTTGTCCTTGGTTGCTGCAGTATTAGACACAACACGTCAAACCAAGAGCCATCAAATGATGCTCAAGCTTTTTTAGATCTAACTTCTGTTTTCTGAGACACTATTCCACTAAATTTTAATCAGGTTGTTTCAACATAATTATTATTGGATGTTTGAAGTCAGTTCTGCTCAGGTTTATAGACCAGAGCTGTAGTTCACCACATTAACATAAACATGTTCCACTAATGCTCGACTATCAGAAAGACTTGAAAAAACACAAGTATTATACATCATACTTAACATCATGTTTTATTTTGCTAAATGTTTTTTTTAGTTTTTTTTTTAAGTGTGCTTGTGATATATTTAGTTAAAATAAAGGCCACTTGTTTTGATATATTGCAGATTTATATGTTGTATCAACCTGTTAACGTTGTGAACACTAAAAGCGATAACCTACAGCAGTTTTCTTTTTTGGTTCACAGTTTAACTGAACTGAGTTTGGTTCATTTAAAATATACTCCATGTGAAATCACTCTAAGTGTCTAAATTATTTTTGGAGTCACTGTTAAGTTGATGGTAACAACGTCAAACAGGAAGTGAGACTGAGTGCGTCTCAAACACTTTGACCTCGTTTGTTTAGGAGTTTAGCTCGTTCTGTTCCAGTGAATAATCACTGGTGAGAAGCGTTAACCACTATATTAACTATATTATATGTACACTGAAAAAAAGCTTTCATGGACAGCCTAGATTAGAATATCATGCACTTTCACAACAAAATAAACGTTTTTTTCTTTATTGAAAAAAAGCATCTCAGGTTACGTATGTAACCATGGTTCCCCGAGTTGGGAACGAGACACTGCGTCCCCTAGGGGTCGCTACGGGGAACGCCCTCAGCGTGACTCGTGTCTGAAGATACATATGTAAAAACACCACCTGTTGGCCGGCGACAGCCCATGACGTCACTACCGGCGCCACCACAATATAAGGGCCGCCGGGAGAATACATCATCCGCTTCTTCGTCTGAAGCTTGCGTCTGAAGCATGGCCCAAAGCCTAGGGGACGCAGTGTCTCGTTCCCCACTCGGGGAACCATGGTTACATACGTAACCTGAGACATTCCCCTTCATGGGAACTTCGAACTGCGTCCCCTAGGGGTCGCTACAGGGAACGTTATACCCACGCCACCATGCAGAGGGGAGTGCAAGTCAATTTCGCGCAAAAGGCGAGCACTAAGCCAACTCTACCCGGCTAAGGCAGTTGCCCCTGGGACGGTTGATGGCTGTCAGTGATATTATCCCCTTCGGCCAAAAGCCCGAGCTGCATACCCTAAGTACTTACCTGCTAGGAGCCGGGATTACCGGACCCAGGGTAGAGCTCAAAGTCTTGGAATCAGAGAAAGATTCCTTTAAGGGGATATGGCCAAGCACCTAGTAACTAGGTCCTGGTCGATCACTCAGGGGCTACCACTTGCTCTGCACAAGCTTTCTGAGGGAACTGTCTCAACAGACCCTTTGGTAGCGTTACACCCCTTTTTTTTTTGACCCAAAATATTGGGGCAGAGGGAGTGGGGCCCAAGGTACAAACCGGGGCTTAACCAGCTCAAATAAGGCCCTGAAGCTGCGCGCGTAACCCTACCCTTACGGGATTTTAGAAAGAACGCAGAACTTTCAAAGTGCGAACTTACCACTGAGTGGATTTTAGAAAAGTGCCCAAAGTCTCGTGTGTGCACTTACCATAACATGGATTTTAGAAAGAACGTTCTATGGCCCTGGAGCGGAGAACTACTCATTCCTCGGAGTGAGAGGGAACTCAGACGCTCAGAAGGGCGCGGCATGCTCATAGAAGACCCTCTATGGTGAGGGGAGCAATGCTAGCTCGACCAACAAGGCGAGTGACCTATCACAGAGCTCTGGGTGGCGGAGAAACTCAGACGCTCAGAAAGGAGCGGCCTGCTCATAGGGGACCCTCTAGGTGAGGGGAGCAGTGCTAGCTCTACCGACAGCGAGCTCTGGAGAGCGGAGAACTCATTTCTCAGAATGAGAGGGCACTCGGCTACCGAATGAGGAGCTCTAGAGAGCGGAGAACTCATTCCTCAGAGTGAGAGGGGACTCAGACGCACCGAAGGGAGCGGCATGCTCATAGGTGACCCTCTATGGTGAGGGGAGCAATGCTAGCTCGACCAACAAGGAGAGCGACCTATCACAGAGCTCTGGGGAGCGGAGAACTCAACTCTCAGAAGGAGAGGAAAACTCAGACACTCAGAAGGGAGCGGCATGCTCATAGGTGACCCTATAGGTGAGGGGAACAATGCTAGCTCTACCGACAGCGAGCTCTGGGGAGCGGAGAACTCATCCTTCAGAATGAGAGGAAACTCAGACGCCCCGAAGGGAGCGGCATGCTCGTAGGTGACCCTCTATAGTGAGGGGAGCAGTGCTAGCTCTACCAATGAGGAGCTCTGGAGAGCGGGGAACTCATTCCTCCGAGTGAGGGAACTCAGATGCCCAGAAGGGAGCGGCATGCTCATAGGTGACCCTCTATGATGAGGGGAGCGATGCTAGCTCGACCAGCGAGGAGAGTGACCTATCACAGAGCTCTGGGGAGCGGAGAACTCATCTCTCAGAAGGAGAGGAAAACTCAGACGCTCAGAAGGGAGCGGCATGCTCATAGGTGACCCTCTAGGTGAGGGGAGCAATGCTGGCTCTACCAACAACGAGCTCTGGAGAGCGGGGAACTAATTGGTTTCAATGTATCTACGATGTACTTCAGCTTACGATGCTTTTGGGAAACGTAGTGTAACGGACGTATGCCAGTAAGGGCTGTGTGTAAACCTCACTTCCCTGACCTCAAAAAGAGGTGCTCTAGCGACTGACGCTAGAGGCCTTTAGCGTCCTTGGTAGAGCGCCCGCCTCCCGCGTCCCGGGTTCGCGACCCGCTCGGTGAGTTGGTGCGGACCCGTGTTGGGGGGGTTACATTGGTGCCGTGACCCGGTTGGGAGTGAGGTTTAGGGGGGTGAGTGTAACGGATGTATGCCAGTAAGGGCTGTGTGTAAACCTCACTCCCCTGACCTCAAAAAGAGGCGCTCTAGCGACTGACTCTAGAGGCTGTAGCCTTTAGCGTCCTTGGTAGAGCCCCCGCCTCCCGCGCTGGCGTCCCGGGTTCGCGACCCGCTCGGTGAGTTGGTTACAGTAGCCCAGGTAATTTCAGTGGTAGGCTATGATACATATTCGTGTAGCCTATAAAACTCCTCGCAAATCATAAACTTCCCGTGATAGCGCACAAATATTTCTGCCCATTTTCGCTTGTTGTCAGCCTCAGCTTTTCTGCGACGGACTGAAGCTCTGCGTTAATTCAGCGCACCTTGATTTCAGCCAATAAAAGAAAAATGCTGCAGTTTTCTGGTGTTATTTTATTATTGTTGGGGCAGTCTGCAGCTATATCTTAATCTTCTCAAAATACAGTTAACTTCAGATTGGTTTTAATCACTGCATAAAAAATAACACAATATTTGTCTAATTTTGATTGGGTGGGCAAGACGTCTTTTGGGTGGACTTAGCGCACCTCTGCCCATGCCTGTTTCTCTGAGCACTACAGAAAGTGTATCACATGGTTGATGAGAATATGGTCATGTGTTGTATGTTGTGAATCTTCTCTGGACACTACAGAAACTGTATCACATGGTTGATGAGAGTATGGTCATGTGTTGTATGTTGTGAATCTTCTCTGGACACTACAGAAACTGTATCACATGATTGATGGGAATATTGTGATTTGTTGTGAATCTTCTCTGAGCAGCAGTGAATCCATCAGAGAATCGACTCTCGTATCAGTTCACCAGTCCTGTGACGTCACTGTGTGTGATGCTGACGTTGTTTATATAAACACAGAAAGATACTTTCAGTTCATGTCAAATAAACTAAAATAGATATGTTCAGAGTTCATGTGCATGTTCAAATGCATCATATTCATGTTTCTTCTTCTTTTAGTGATGATGTTCTTCATCCATGCTGGATTCACTCAAGGTACTGTGCTGTACCGCAGTAAATTTATTTAACAAATGTGAATTGTTTTGTAGTTCTTTGATGTTTATTTACCCACAATGCAGTGTTTTTCTCACAAGGAGGTTTTGAGTTAATAACAGTGATTGATACAATTATACTGTAGGTGATCAATATTCATATGTGTATTAATACAGAGAGACCTGTAGTGAAGGTGACTCCAGATCAGCATGTGTTCAGCGGAGAGACAGTCACTCTCACATGTGACATACAGCGAGCAGAACACATTCAGTGGAGATACATCTGGTTTAAAAATGGAGACACTTACAATCCATTTACAACAACAACAACAACAATAGCAGCAGAGTACAGTTTCACAGCTGATATGTATCGCAGTGGTGGATACAGATGTAGAGGAGAGCGATCAGACTCACAGAGATCATCACACATCAGTGCTGCTGTTACACTGACTGTATTAGGTGAGTGATCATATTCATATCTGATTAATACTCATTTAACATCAATATGTGTTGCTCCAGGGTGCATAAGTTCAGCACTATAGCTCTGACTGATTTAACTGAACTGAATGTTTGTAGAAAATTATTTGCTAAAATAATTAAATTAACAGCAACACTGAAATAACAGCGTACAGTTTATCTGTTATTAATTATCCAGTATAAATAAATATATTATGAATAGTGCAATTAATTTAAATCATTGAAAACATGCATCTGAGAAAAATAATAAACCGGGCGTCTTTCTTTCTTTCGTTCTTATCTTTCTTTCTTTATTTATTTATTTCAGTTTAGTTGTCGAGACACTGCAGGCAAAAACACTTCCTAGTTTGATATTTTGGATTTTCATAAAGTGTTCAAGATTTTTGAAACTGACATCATCCAGTGTTTAGATGTTTGTATGTAATGTATTTTAAGCAAAACTCTGTTACTGTAGTTCTCAAATAAGCCTGAAGGACTTGATTAGTGTCTTAGTTGTTTCTTCTCATGGACTCATCTTGTCTGATCACCTGTTGTTCATTATCTTGTGAACGCACCCTGCATAAGCCCAGGCCGTATTCACAAAACACTTCTCATCAATTTTCATAAGTAGTGGAAATAGTTTAATGCCAAATTGTTTCTATCTATTTGAAAAGAAACACTTTTAAAACATGAAATTTTAACAGCAGCCACCAGATGACTCTAGAGCATTACTCAGTGGCTCATTTTGCCATTTCCACAGATATAGACCTCACAAGTTTTTATTTTTTAGATTAATGTTAAGAAACTACAAAATCATTATTGTAATAATATACAATTATTCTTTGTCAAAGTGTAGCTTTTTTTTTACTGAAATTTTACTGCCTTTTTGTAGTTATGACATGAATACAGTCAAACCCCCGTGTGTCTGTGTGTGTGTGTGTATGTGTATATATATGTGTGTGTGTGTGTGTGTCTGTATATATATGTGTGTGTGTGTGTGTGTGTATATATATGTGTGTGTGTATACAGTATATGTGTGTATATATGTGTGTGTGTGTGTGTGTGTGGAGGGGCGTCGCTAGTGGGGGGGGGGAGGGTGACACAGTGCATAGGGCCCAGAGGTCTGGGGGGTCTGAGGTCGCCTGGCCATCGGGAACACCGGGACATTCCATTCGAGTAGTGGGCCGATCGCCGAAACGAGGGAGAGCTCGCCGATATAAGGTGCCGTTTTTAAATTACAGAGCATGCGAAACCGCATAAAGCAAATACTCCAGAAGCGCTAAGCAGCGATCCCCGATGCATCCGCCAGCCGCGCGTCAAACAGAGCGGGATCAGTCAGATCAATGCTTTACTGTCAAGTGTTTTTCTATGTGACAAAAATGCATTATTAAGTTTGTTGCATTTATCAAGAATTCAGTCATTTCTATCAGTATTTATTTCTGTCCTGTTTTATTTATTTACTCCTGTCCTGTTTTATTTATTTACTCCGATTTAAGGTCCTATGACCCATCAAAATATTTAAGGGGAGTGATTATTTGGGCTGGATGGGCCACAATTTAACCCGTGTCCAGCCCCCACCCCTGAACTTTATTTCACATTTTACGATTGCAACCCCCCCCCCCCCCCCCCCCCCCCGAAAAAAAAAAAACGTGATTTTGAGGGGGACTCATGGCAAATTCTGTGGGTGGGGGTGTGTGTGTGTGTGTGTGTGTGTGTGTGTGTGTGTGTGTGTGTGTGTGTGTGAGTGTGTGTGTGTGTGAGTGTTCTCTATTGTAAATGTGTGGAAGAAGGGTTGCCACATCATTGTCATGTATTTTGTGGTCTGCATCGTGGTGGATTTATTGATTTTATTTGACAAATTAAAAAGTAAAGGTATTGATTTTATTGTTTCTCCATTCATTTCAATGTGAACATCACGAGTGACTTTTTTCTCACTAACAAACAACCAGATATCAATCCAGTTTATTTTATGGTTTTATTTGTCGAGCTACAAAGTCTTGACAAAAGTACAACGTCTCAAGTCATTTAGATAAAATGAACATTTGTTTAATTCAGCAAACGTCGTTTGGAGTCAAAAAAGACCCCAAACAGTGCACAAGGGTTAATTCGAGTCTTTCTTAAAACATATTCACAAAGCTGCTGAGACCCATTTTTACTCAGGAACTGGAGAAATCTTAAGCTAAAAGAAAGAGCGAGGTTAACATTATTGCTATGGATGATGTCATTAAGCGCTCGCTCTGGTTTTCATCTCATGGTTTTAATCTTCTGCTGCTTTCCTGGATTTCTCTGTTTGCCTGTGTTATAACTGGTGTTTCTATTGTTTGTCTGTGTTTTAACTGTTGTTTCTATTGTTTGTCTGTGTTTTAACTGTTGTTTCTATTGTTTGCCTGTGTTGTAACTGTTGTTTCTATTGTTTGTCTGTGTTTTAACTGTTGTTTATATTGTTTGTCTGTGTTTTAACTGTTGTTTATATTGTTTGCCTGTGTTTTAACTGTTGTTTCTATTGTTTGTCTGTGTTTTAACTGTTGTTTCTATTGTTTGCCTGTGTTTTAACTGTCGTTTCTATTGTTTGTATGTGTTATAACTGTTGTTTCTATAGTTTGTCTGTGTTTTAACTGGTGTTTCTATTGTTTGCCTGTGTTTTAACTGTCGTTTCTATAGTTTGTCTGTGTTTTAACTGTTGTTTCTATTGTTTGCCTGTGTTTTAACTAGTGGTGGGCCGTTATCGGCGTTAACGTGCTGCGTTAACGTGAGACTCTTATCGGCGATAAAAAAAATATCGCCGTTAATCTATTCTCAAAGTTGGGTTGGGAGCTGGGTCTATACTACGCAAGCTATGATGACTTTCATCCTGATATTTTAGCGCGGATGTATACCTAGCCGAATTGCACTGTAGGGGGCGAGAACGAGTCTTCGAACTAGAGGCTCGCAGTCCGTGATGGACAGATTGTTAACGGCTGGTCTATGTGGTAATACAATCGGGCATGACATCCAAACGCTCACCTATCATTCATCAACCTCAAATATGGCTTTTCATCTAAAAGATGTATGTAGTAGCAACTTTACATGGCCGCTCAATATGATGTTAACCTAGAGAAATGTGCGCTATTGAAGTGTTTGTGTGGAAGCGCGTTTGCTGCAGGACAGGCTCCGGTGCGATCACTTGCTCTTACATCTCCGTCATTCTTGGTCATACAGATAAAAGTAGCCGAATACATCTTTCGAATCTGTAAAGACTCTACGTTTATTTGTGTGCACTCAGAATAACAACGAAATGTTGCGCTTTTAAGCAAACAGGATGCGCTTTAGGTCTCATGTGAACTTGAGAATTCACTCCCGTGTCACCCTCTGCTTCGAACCTGTGTGTATGCCTAACGTTACTGTGAAATTACCACATCAGACGTGACGTGCTAACATGGATGCAGCTATGAAGCCGCCGGGTTTGCTTCAGGGAAAATCTATTTTTAAGAAGCTTCCCAATGGAAACTGTAAACAGTTCATCACGACCTCTTATGTAGGCCTACAGTTCAAAATTCATGTTTAACTGAATAAACAGTTAGTAAACACAAGTACATCTTATTGAACATAGTTTATTTTCATCACCAATTATCATAGTAGAACAGCTTTCTCAAGCAGTTTGTGATGCATTTTGGAAACAGGAGATGAGCCCCTGGTCTAATGCACCACCTGGCTTGAGAAACCCGTTCTCAAAGACTTACTTTTAGTCATTATTTGGGTAGCACACATATTCTGAATGCCTTCGGCAGAATTCAAATGAGCCATTTTAATCTAGATTAATCTAGATTAATTCCAAAATTAATCTAGATTAATCTAGATTAAAAAAATTAATCTAGATTAATCTAGATTAAAAAAATTAATCTATGCCCACCCCTAGTTTTAACTGTTGTTTCTATTGTTTGTCTGTGTTTTAACTGTTGTTTCTATTGTGTGTCTGTGTTTTAACTGTTGTTTCTATTGTTTGTGCTGTGCTTAACCCTTTGTCTATTACAATTGTGGATTATCTCTTAATAAAGCTGTGTTTGGATCTTCAACCCAAGGTCTAGAGCAGTGATTCGTTATGATTAGCAGAATCAGTTGTGTTTAATTAAAGATGAAGCTAAACTCTGCAGAGCTGCAGCTCCTGGTTAAATGAAATAAACTGAAGAAATCCAGCATACGTCACCAAAGAGAAGTCTGTCGCTTCACTGGATGTGTGCATGGATCAATTGTTCAGTTCTGTGAAACATTTACAACATTTCAATCAAAGAGGTGTTTGAGTCACTATGTTTTTGACTTTCTTCACAGATTTACCCAGATCTACACTGACTGTGTCACCAGACAGTCCTGTATTCACTGGAGAGACAGTCAATCTGACGTGTGTGATTGAGTCTTACAGTAACTGGAGATATGAGTGGTATAAAGACAGAGTAATGTTACAGACGTCTGTAAACAGAGACACTCTCACTATCAGAGGAGTGAATGAGTCTGATCAGGGTCAGTACTGGTGTAGAGGACAGATACGATCAGTCTCATCAAATGTTAGCTCTGCTGTTAATATCTCTGTGAAAGGTGAGTTTAATATCATTGTCCTTCTGTACTACATGTATGATCACACATCCAATCAAAATACATTCTCATTTTCAGATTTTACATTCACGCTAAATAAATATATAAATATAATAATCTACACTTAATTTGAAGGTTTAATTGTTTAATTCTCGTTTATCTTGTTAAGTATCTGTTCACACAGGACCTGTTCTTGTTCACAACAGAAACAACAATGAAACTGATTACAGGAATCTCAAAATGTGTTTTAAATCTGAACTATGACGTGTCATCTTAAAAACACAATAGTCATGGCCATATATATATAAATCTGTAGTATAGGCAAGGCAAGGCAAGTTTATTTGTATAGCACATTTCATACACATCGGTAATTCAAAGTGCTTTACATAAAAGAATGTGAAATAATCATTCACAGCAATAAAAACAAGAAGTCAAAAATAATAAAACAAGTTTTAAAATGATATAGAAATTGATTTAAAATGAGATTTAAAACAGTTAAATAGAAAATGATTATACATAAAATACAATGCAGTCAGTTCGGACGTAGCACAGCGCTCATTCAACAAATGCACAGCTAAATAGATGAGTTTTGAGACTGGATTTAAATGTGGCTAATGTTTTAGCACATCTGATCTCTTCTGGAAGCTGGTTCCAGCTGCGGGCGGCATAATAGCTAAAAGCGGACTCCCCTTGTTTTGTGTGAACCCTTGGTATTTCTAACTGACTCGATCCTAATGATCTGAGTGGTCTGTTAGGTTTATATTCAGTGAGCATATCTGACATATATTTAGGTCCTAGGCCATTGAGCGACTTATAAACGAGTAGAAGTACTTTAAAATCGATCCTAAATGTAACTGGAAGCCAGTGTAAGGACCTGAGGACTGGTGTGATATGCTCAGATGTTCTGGTTCTAGTCAGAATCCTGGCAGCAGCGTTCTGGATGAGCTGCAGCTGTCTAATGGTCTTCTTTGGAAGGCCGGTGAGGAGACCATTACAATAATCCACCCTGCTGGTGATAAAGGCATGAACAAGTTTCTCCAAGTCATGACTGGAAACAAAACATCTAATTCTTGCAATGTTTTTGAGATGATAGTATGCTGATTTAGTTACTGCTTTGACATGACTACTAAAATTAAGGTCTGTCTCCAGAATCACCCCAAGATTTCTGACTTGATTTTTAGTTGTTTGACCCCTAGAGTCAAGGTATGCATTCACCTTGAGAACTTCATCTTTGTTTCCAAATGCAATGACTTCAGTTTTCTCCTTGTTTAACTGAAGAAAGTTTTGGCACATCCAACTGTTAATTTCATCAATGCATTGGCAGAGGGAGTCAATGGGGCTATAATCATTTGGAGATAAGGCTAGGTAGATCTGGGTATCATCAGCATAGCTGTGATAGGCAATTTGGTTCTTCCTCATTATCTGACTTAGTGGGAGCATATACAGGCTAAACAACAGCGGTGCAAGAATTGAGCCTTGTGGGACTCCACATGTCATGGACGTCCACTTAGACTTATGCTCTCCTAAACTCACATAATAACCTCCCCCTTCTAAGTATGACCTGAACCATTTGAGTGCCATCCCAGAAAGCCCGACCCAGTTTTCCAGTCTCTCTAGAAGTATGTTATGATCGACAGTGTCAAACGCAGCACTAAGATCTAGTAGTACCAGCACTGATATTTTGCCAGAATCAGAATTAAAGCGAATATCATTTATTATCTTAATGAGTGCTGTCTCTGTGCTGTGATGCACGCGGAAACCAGATTGAAACCACCTCTCCTAACAGTCCTGCAGACACTTATAAAATTAAAGTTAGGAGGGGCTGTTTCAGTGAGGACTGTTGCACTGCAGTTGTCTTCTAGCCATGTTTCAATTAGAAACATAAAATCCAGGTTGTTTGTGGTTATTAAATCATTGATCACAAATGATTTATTTTTTAGTGAGCGAGTGTTTAAAAATGCTAACTTGATGGAATTACATTTTGTCTCTACAGCAATCTTAGACTGATGCATAACAGGCCTCAGATTAGATGGGTCAGCCGTACGCCTTTTGAAGGCCTTAGACCTTCTATCACGTGATAAAACAGAAATAGAGAAGGCTACAGGCACACTGGGTTCAAGCTTGTATTGTAAACGTTCGTGAATGTTGTTGCTAATATAGCGGGGACCCGACACATATCACTGAGAGCTGTTATCAGTTGTTTTTGGTTCACCTACAGCAGATGGAGGAGGGTTTGGGCCCTTGCGTTGTGGCAGCGGTCGGAGAGCTCTCACAGGAGGAGGCGGGAGAGCTGAGCCTGCAGTCTTTGGTGGTTGGGGGGCCCGCCGTTTTTTAGTTGATATCTGCGGGCTTGCAGAGAGTTTGGTCCCAGCATACACCAATTCCTCCATTTTCTGTGAAAAGCTTAGAAGTGGAGATGCTGGAGAGAGGGATAGAGTGTCTGGTGAGCGGGGCATATTCTGTCCAGGTGCTGGAGAGAGGGATAGTGTGTCTGGTGAGCGGGGCATATTCTGTCCAGGTGCTGGAGAGAGGGATAGTGTGTCTGGTGAGCGGGGCTCTAGCTCTGGTGTTTCCGGTGACTGTGATGTGTTGTCCTGGCATCCCAGGCTGTTTTCCAGAAAGTTGTCCTTGGGTGCTGAGTCTTGGAGCTGTTGTGATACGTCACAGGCTGCATGTGATGAGCTCTGTGGGCAGGGCTCAGCCGGGATGTCCATGAGCAGTGCTTGTTTTGGCTGTGTGGCGTTATCAGTATCCTTGTGGGATTCTTCAACCACATAATGACTCGGAAGCTGATATGAAGTCCTGTGGTCACTCATATTCTGTCCAGGTGACTGTGTGAGTGGATTGACACACACCACTGAAGGATGACGGAGGGAGAAATAGAAATTGTCTTTTAGCACTCTTGCACCAAGTTTGTTTGGGTGGAGGCCATCCAGTTTAAACAGTTGTCTGTGACCCCAGAAAATATTGAAGTTGTCGATGAAGTTGACTCCTTTTGTACTGCAGGTTCTTTGTAGCCATGTATTCAGCCCAAGCAACCGTGAAAACATGTTAGTTCCCCTTGCTGGGAGTGGTCCACTGATGAACGACTGAACTTCAAGTCTTTGAAGTGTTTCAAAGAGTTCACTGAAATCTTGCTTTAGCATTTCTGACTGCCTTTTCCGAATATCATTCTTCCCCACATGGATGATGACTCGATTTGCAGTCTTGTGCTTCATCACAATGCTCCGAAGTTCCTTGTTCACATCAGAAACGGTTGCTTGAGGAAAGCAGCAGGTAGTAGCAGTCCTGCTACTGACGTTTCTAATAATAGAGTCGCCCACTATCAGAGTCCTGGGCTCGGCTGTGCTCTGAGCTGAATGCCGCTGTCTGCTCGACCTTGAGCGCCTGTTAGTAGCAATGTTAGCTGCTGGCTGATTCGATCCGAGTTTTGTCATATTTTGGGATTCCTCATCCACATTCATCAATGCTTCAAATCTGTTCTCAAGATGTATAGGGGGTTGTAGAATACCAGTGCTTACAAGTCTTGTCATAGCCGTATCTGGGGTAGAGGATGCTACAGCAGCAATACGAGATACTCGTGACAATCTGATGTCTCGAGAGCCTTTGGTCTCGCTCCCTGTTTGTGCCATCGATTAGTCCATCGATCAGTTTCGGCTTGTTCCTCTACACTTAGTATAAACTGTTGAGATTCACTAGATTCACAGGACTCACCGGCTGTATGCTGAGGGGGTCCGTGGTGACCGTCTGCTGTATGTTCCGTCTGTTTTGGAAGTCCAGCAAACAACTTTGTTTCAAGAACCACAATCCTTTGTAGAAGTTTGTGGCAGTTCGTGCAGCAAGTAGGCATTTTCTCTCATCTGTTTGAATGTAGACAGCTGTATTTATCGGTCTCCGGAATGTAAACTGCTGGCAGTGGGAGGCAAAGAGTCCTTTTTTCCAAAAAATGTGTTGTTTGAGCACTGTGCTGATCAGCTGAAGTAAAAATCTTAGAAAGATCTGAGAAAAGAACAAAAATAGGGAGCAAAGCGCAGAGCAATAGCAAGAGCGTCCGAACGGTAGCAAAGCCGGAAATAGAATGTATAGCTTGTATAATGCTGATAAAAGCTAGAGACACACACAACAGCTAAAGCTTTCAGTCTGATCTGATGTATGTGAACACAGACCTGAACATTATAATATTTCTGTGTGAACTTATAATACACTCTTAAAAATAAAGCTTCTTATTAGCTTTGATTGTTTCACGAAGAACCGTTAACATACATGCTATATTTCCATTAAACAAAAGTGTCTAGATTATTAAAATGTTCTTCAAACTATGTAAAATGGTTATTTTAGGAACTGTTCACTTAAGTCACTTATTAATGGTGACTGGAGATGTCAAAGTTAAAAAAGGATCTAAAAACACCATAATTATTTTAATAAACCAATGACCCATGTGTTATATTCCAACTCTTACCTTTATACAATAGTTTTGTGAGAAACAGCCCAAAGTGTCTGAAGTATTTTAGTCCACATCATTCTGTCATCATAGCAGTCAGACAATATTAACCAGCATGTATTACTAGTGAATAAAAATAAACATACTTGCCATTTTCTTCTCATGTTTTAGAGGATGATGTTTCCGTGATAAGACACAAATCACGTGCAGGGTGTTTTGAACAATCGACAAAGGTGTTATTTGCTGCTTAATAATAATATAATAATAATTTGCTCATAAGTCAAACTCATTTTTCCAGCACAGGTCACATATATACTGAGTAATACAGAGAAAAATACAGCTGAAGAAAGTGTAATGTTTCTCAATGTGTATTTATCTTTAAATAAATACATGACATGTTAACACACACCCGGAGCAGTCTTGCTCAAGGGCACCTCAGTCGTGGTATTGAGGGTGGAAGAGAGCGCTGGACATTCATTTCCAAACCAACTATTATAAAACAATATTCACATAATCAACAACAACAAAGCTGAGAAACAGGTTAACAAGTTATTAACTTTACTACACCTAAAGTTATCATGAAACCATTTAGTTGACAGGAGTAAAAAAAGAGACTATCACTCTCATCTTCCACATCAGTGTTACACAAATACAGAAACTCAGATCTGATCATGTTTCTGACTAGTTCACTGAAAGAGATCCGTCTTCTTTCTTCACAGATTCACCCAGATCTACACTGACTGTGACACCAGACAGTCCTGTATTCACTGGAGAGACAGTCAATCTGACGTGTGTGATTGAGTCTTACAGTAACTGGAGATATGAGTGGTATAAAGACAGTGTAATGTTACAGACGTCTGTAAACAGAGACACTCTCACTATCAGAGGAGTGAATGAGTCTGATCAGGGCCAGTACTGGTGTAGAGGACAGAGAGATAAACGACCAAAATCATCACAATCAAGATCTTCTGTTAATATCTCTGTGAAAGGTAAGATGAATGTCATTATTCTCCTAAATGGTGTTTCCAACTGATTTTCAGGGAAAGTAGTTTATATATAAATGCATACATGCTGACGTCACTCACAATGCACTTTTGTAGCCAGTTAGACAGATTGTTGTTAAGCTGCTGCTTATCTTTCACATGTTTTCTAAATTGAGCTGCAGCTGAGTTACTGACAAAGTCAGGATATTATGCAGGTGAGAGTCGGTTAGTTTGCTGTTCAAGTTCATCAGACTGAACTTTGAGCTCCACTTTATAAGATTCAATCGATGATCAATTCGTCACCTGTGATGTTTCATGAGATCAATGGTGTTGATTCAATGCAAATCCACTTAAATGTTGCATGGATACTTCAACAAATATCGTTTTCTTCTGACAAACTGTTTCACGAATACATGTCTTGACCTGAAGAAGGACAGATGTAGGTAATCACTTACATATATTATTGTATGTTTCCAGAGCTGCACTTCTAATCTTAATGTGCTTTAGGGCTGTCAAAATTGCTGAAAAACTAAAATTGAATTTTGTACTTAAATATTATCAATATCAGTATTTGAATTTAAAAAAGGCATAATTTCAGGTCAGGGGAAAAGGCTAAATTTGGCTTCTCTCATGAGGCCTTCAGTTTTGTCGTAGATCTTCTCTTCATTGTTGTTCTCTTCTTCTGCAATATTTTGAATGAACAGTAACACATCTAGTGGTTCAACTGGATAAGACAACAAAAGCATTCAAATTCAACATCATCATCACGTCTCGTATGTCACTGATAAGACTGCCTGACGCACACCTAACAGTGTAAAGCATTGTTTCTGTATTCGAATGTGGATTTTTATTTGACAGCCCGAGTATGTTTTCCATCTAAACATTAATTTTGTAACCTCTCTGCATTTATCCTCTGGTTTGAATGCTCTGTTGGAAGGGGCTTGTTACAAGACTTTAATGTAGACACACACTGCTGTGATTGGCTGACAGTTCTCAAAAACTTTTACTAAAACAACCACCAAGATGAACTAATGATGAAAAGTGTTGATTATAGCATTATATTTAGATCTATTCCCATTGAATCAATGGTTGTATCAATGAGCATTGTAGCTGAACACTAGTGTCTGAAACATGATGCAATGCAATAAACACAATCTCACAAATCATCATAACTAACACAGTGAAAACAATGTAAATGACTTGTTGAGCAGAGTAAACTGTGTCAGAGATTATTACAGGAGTTTAACCACTGTTCGAGTCACAGACTTAAGGTCATTGCATTCTTATTTGTTTTTTCATATTCGTAATCAAAAAAATTGATCACGCACAAAAACCTTGCACATTGAGTCTGATGTGTATTAATTAATCCGTAGCGAAAAAAATTAGTCAGTGGCTCAGTTTGATGCTTTGCTAGCGATACTAGAGCCACATATTAAAAAGAAGACCACCGGTTTCTGTGAACTCAGTGTGTGAGGAAGCGACTTACATTTACATTACATATACATTTTTAATCAGTATGTGTGTTCATTGGGAATCGAAACCACAACCTTTTGCGCTGCTGACGCAATACTCTACCACTGAGCCACAGGAACACACCTCTCAAAATGCTTGCTACGGATGTGAAAAACTGAAAAAAATCTAAACCTGATCCAAATTTTTTTTATGACGGATGAAAATTTTGAGGTTGTATTTATTTTTCAAGATGCGAACATTTCAGACTCAGTGTGCAAAGACCTTTAATCCCTGATAAACATTTGATCGCTTTTCTGTATATAAAATAATCACAGTATCAATAAATCAAGCTACTAACAGGAACAGTATGAAACAGATTTAGTGAACAGTTATCTATTTAATCATTGCCTTGATTTACGAATGCATAAACCGCAGTAAACAACTTTGTAACAAAGAACATGTGTACATCTATTTTATCTGTGTCTGCTTTTATCTTTAACAGATTCACCCAGATCTACACTGACTGTGACACCAGACAGTCCTGTATTCACTGGAGAGACAGTCAATCTGAAGTGTGTGATTGAGTCTTACAGTAACTGGAGATATGAGTGGTATAAAGACAGTGTAATGTTACAGACGTCTGTAAACAGAGACACTCTCACTATCAGAGGAGTGAATGAGTCTGATCAGGGTCAGTACTGGTGTAGAGGACAGAGAGATGAAAGACCAAAATCATCACAGGAGAGTAACCGGATAAACCTGTCTGTTAATGGTGAGTAAATACTGTGATAAATACTTGCCTGTTGTTTAAAATAACCAGACAATATACTCAGAAAACTTGGGTTCCCAGATAAACTTGTTGAAAGTCTTCAGGAGATCTGTAACGCTGCTCGGTTGATGTTTTTCACGTGACGTCACTCGCTGATAGTCGTCCTGCTGGAGGACAAAACCAAGCTTTGATCCACTGACCGACTGCTATTTTCACACAGATTGTATCAAGTAGTAATGTAGTAAAATGCAGATATTAAAAGGTGAAGTTCAGTAAACACCTTATTGATGATGATGTATAATTTGTAATGTTTCCCATAGAAAGCCATTATAATGAAAACACTGAACCATTAAGTGGATTGTGTTCATATTTCATCCTCATCTGCTTGCCTGTGTAAACTATGCAGCATTAATATGGTGATTATACTGAATTTAATATTTTAATATTACAGTTTGAAATATATTAAGGCACTTTAAGTGTTTTTACTTTTGTTGCACTGTTTGTGATTTAAATATTGCCTCGGGTCCTTAATATGGATTGCAAATGGTCAAAACTAGCATTTTGTTCACATACTATTCTTTTGAGACGTGATAAAATATTTGCGGCTGGGAAACAGATGGAAATTGAGCGGTTTGTGATGCAGTTTTGTGGATGTTTTGCTCTCCAAGTCTTCAAGCCAGTCATGTGACTGAAAGCTATGAATAAGTGCTTGTTTCTCTGTTTTTCTGTCACGTTCAGGTCAGATTTCTGTCTTCAGCATCCTCAGTTTTCTTCTGGCAGCTTGTCCGTATCTGCTGTCGACAGTCGTGCTGCTGTTCAAATACTACAGAGCGAGAGGTACAACATCTGTCTGATCCGTCTCTCCTCTGAGTGTCTTTTCTCAAACATTCACATTCACTGACAGACAGACCTTTACTCTCTGTCTTTATCTGTTATATAGATCATTATTTACATGCTGGTCATTCATAAACAATAACTGCTGTGGAAACACAACAGAAAGTGTCGATTTGAAATAAATTGTGTGTGTGTGTGCGTGTGTGTGTGTGTGTGTGCGTGTGTGTGTGTGTGTGCGTGTGTGTGTGTGTGTGTGTGTGTGCGTGTGTTTCTCAGTCACATCTACTGAAGACCACGATCAGTACGCCGTAACAGAGGAACACACTTCATTCTGATATTTCATTTATCCTCCAAACCGCATGTATAGAGTCACATGATGCTGGAGTCTCAGGCTGAAGGCTGGAAACACTGAACATGGAGTTCATCTCAAGATAACAGACACACGATCACACTCTCACACATACGGATGATGTAGTGTTTAATTCACCTGTGCTGTATATTAGACTGTAGAAGAAACCAAACCAACACATGGAGAACAGCAAACTCCACACAGAAATAGTTTTTAATGTGTCAGTCATAATTTACTATAAGCTATTAAAAGTTGCTCTTTAAAGATATTCAGGGAACAAACAAACCTGTTAATTATAAATAAACACATTTTGCAGCAGTGTATACGTTCTTCTACGGGTCTACTAATGAATAAATGTTCAAACTGATGGAATTTCAGCCCAGAGATGATATTATTCAGTTTTAACCCGGGGGCTGTTTCATAAAACTATAGTTTATCAAATAAGTGATTTTACACAATAAAACGTTCTACCGTAGATCATCAACGCTCACGTGCAGTATACCGTGCCACTCATCCAGCCCAAGATACCCAGCATGACAACTTAAGACCTCTACAATCGACTAAGAGCAATCACAATCAAACAATGACTTCTCTACAAAAGAAAGTGCTACACATTATTTCATACAAGAAAACATTTCACTTTAACAATCAACCAATCGTCAACTCTCACGTGAAATATGCAGCGTCGGTCATTAATTCTCTACCAGTCCTTCAGTTCAGAATAACCAGCATGAACACATATAACACACACACATCTAAAAGTCAACAGATTGTTCTTCCAGCGACAGACGACCACCAGCGTGCCCAACAATTGAAACACAGCTCGTCTACTGACTGGAAGTGTGTATTTAAAGGAATCCTGCCCACTATCGGAGGTACAACAGCGCCTCCTAGTGTCTTGGCTCCAATAGAAATACACTTATATTGTAGGGTTAAAATTATACATGTCACATTTAAACAGCACTGTTTGCCGTGCTGGATCGATTTGATCCATGATCGATATTAAGAGCTGCTTAAGAATAAGCTGCACATCAAATTATCCTGACTCAGTGAGATTGCGTAAACTTGAATTGAAACCGCTTTAGTCTCGATTGATCGGTTATTTCAAGTCAGGTTTTGGACTTTAATCCCTGCTTTTCTCAGCGTCTTTAATGAAACAGTCCCCTGCTTGTCAATAAAAGCTTGAGACCAGGGTCCTCGTGCATAAAACTCTCCGTAGATTTCATCCTAAAAGTGTACGTACACACAAAAGCTAGATCTTATTTACACCAAGTTTGTTTTTTATAAATCCAGATATGTGATTGGAAAGCAGTGTACGCATGTTTCTATGTTAATTTTGTGTGTACACAATGTTTATACATGAGGCCCGGGGCCCAGTGTTACGAGATTTTGGGTTTCAGTGGGAGGAGCATACATGAATATTAATGATTTCCCGGACATGCGCGTGGAACGGAGAATTTCAGTTTATGCTCCTTGTATCGCAGCAGGTTTAATGGAATATTTGAAATAAAAGATAATATGTTCAGCGTTGTGCAAACGTACGCCTAAACATAATTTCATAATTTTGTAACATGTTTGTATTATTTTGCATGTTTTGTGGCGTCGTCCCTGACTGAACGATTGCAGGCATTCTTTGTGTAATGTTAGGATAAACCTCAGCTAGTTGTGTTCATTGATTTCAGTTTGTTGTGCTGTAGCTTAGCTTGCAATGCTTTAAAACTGTCTGCTATTGTCATCTTTTGAGAGCAACAGCTGAAATAAACTTGTATCTGTGGACTAATCATTTGTTATCTATCCTGATGCGATTGTTCAAACTGTTTGACTTATATTTACTAAATGAACAGAATCTAAGACCACACGATGAATGAAAGTGTTCCTTTAATACAAAAGAAAAACTCTGGATTAAACTTAAATTAACATTTAATTTAATGCATGTCTATTATATGCATGTCAGAATATGTATATCTGCATTATTATGATTTCTTGACATATTCTTTGTGTGTAAACACACTTGATAATGAAGCTCCGTCTGATTCTGATTACTGTTCTAAGATCTTTCTCTGTGATGTCAGAGTTTGATTTTTCCTCTTCAGTGTCATATGATCTTTCAGAATTCATTCTAATATTCTGCTTTTGCTGCTTAATAAACATTTCTGATTATTATCTCAGTTGATAATTGTGCTTAATGAAGTGGAAATCATTAATCATATACAGTGACATGATTCCTTGATGAATTGAACGTTCAGAAAAACATTTGAAATATAAACATTTTGTAACATTATAAATGTACTTACTCTAATTTTTGTATTAATTTAATGCATCCATGTCAAACAAAAGCATATCTCTTTAAAAGATGTTGTTGTTTTATCTCTCTTACATGATCTTAGAATAGCTTTATTATGTGTCATATTTGTATACAGCAAATTCAACAAGGATAACCTTGATCCTACTTATTTATCTGATTAACTTCTGCCTTATGTACCTTACGCTCCTTAAGATCGTCTAGTGAGGGATTGTTAGTCACCCCTGAGTTCCGTCTGGTGATTATGGGATGTAGGGCTTTCAGCGTTGTTGCTCTTAGATTGTGGAATGCTCTTCGTCAGGCATCCTCCATTCTCTCCTTTAAAAACCTCTTAGAAACCCATGTTTTCTCTGAGTATTACTCTTCAGTGCATAGTCTGTGAAATGTTTATCTTCAGTCTCTCTATGTCTCTAATCTAATCTTGTAAGTGGTTTCTGTATATTACTCTCAGCTCTTGGTATGTTATGTCTTCTGGTATTGATGTCTTTTTGTCTCTGTTCCTTAATTCTGACTCGTAAAGTGACCTTGGGTGTCGGAAAGGCGCTATATACATACAAATTATTATTATTAATTATTGTATGTACATCACTCTTTTCTCAATTCAAGATTATTTGTATAACGCTTTTTACGATACAATCATTACAAAACAACTTATAAGGAACTTTATACACCAAAGTATAATCGCTGATGGTTGGCTTCCTCTGAGGTCCTGCATAATAGGTCCCCTTTAATGTCCTAATGATTTTTGGCATAAAATAAAAATGGATCATTTTGACCCATACAACCAGGGCCGCATTAAGACTGCACTGGGCTATGACTTACTGCAGGGCCCCCTCATCACAATAATGATATATATTGTTACATGTATCTGTGTTACAAGTCCATAGGTGGCGTTGTATGGGATTTCCCATTCTGCGAGAGTCGCGTGACCTCATCAAGGGTTCCGGATAAATAGGCTGCGAGGCGACAATGGCTCTCTCTCTCTTCCTGTTGCTCCGTTTCCCATTGCTCTCGCCAGCGTCTCTCTCATCGCCTCTTTGAGGCTATATAGTTGTTTTTCTTATGCTTAGGTTTAACGTGTAAATGTGTGTGTTGAGATGTGATATTTCGTTTTAAGTTATCAGTAGCGGGTAGTGTATTTATTTATTAGTTCATGTTTTGTTATTTAGTAAGAGCTGAGCGAGGGAAGCAGGTGTTTTTATTTTTATGTCGGGAATCATGTAAGAGCTGGTTCCTGACTAACAAGTGTAGTCAGGAGTCTGTTTTCTTAGCTTTCCTACCCGTAAGCTGACTATTCTTTGTTATCATCTATTAGACTATGTTTATAAATATATTTTGTGAATTGGTGTGTAATATCTTTTTGAATGTGTCCCATGAACCGTGACAGAATGTTTGAGTTGAGCTCCGTAAATAAATTGAAATAGAGACGTCTTGAAATTCACATCAGGTGTTGTGATTATTTTAATATGTTCGGCCTGTGTCCTTTTATTTAATTGTTTGAATTAACGAGCCTTAAAACGGTTATGGGCCATAACATATATATATATACAGTATATATGAAAAATCCTATTTAAAGCTATCTCTCTCTCTCTCACTCTCTCTCGTGTTTTATCCCATATCACAAAAGATAACACTAGCCCAAGTAAAAATAAGCTTACTGAAGGCAAGTAAAGAGTCACAAATTAATCTACAACAGAACAAAGATCATAAGAAATCGACCTACATACTTGAAATACTTTGGACTGTGCTTCTTGCTGATTTGTGCATCGAAATGAATGCTTCTGTGTTGATACAGCAGAAAATGACATGACGCAGGGTTGAAAAAGAAACAGAACAGAAAAGACCATTTTAAGTTTAGATGTTAAAGATATTTTTTGCACCTCTTAATTACTCAGGAATTATATTATTATCATTATTATCATTATTATTATTATTGATATTGAGTTTACAGGGTATGGTGGTTTTGCTGTTGTAAACACTACTGTTGTTGTTGTAGAATAAAACATATTTCTGTCTTATTTCAAATAGAATTCGATTCTTCTGAATTTATAATTTTTTTTGATGATAATGATTATAAAAACAGGATTGATAAGTATAACTTGGAGGGCGAGCAAATCAGTATAAGCCTGTTTTAACAGTGTTGTGATAATTATTTTTAAGACACTCTGTTTTTTTAAATAAATACTGTAATAATAATAATAATAATTCAAAATATGAATTTGGGCTGCCACTAAATACTTTTTTATTTTGATTAATATATCGGCTAATTTATGGATTCATCTATACAATTTATTTTCCACAAAAATATGCAATTTTACTTAAGAATATTTTATTAAACCACGTTTTATTAATTTATGTTTCTATGGAATTCTTTTTTAAAGCGAAAGTAAAGTGCAAGATATAATGCAAGAAGCAAGTGTCCAAATCACTGAAATCAAAGTTCAGTATTATAGAGTAAGAATGACAACATATCCACGTGTATTAGTCTAATAATACAGTTATCATCAAAAAACACTTTTAAAGGAAAAAAACACTTTTAAGTGAAAAAAATTAAATGTGCAATATTTATGAAAAAAAAGAAAGAACAAAAATATATAATCAATTAATTAGAGAAGCTTTTGATTATTAAAATTTAATGGAACCATTAAAATAGAATCCATAAAATGATGGGAAACATAATTTGGTACAGATAAAACTGTAAAACTCAATTAATTAGACATGCTTTTGGATTTATTCAAATTGTATTTAACAATTAAAACAGAGTATAGAAAAAATAGGAAATATTTAATATTTGAATTTCATAAATATTTCAATTTAATAGGGTCCTATAATTATAATACTTTTTTGTGGTAATACAAATAGATGCAAATTAACAATAACTTTTCAAATGAATTAAATACATATATAATAGCAATGATGCATTAATAATTAGCTCAAATAAAGTATCAAAAGCAAGAAATCGGATGGGTTTATTGAACAAAACTGTTAAAATACATAATGTATAATAAGCAATAGAGCTAATGTTCATTACGCATAACAACAAAGGCCTGCAGGGGGCATCAACGGCCTGCTGATTGTTTTTACACATTACTGCTCGATCTAATCCTCTAAGAAATTGAAATTGTCCAAGCAAATGTCCACTTAATCTTCAATATTTGTCCATTTCTTTAGACAGAAATGCTATAGCGGCTGTAATTAAATGAATATGTGACTCAGAGTGAGCTTTTATTTTGAAACCACGATGTATTCTCCTGTGTTTGCTTAGATTTATAAATTATTTACCTTACAAATCTGATTAAATGGTGCACGTTGTGTTCCCAGATGAACGTTATAATAAACACAAAATCACAACAACATATAGAGATGAGTTTGAGACGCTCCACACATGAAAATGATACGTTTCTGTGGAGCTACTGTGAACGGAGCCGCTGTGAGACGCACGCACGTAACCTACACGCATCTAAATAATTAAAGCGCAACTGCATCGCATATAATTATTGAATTAAACCATAGCATTTGTGAATTCACAACTGTGCTTAATTATGATTTTAAATGGGTTTAATATATCATGCAGCCTTGGAAAATAGTCTAATAATGTGTTTTATGGATTCTCGTCCGTGAAATGCACCACTTCTGGTATTTTGCCGGTTAGTTGACGCCAGCAACAATGTAAAAATCGACTAGTCGACTAATATCGACGAATCGCGACAGCCCTAGTATGAATAGTTTTTAGTCAGATAACATAAAAAAGACAAGACACCGCGTCGTGCTTTAAACTTTTCCCAATTAAACAGCAAGAACAAAAAGAGAACAAGCACCTTTGTTTTTATTGCTGTGTGTAGAACTACGTTAGCTGAATTTTTAATAATTAATATTAATTTTAATAAAATGTAAATTCATCCCCCGCACTTTATTCGAGCTCGCAGGTGTTTCACGGTTTCTAGATTTAAATTAAAATGACCTGATGTTTTATTTGTATCCAAAATGAGGAGATATGAATATCAGAAGAGCTGAACACTCGTGAAGTGTATGTTTCATTCATACTCGAAGCCAGAGGGAGCTCTCGCGCGGAGACTATATGGACAAACTCACGCGGCTATCGCTGTAGCTGAGCTGAATAAAAAGAAGAAACTTTTTTACTGATGAAATGTGAAGACAATAAACACATGATTGCGAAAATATATGGTTTTTGTGTGTTTCTCAAGATATTTCCAGGTAATAATAAATAAACTATATGAAAAAATGCAGTACTGATTGACATATCATTTAGTATAGAAACAATAAAATATATTTCCAGAATTATTCTGTGATAAAAATTGGAAAAGGTGCTTGTAGTAGCCTTTATAAACCAATCACAAAATTGTCATTAAGAAAATATTGAAGAAAAATATAGTAGCCACTTGCTGCAGCTAACCTTGCTTCAGGCTACACACAGCAATATAAACAACAGCTGTGCATGATCTATTCACGCCGTTCTCGTTAAACAATAATAATTCAATAATATAAGTTTACAAGCACACCGCTCCGCTGAGAACTCCACTTACCGGCAGCCGCGGACGTTATTGAAGGCATCCTGGTGCCCTAAATTACTAAAGGTGTCTGAACAAATGTGAGGTATCGTCCCGGATGAGATCGTCAAGTGAAAGGTCATCATGTGGATCATTTTATTTACGGCTAAATTATTATTCATTAATTTGACCAATAGTTAGAATGGACAGGCCTTCACAGAAGGGCGTTTTAAAAATAAAACAAATGCCTTGACACAAGGGCACTTTGGGAATCAAGGGGAAAAGGGGCAGGTGCTCAAGCATCCACTGAACCCCCCTCTGCACGCGCCTGCTCTGATATCAGCCCCTTCTGCGTTAACATGCTCAGCTAATGCCTGAACAGGAGGCTGAATGTTTACAGTCCTGTCTGGGTGCTCTTCAGTGAAATTATCACCATGCTCATCACAAATATCATGGAGCACACAGCAGGCACCTCCATCGTCCTTTTAATCTCCCAAAAGACATCTCCACAACCGACCGTGCACTGCTGAGCCTGTAATTGTAGATGTATTGTAATTGTAGGCTTTTTGTTGTTGCACTTCAGGATGAAATTGATACTGCACCTCTGATGGAGGCCAGTACAGGTGTAGAGCTGGAAGAGGAAACCCAGTCTACTACACACAATACAGTGATGCACTGTGGGTAAATGTTACAGGTGAGAGAGAACAGAGTATGAGACACAACACACAGATCTGAGACAGTAGCTGTGTCCGAATCCGCTCCCTATCCACTGTATAGTGCACTATATCGGGTGTCAGACATTTTGTAGTGCTGTCCGAATTCTGAGTGAACGACTTCATTCCCTACATTCGTTCACTACTTTTTACCCACAATGCATTCTGATTTCGAGTGTAAAACCGATGTACACTCGCTGAAGCACTATTTCCCACAATCCAATGCGAGGAACCGTCGAGCTGGAAGAGAGAGCTGGAGCGCGCAAGTTTGGATGAGAGATGCCGTTTACATCTTTCTTATTTCTGCTTTAACGTTTATTTCATACAATATTTATTTTAAATATATATAATGTAGGCAATAACTCAGTTTAATATTTTACTAGTTTACTGAGGTGGCATTGTTGTTAACTTACAAAAATGATTATAATTTGGTGGATAATTAAAAAATGTTCGTTAATATCCTGTAGGTAGCGTATTCACTCGGATGTAAAATTCACCTGAGAGCGCTCTATGACCATCATCTTATCTGAGATCAAAACACTGCTCGGGAGAGTTTCAAGATACTAAAAATAATAAATACATAAAATCATGAACATGTGGACATTTTTGTTCAGTATTTAAAATTATTATGAACAAAAAAGCATTACAAAACAAATTAATAACATACCACCGATGAAACCACATAGCTGACGCGGAGGTATGTATAATTACGATATAAAGTCATTTTGAGTGGTATTACTATTAATATAATTTTCTAAAATAAGGTACATGCATTAATCTGAGTTTGTACAGTGCGTCCTAAAGCTGTGGTGACGGTGCGGCCTGATGAACGAGTGTTCAGAGGAGAAACAGTCACTCTCAGATGTGATATAAAGTGGGGAGGAGACACTGAGTGGACGTACAGATGGGAAAGAGAGGGAACAGACGACCAATATAAAACACAAGAGTTGAACATCAGCAGTGTTGATCACGTTCACAGCGGTAAATACAGCTGTACAGGACAGACGGGAACACAAAGCTCTCAGCGCAGTGATGCTGTTACACTGACTGTATCAGGTGAGTTTGTGTGTTTGTTGATTATCATCAGTGTGAACAGCTTCTCTCTCTATAACTGCTCATGTTTTGTTAAAATAACCCATGTCACATCAGTGCTTCAACCGTAATTTTATCAACCTATGAGAATACTTTATTGTGCACAAAGAAAACAAAAATCATGACATTACCCAACAATTCTTCTCTTCCCTGTCAGTCCTTGACGTGTGTTCATGACACAATGTATACAAACATCGTAAACAAAAAGTATTCTTGTAGCTTTATAAAATTACGGATGAATCACTTTTAACAATGTCCTTACCACATTTCTGGGTCTTGAATGTTTCAGACCCCTTGCTGTCTTTGGAGGGTCAGAGAACTCTCAGATTCATCAAAAATATCTTCATTATTGTTCTGAAGATGAACGAAGGGCTTATAGGTTTAGAATGATATGAGGGTGAATAAAAAATGACAATTTTCATTTTGGGGCGAAATTTCATGTTTCAGTCAGGCCTTTTAGTGGTCTAATAAAAGTGTTAAGTGAGTGGTGGAGTTGAACTGATAGTTGCTGGTTTTACTTCTGCTTTTGTTCTCTGCAGCTCTTTTCCACTCGTCTTGACTACAGCTGCTTGTCGTCTGTGTTGAAGGCAACGCCTTTGGCCGACAAACCGAGACCAGAGCTGCTCACAATCTCCCCAGAATGAACCGCAGTTCAGCTGCAAAGTACAAAAAGCACAATTACATTAACAGATCTACTTTAGATTCCACCTCATAATATCTCATCTTAATGTGTGCAGCTGTGTGTGTGAATAAACAAAATAACAGATTCAGAACAATTCTGAAAGAATATATCTTCAAGTTGAGAAACAGAGCTCTAACTACTTGCATGTATTAAAAAAGAAGTTCAATATCTTAGAATAGACCTCTTTTTCTTCCTATTTCTTCAACTATTTCTGTAAAGAGTTTTGTCTCCTCCCTCGTCTCTTCTTGAAGTGTGAAATTACTGTTTAAACAGGAAGTGTCTGTTTTAGATGACACTGGACAGCAGGTTATTTTTATTAATGTGTCAGTATGGGGTCCGGTGCACTGCGTCTCATTCTCTGTAAGTATTTTATTATATTCTATATCTGGGGTGCAAATCTCAGTTCCTGAAGGGCCACAGTACAGCAGTGTGTCCAACCTTGTTATCTGTAGTTCTCAAATCAGATGTAATTTGCAGATCTGTAGACCTCCAGGAACTGAGTTTAACTGCCCTCTTCTACACTTTCTTCTGTTTTCTGTTTCTAATATGTTGTATTCAGTTGAGGATCAATTTCAACAGGTTGTGCTGTGTGTAGGAGGGTTTGTGACTTTAGTCTTTCTGCTGATTCTATTCTCTTTTTCTGGCATGTTTTGTCTTTATTGAGACAGGACAGATCAGAATTGACAGGAAGTGAAGTGTGGAGTGGGTCAGGAAAGGTCCTCGTGTCGGTATTAGCACAATAACAGCGCTGTATGTTGGCACAATGCCCACAAGGCTATCAACGCTGACTGAAAATTGTATTCTTTATTATCCAAATTTTTCAGCAAAAAGTATATGTTAAAGTATTTAGACAGCTAAGTAACACTTGAATGTCTAGTTCACTCAAAGATGAACATTTTGCCTAACCTGTAAGACATTCGTTCATTTTCAGAACACATATTAAGATATTTTTGATTAAACCCGAGAGCTTTCTGACCCTCAAAAGACAGCAAGGGAACTGAACCATTCAAGGCTCAGAAATGTAGTAAAGAAGCTGGGAGACTGAGTATAATTTTCTTTTTGTGCAAAGAACACAACAATTTCAACTTTATTTAAGCATTATTTGTAATAAATGGAGACCAGACAATGCTTAACTGAACTGAGAAACGTTACTATCACCTTCTCGCATGCATCACAACACATAATGGAGATGTGACATTCACAACATGCATACACCCCTTAAAGGGCCAGCAGAACATAAACGAGAACCTATTAAAGACTACTGCATGCTATTAAACTGTCATTTACACGATCATCTACAAATTAAGCCTTTTAGGTGCTTTCTTTTGACGTTCTGGTCTCCTCAAAGTCTCTGCAGTTTTCTCAGGGAAGTTTGGTACACTGTCAAGAGACACCGGTGCCCCCAGTGGCACTGGAACAGCCATTTCCTCAGAGCTCTGTGCGGGTGTCAGTTATTGAGAACTCCACTCCTCTTCGAGCCCCAAACTCCCCATGTTTTCTGACCCTCCCGCTTGATCAAGGCCACCCCACTGCTGTGTAGCTGGAAGGCTCCTCAGATTATCCTGATGACGACGGACCTCCCGCCCATCTAACAGCCTCACCACACAAGAGCGGGGACCGCTTTTTTTTTCATGATGGCTCCTGGTAACCAGCGCTGACCTCTGGCAAAATTCCTGACAAGGACGGTCTCCCCTTCATGAAAACTCTGTGCTCTCGCATGCCTGTCATGCCAAGCTTTCTGCTTCCCTTGCTGGATCCTTACTTTCTCCTCAACATCCGGATGCAGCAAATCCAGGTGAGATTTAGGTTTCTATCCCAGCAACATCTCTGCTGGCACCAAGCCGGTAGTAGTCTGTGGAGTAATGCGATACTGGAACAGAAAACGAGAGAGGTTAGTTTCAACACTTGCCCCTGACATATTTTTTAAGCCCTCCTTCAACGTCTCTACCGCTCTCTCTGCCAGCCTGTTCAATGCAGGATGGAAAGGTACTGTACAGAGTCCATTTTGCTTAACGAATTCTTGAAATAGCTCTCCAGTAAAGGTTGGTCCATTATCAGTGACAACTACATCAGGCAGTCCGTGTACTGAAAACGCTTGGCTCAGTGTGTCGACTGTCATAGATGCTGTAATGTTTTTCAAGATGTGTGCTTCCAGCCACTTGGTGTGGGCATCCACCATGACCAAGAACATTCGCCCCATGAAAGGACCTGCAAAATCTAAGTGCAACCTAGAGCAAGGCCCGTTAGGCCACTCCCAGGGCTGTAGGGGAACTGGTGGAGGCATTTTCTGGTTTCCCTGGCACTGCTTGCAGTGTTGGACCTTGTGTTCCAGGTCTTGAACCATCTTTGGCCACCAGACGTATGCTCTCGCTAAACTTTCCATGCGTGACACCCCAGGATGGGCTATGTGAACCTCCTGTAACACTCAGGCTCATCCTGGCGGCGGCACCACCACCGTTGACCCCCATAGGATGCAATCGTCCTGAACTGAGAGCTAATTTTTTATTTTCTCAAAAGGTTTCATCTCTGCATTCATGACAGTGGGTGGTCAACCTAGTAGAACATATCTTTTGACTTTCGACAACACCTTGTCTCTTTCCGTACACATTTTTATCTGCTTTGCACTCACTGGTGAGTCACCCAACCTTTCCAGCTGGAACACGGTTTCAGGAGGCAGAGGAGTAGATGATGGGGTGTCTGGAAGTGGTAACCGGCTTAATGCGTCTGCATTGGCATTTTCTTTCCCTGCTCAATATACTCTATGGAATTGGTAGGTAGACAGTGTCAATGCCCACCTCTGGATACGGGCTGATGCCATGGAAGGAATGCTCTTATGCTCGCTGAACAGGCTCATCAACAGCTTATGATCTGTGAAGACTGTGAATGGACGACCATAGAGAAATTGGTGGAAACGTTTCACAGCAAATACAATGGCCAATCCTTCTTTGTCCAGATGAGAGTACCCCTCTTCAGCTTTAGCAAGTGTCATTGACGCAAATGCAATGACTTTCTCTGAGTCTTTCTCTATAACGTGCGACAGTACGCCGCCAATGCTATATGGAGAGGCATCACAAGACACTGTCAGCTCTTTCTCTGGGTCAAAATGGACTAACTGGCTGACTGCAGCAGATTTTTTACTTCTGTGAAGGCAGCCGCCTGCGCTGCCCCCCACTTCCAATGGCAATCAGGATGCAACAACTAGTACAATGGGGCTGGCACAGTTGATAGATCAGGCAAGAACTTCCCGTAGTATGTTACCATGCCCAGGAATGATTTAAGTTTTATCATATTTCCCGGCTTGGGAGCTTCCTTGATGGCACTGACTTTTTCTGGCACGGGATAGAGGCACTGGGCTGATATTTGATGTCCCAGGTATGTTACACTCTCTGCCTGGAATGAACATTTGCATTGTTTTAGTTGCAGCCCTGCCTGTGACATCCTCATAAGAACCTGATTGAGGTGTTCCTCTTCTGTTTTCCCTGTGATCAGTATGTCGTCGAGGTACACTGCCACATCTGGAATTCCCCGCAACAAGCTTTCCATTGTCCTTTAAAAATGGCCGGGCTAGATGCCACCCCAAACACCAGCCTGTTATATTTAAACAGGCCTTTGTAAGTTTTGATCGTGACGTATTTGACATCGCTTCTAGTAACAACTGTTGATAGGCATGACTCATGTCGAGCTTAGTGAAAGTTTTGCCTCCCGCCAGCATTGAGAACAAGTCCTCCACTCTTGGAATAGGGTACGTCTCCAATTTCGCTGCATGGTTGATTGCCAGTTTATAGTCTCCACAAATGTGTACTGTACCGTCGTCTTTCAGCACGGGAGCAATTGGGGCTGCCCAATCAGAAAACTTAATTGATTCAATGATCCCGAGCTGCTGAAGCCTCTCAAGTTCCTTTTCCACTTTATGCTTCATAGTAAATGGAACAGACCGGGGTTTATAGAAACGAGGTACAGCATTGGGCTTCACGCAATGTTTCATAGTGGTATCCCTAAGAGTGCCTAGTTCATCCTTAAACACATCTGGATACCTCGCAACCACATCCTCTGCAAAATAGTCTTTTAATAGCCTTATCTCTCCTCAGTTTAACTTAATTTTACTGAGCCAATCCCGCCCCAGCAGGCTCGGCCCTGTTCCTTTGACAACAAGTAAGCGAGCTTCAGCCATCTGATTGCCATAGGCAATGTTCAATTAATCATAAAATATAATCATATTTTGCATGTAGTGCTGCCGACTCCATTCCTTATGCGATTTCCATTGCTTTTGTAAATGAAAGCGTCGCTTCCCCCAGCAGTCTGCGTTGAATTACATCATCATAAATTCCGAACACAAGGCGATCACGCATTATATCCTCCAGCAGGGTCCCAAACTCGCAATGCAGAAAACTGGCGAAGCTCGGCCACAAACTTTGCAATAGTCTCCAGGCTTACAAAAATGGCTGTGAAACTTTAAAACGTTGCACAGTCACTGAAGGTTTAGGGCTGTGGTGGTGCTGGATCAGGTCGATTAAATCTTTGTATGGTAAATCTCCCAGCTTCTGCGGCGTTGCTTAAATTCTCATGAGATTGTAAGTCTTTGCTCCACAGACACTTAACAAGATAGAGCGTTTCCTATCTTCATCAGTGATCTCATTTGTGTCGAATAAATGCTTCAAACGCTCCATATACTCCAGCCAGTCACCATTTTCTTTCACCAATTCCCCCACAGTTCCGAACATCGCCATAATCAGACCATGCACTGTAGCTGCACTGGTCTAATGAAATGATAGCCACGCTTCATACTGATGTCTTTTGCTGTTTATTTGTGTCTCTGTCTCTCTCTTTTCAGCAAACACCGTGAAAACTACAAGAAATAAAACATATGTTCAAATATACATTTCTCACAGTTCTTTTTCTCAGTCTCTCATTCAAATGTCAGCTGATATGCAAGTGAACATGTGCGACAAATCTGAGTCCGATGACAACGCTATTTACACATAACATCGTTTACGTAAACTGATATAAACAACATTATACACAAAACGCAACATATTTAAAGATGAATTACCGTGTGCGCCCTCTTAGACCATGCAGATAAAGGAACTCTTTTTAAGGCTCTGCATCATTAGCGTTTCTCTTTGCATCCATGTTAGTTCAACCCATAATGCAATGGTCCCGCGCACAACATATGACCTGTTACTCTTCAATAGTCACTCTTTCTTAAAGAACCTTTAACTTTAAACATTTCAAGGGAGCCCCTTTTTCTACTTATTACACTGAATATGACATTCCAACATTTCAGTCAAGTATTTAAAACAATGAATTAACTCAAGTGAATATGAATATAACAGAAACAATGCACAACTCTGTGAAAACATGTCTTTGACAGTTACATGCAGGGATACTTCACTCTCGCCAACCCATACGATTCGTTAGATGAAATATGTAGTTTATCCTCATCGCCAAATATGTAATAAATGGAGGCCATACAATGCTTACCTGAACTGAGAAAGCAATTTTTGGTATTATTTGTAGTTTTTATTTTTATTTTTTATAGAGACACTAAATGACAAACAATATCTTAAGCACCACCACCAGTCCTAAGTTCAGACAACATGACATGTCTTTTGTGAAGTTGCAGCGTGTTGAGCTCTCTCGGCCACCGTATAAAAGTTTTAAAACTCTGCTTTCTTTTGTCACATCCTTGTCTTTTTTTCATATTGATTGTGTATAATTTCGCTGGCTGTTGCAGCCAATCACTTTATAAATAAACGCATAACCGCTTCATATCCTCCGTATTTACTTCCGTATGATGGCGCGCGGTGCAAGTGTTGCCAAATCCACATTTTACCCGCGGAATTGGGCTACTTTTTCCTCTGTTGCCGCAGGATGTTTTTCAACTTTATGTGGGTTGACGCGTCTCAAACACTTTGACCTCGTTTGTTTAGGAGTTTAGATTGTTTTGTTCCAGTTAATAATCAGTGGTGAGAAGCGTTAACCACATTACTGCATGTAACGTGTTCACAAGTGTCTATACAAAAGTGAGTTTGGTTTCACTTCATTTTGATGGTCCCTTTAACACATTGTGTTGACTATAAATAATGTTGCACAAAAATATATTATAACTCTTTTTTGCACCTCTTAATTACTCTGGAATGATGTTATTATTGTTGTTGTTATTGAGTTTACAGGGTATGGTGGTTTTGCTGTTGTAAACACTACTGTTGTGCTTGTAGAATACAAATATTCATATCTTATTTAAAATAGAATTCTATTCTTCTGAATTTATTCATTTTTTTAATTATAATGTTTATAAAAACAGGATTGCTAAGTATAATTCGGAGGAAGAGAAAATCAGTATAAGCCTGTTTTACCAATGTTGTGATGATTATTTTTAAGGCACTCTGTTTATTTTTTTATAATACTGTAATTATAATAATAGTTCAATAGTTTTTAGTCAGATAACATAAAAAAGACAAGACAACTCGATGCACTTAAAATTTTTCCCAGAACAAGCACCTTTGTTTATTTTGCTGTGTGTAGAACTAAACTATTTACACTTAGTTCTATTTTTTATATTTAATATTACTTTTAATCAAAATGTAAATTCATTAGACTTTATTCGAGCTCGAGCAGCTGTTTTCACGGTTTCTAGATTTAAATTAAAATGACCTGACATTTTATTCGTATTAAAATGAGGAATAACAGGAGAGCTGAACACTCGTGAAGTGCATGTTTCATTCATACTCGAAGCCAGAGGGAGCTCTCGCACAGAAACTAATATGGATAAACTCACGCGGCTATCGCTGTAGCTGAGCTGAATAAAAAGAAGAAACTTTTTACTGATGAAATGTGAAGACAATAAACACCCGATTGCAAAAATATATGTCTATTTTTCAAGTTATCTCCAGGTAATAAATAAATAAACTATATGAAAAACTATATGCAGTACTGATTGACATATCATTTAGTATAGAAACTATAAAATATATTTCCTGAATTATTATGTGATTAAAATGGGAAAAAGTGCTGGTAGTAGCCTTTATTGGAGCCCGAGTCTAGGCAGTAGTGTCGTGAGGTGGAGCCACGGTATCAAACTCCCGCCCAAACTCCCGCAGACCCAATCAAACATAACGTCACGCCCCGTTTTTATAGCATCACATTACTAACTAAAATCAAACTTATCACAAAACTGAACAATTGAACATATATCAGCGTGATAACAACTACCTTAAATGAACAAAACCCTATTTCGGAAAATTGTAAGAGAAGTTTAATTATCAAAAAATAATAATAATAATTGCCTTGGGCATTGAAGGGAAATGGGGCAGGAGCTCAAGCACTTTGCTCAAATAGCATTTTGCTGAATGAATGAAAATACATCATATTCATGTTTCTTCTTCTTTTAGTGCTGATGTTCTTCATCCACGCTGGACTCACTCAAGGTACTGTGCTGTACCGCAGTACATTTATTTAACAAATGTGAATTGTTTTGTAGTTCTTTGACGTTTATTTACCCACAATGCAGTGTTTTTCTCATGAGGAGGTTTTTAGTTCATAACAGTTATTGATACAATGATACTGTAGGTGATCAATATTCATATGTGTATTAATACAGAGAGACCTGTAGTGAAGGTGACTCCAGATCAGCGTGTGTTCAGAGGAGAGACAGTCACTCTCACATGTGACATACAGCGAGCAGAAAACATTCAGTGGACATACATCTGGTTTAAAAATGGAAACACTTACAATCAATATCCAACAACAGCAGAGTACAGATTCAGAGCTGATATGTATCGCAGTGGTAAATACAGCTGTAGAGGAGAGAGATCAGACTCACAGAGATCAGACATCAGTGCTGCTGTTACACTGACTGTATCAGGTGAGTGATCATATTCATATCTGATTAATACTCATTCAACATCAATATGTGTAGCTCCAGGGTGCATAAGTTCAGCACTATAGCTCTGACTGATTTAACTGAACTGAATGTTTGTAGAAAATGATTTGCTAAAATAATTAAATTAACAGCAACACTGAAATAACAGCGTACAGTTTATCTGTTATTAATTATCCAGTATAAATACATATATTATGAATAGTGCAATTAAATTTCAATCATTGAAAACATGCATCTGAGAAATATAATAAACTGGTCGTCTTTCTCTCTTTCTTTGTTTCTTTCTCTCTCTTTCTTTCTCTCTTTCTTTCAGTTTAGTTGTTGAGACACTGCAGGCAAAAACAGTCAAGTTTGATATTTTGGGTTTTTGTTTTTTCATAAAGTGTTATCTAATGGAAAGAAAACATCCTAAAGACAGTTAAGTTATTATTTTATAGAACTTTATCTATTTGTGTCAATATATTTCAAATACAAGACATATTTTTAAAAGCTGTTTTCTCAAAATGAGTGTTTTCTCCTTCACTGAGTCATAAATCTCCCCTTCAGCAGCTCTTACACACACCAGACTTCACATCTGTGTTCTGTCCATATCCTGGAGATTTTACAGAGGGATGTGTTCATATATCATTTCCTTCATTATATACTACATTTTATTCCCCCCAAAATTCTGAAAATCTATTGTTTTCTGTCCATTATAAGTATTTTCTGAATTATGGAGTGACAAAATGAGATACAAAAAATCCCCTCTGTAAAGATTTTTGACTCTAATATGTCAAAAATAAAATATATATAAACTAGATTTTTGAAACTGACATCGTCCAGTGTTTAGATTGTTGTACTAGAAATGTATGCAAATTAGCACATATTTAATCAAAGACTCATTTGCATATTTAAACCTAACATTTTAGAAAACGTATAATTAGTGGTGGGCCGTTATCGGCGTTAACGTGCTGCGTTAACGTGAGACTCTTATCGGGCGATAAAAAAAATATCGCCGTTAATCTATTCTCAAAGTTGGGTTGGGAGCTGGGTCTATACTACGCAAGCTATGATGACTTTCACCCTGATATTTTAGCGCGGATGTATACCTAGCCGAATTGCACTGTAGGGGGCGAGAACGAGTCTTCGAACTAGAGGCTCGCAGTCCGTGATGGACAGATTGTTAACGGCTGGTCTATGTGGTAATACACTCGGGACAGGACATCCAAACGCTCACCTATCATTCATCAACCTCAAATATGGCTTTTCATCTGAAAGATGTATGTAGTAGCAACTTTACATGGCCGCTCAATATGATGTTAACCTAGAGAAATGTGCGCTATTGAAGTGTTTGTGTGGAAGCGCGTTTGCTGCAGGACAGGCTCCGGTGCGCTCACTTGCTCTTACATCTCCGTCATTCTTGGTCATACAGATAAAAGTAGCCTAATACATCTTTCGAATCTGTAAAGACTCTACGTTTATTTGTGTGCACTCAGAATAACAACGAAACGTTGCGCTTTTAAGCAAACAGGATGCGCTTTAGGTCTCATGTGAACTTGAGAATTCACTCCCGTGTCACCCTCTGCTTCGAACCTGTGTGTAGGCCTAACGTTACTGTGAAATTACCACATCAGACGTGACGTGCTAACATGGATGCAGCTATGAAGCCGCCGGGTTTGCTTCAGGGAACATTTATTTTTAAGAAGCTTCCCAATGGAAACTGTAAACAGTTCATCACGACCTCTTATGTAGGCCTACAGTTCAAAATTCATGTTTAACTGAATAAACAGTTAGTAAACACAAGTACATCTTATTGAACATAGTTTATTTTCATCACCAATTATCATAGTAGAACAGCTTTCTCAAGCAGTTTGTGATGCATTTTGGAAACAGGAGATGAGCCCCTGGTCTAATGCGCCACCTGGCTTGAGAAACCCGTTCTCAAAGACTTACTTTTAGTCATTATCTGGGTAGCACACATATTCTGAATGCCTTCGGCAGAATTCAAATGAGCCATTTTAATCTAGATTAATCTAGATTAAAAAAATTAATCTATGCCCACCCCTACTTATAATACACATTTGTTTTGCAATTATCAATGTAATCAATCAGCTGGGTAAGTAAGGCTTTAACTATGAGTTATTTTTGATTGATTGATTTATTTTGTACTCTATTGACCTGCAGTGTCTCGTCTTAAGTAAGATATTCCAGAGTTGTTCATCCATAATAGCACTGTATCCTATGATTTCTGTTATTAATGCTGTTATCACATGTTCTAGTCACTGTTCTGATCAAATGCAGAAATACATAAGATGTTTAAAGGATGTAAATCTTTATCAGTGATTTTGATTCTGTTTTATGAATCTAGTGACACTTACATAGAGTTCAGTTATTCATGAGAATGAAAAGTGCTTTTTTTAACTAAAGTCTCTTTAAACTCTCAGGACTCATCCACATTTTAAAGTCACAAGGAAACAGAAGTAGCAACAGATCATATCTTCTGTATTCTTGTTTCTGTCCATCACTTGTCAGTGTTTGTTGAGTGGATTCTGAGATTTATAAAAGACCCACATTTAAACCCAACAAATAAAAAACATGAAATGTTAACAGCAGACACCAGATGACTCTCGAGCATTACTCAGTCGCTCATTTAGTCATTTCCACATAGATCTAGATCTCACAAGTTTTTTATTATAGATTAATGTTAAGAGACTACTAAATCATTATTGTAATAATATAAAATTATTCTTTGTCAAAATGTAGCATTTTTTGTACTGAAATAGCTTTTTTTTGCATTTATGACATTGTGATGGCCCACGGTGTGGCCACACATCAGTGAGCGGTAATATGTGCTTGCACACACATACACATGTACACGCGCACACATTCTTATTTACATATTGATTTAAAGGTTTGGATTTAATTAATGTCACTTTAATTTTGTATTGCAAATAAGACACAAACTCTGTTTCTGTCATCTCAACACTTTATTAAATCACAGTACACCGTAGCTAATTGGAGTGCACACAATCTAGTTCACTGTTCTGTGTATTTTTGTTAATTCAATTTTCTTTGAGTTGAGGTTACCGTGCAGTGGAGTTTTGCGGAGGTTCCCAACTTCTGGTGCTGGGTCCGGTCGTCTAAAGGGACCGCGGCACTGCCTCCAGTTCTTTAGTTTTGCTTGCCAACAGACAGATCCATGGCAGGGAGAACAGAGATGGTTGAATTTAGGATTGTTTGTTTAATGCTTTATTTATTTAATGGTATTTTGTTGGGTTTCATTTAAGACTGTCATTTGATCTGTATTTTAAGCATTTAAGTAGTTAGTTGTTGGCTTGAATGTTGTACTCTGTAGTTTGGGGTTTGTTCCCCCCTTCTGTGTTTCATGTGGACTAGTCCAATTGTATAAATGTGGTCCTGTTGTGTAATTTGGGTGAGTTAGTTTGGTTAGCACGTCTTAGTTTGGTTCTGTTGACCTTTCCTTTGATAGGCGTAATTATATATAAATATTTGGTTTGTTTCCCTTTCCGAATGTGAACCTATTTTTGGACTTATTAAAATAATTTGTTTTTTGGAAATTGGGTTTTCATGCCTCATTGCCTTTTGGCTCACAGACATGAATACAGTCAAACCCCCATGTGGTCTGTGTCTGTATATATATATATATATATATATATATATGTGTGTGAGTGTGTGTTTGCTCACACGTGTGTGTGCTGTGGTGTCACTCCTTCAGATTTTTGTGAGTTGTCTACATTGTAACTGATATTTTTGACATTATGTAACAAAAAGTCAATATACTGTATTTATAGTCTTCAATTGAGATGGGTGATATTTGTGTGTGTATGTGTGCGGGTGCGAGCGCTTAATCGTTAGGTATTGTGAACGTGTGGAAGGGTTGCCACTTCATTTTCATGTATTTTGTGGTCTGCATCGTGGTGAATTGGATTTTATTTGACAAATTAAAAAGTAAAGGTATTGATTTTATCATTTCCCCATTCATTTCAATATGAACATCATGAGTGACTTTTTTCACACTATCATACAACCAGATATCAATCCAGTTTATTTTATTGTTTTATTTGTAGAGCTACAAATTGTCGACAAAAGTGCAACGTCTCAAGTCATTTAGATAAAAGGAACATTTGTTTAATTCAGCATACGTCTCCAAAGAGAAGTCTGTCGCTTCACTGGATGTGTGCATGGATCAATTGTTCAGTTCTGTGAAACATTTACAACATTTCAAGATAAGAGGTGTTTGAGTCACTATGTTTTTGACTTTCTTCACAGATTTACCCGGATCTACACTGACTGTGACACCAGACAGACGTGTATTCACTGGAGAGACAGTCAATCTGACGTGTGTGATTGAGTCTTACAGGAACTGGAGATATGAGTGGAATAAAAACAGAGTAATGTTACAGACGTCTGATCGTTACACTGTAAACAGAGACACTCTCACTATCAGAGGAGTGAATGAGTCTGATCAGGGTTATTACAGGTGTAGAGGATGGATAAGATCAGTCTCATCACATGATAGCTCTTCTGTTTCTCTTTCTGTGAAAGGTGAGTTTAATATCAATGTCCTTCTGTACTACATGCATGATCACACATCCAATCAAAATACATTCTCATTTTCAGATTTTACATTCACGCTACTCATAAATATAATAATGTACACTTCATTTGAGGGTTTAATTGTTTAATTCTCGTTTATCTTGTTAAGTATCTGTTCACACAGGACCTGTTCTTGTGTTCACAACAGATACAACAATGAAACTGGTTACAGGAATCTCAAAATGTGTTTTAAATCTGAACTATGACGAGTCATCTTAAAAACACAACAGTCATGACCATATATATATAAATCTGTAGTATAGCTTGTATAATGCTGATAAAAGCTAGAGACACACACAACAGCTAAAGCTTTCAGTCTGATCTGATGAACACAGACCTGAACATTAATAATATTTCTGTCTGAACTTACAAACCCGATTCAAAAAAAGTTGGGACACTGTACAAATTGTGAATAAAAAAGGAATGCAATAATTTACAAATCTCATAAACTTATATTTTATTCACAGTAGAATATAGATAACATATCAAATGTTGAAAGTGAGACATTTTGAAATGTCATGCCAAATATTGGCTCATTTTGGATTTCATGAGAGCTACACATTCCAAAAAAGTTGGGACAGGTAGCAATAAGAGGCCGGAAAAGTTGAATGTACATATAAGGAACAGCTGGAGGACCAATTTGCAACTTATTAGGTCAATTGGCAACATGATTGGGTATAAAAAGAGCCTCTCAGAGTGGCAGTGTCTCTCGGAAGTCAAGATGGGAAGAGGATCACCAATTCCCCCAATGCTGCGGCGAAAAATAGTGGAGCAATATCAGGAAGGAGTTTCCCAGAGAAAAATTGCAAAGAGTTTGAAGTTATCATCATCTACATTGCATAATAGCATCCAAAGATTCAGAGAATCTGGAACAATCTCTGTGTGTAAGGGTCAAGGCCGGAAAACCATACTGGATGCCCGTGATCTTTGGGCCCTTAGACGGCACTGCATCACATACAGGAATGCTACTGTAATGGAAATCACAACATGGGCTCAGGAATACTTCCAGAAAACATTGTCGGTGAACACAATCCACCGTGCCATTCGCCGTTGCCGGCTAAAACTCTATAGGTCAAAAAAGAAGCCATATCTAAACATGATCCAGAAGCGCAGGCCTTTTCTCTGGGCCAAGGCTCATTTAAAATGGACTGTGGCAAAGTGGAAAACTGTTCTGTGGTCAGACGAATCAAAATTTGAAGTTCTTTTTGGAAAACTGGGATGCCATGTCATCCGGACTAAAGAGGACAAGGACAACCCAAGTTGTTATCAGCGCTCAGTTCAGAAGCCTGCATCTCTGATGGTATGGGGTTGCATGGGTGCGTGTGGCATGGGCAGCTTACACATCTGGAAAGGCACCATCAATGCTGAAAGGTATATCCCAAGTTCTAGAACAACATATACTCCCATCCAGACGTCATCTCTTTCAGGGAAGACCTTGCATTTTCCAACATGACAATGCCAGACCACATACTGCATCAATTACAACATCATGGCTGTGTAGAAGAAGGATCCGGGTACTGAAATGGCCAGCCTGCAGTCCAGATCTTTCACCCATAGAAAACATTTGGCGCATCATAAAGAGGAAGATGCAACAAAGAAGACCTAAGACAGTTGCGCAACTAGAAGCCTGTATTAGACAAGAATGGGACAACATTCCTATTCCTAAACTTGAGCAACGTGTCTCCTCAGTCCCCAGACGTTTGCAGACTGTTATAAAAAGAAGAGGGGATGCCACACAGTGGTAAACATGGCCTTGTCCCAACTTTTTTGAGATGTGTTGATGCCATGAAATTTAAAATCAACTTATTTTTCCCCTTAAAATGATACATTTTCTCAGTTTAAACATTTGATATGTCATCTATGTTGTATTCTGAATACAAAATTGAAATTTGAAACTTCCACATCATTGCATTCTGTTTTTATTCACAATTTGTACAGTGTCCCAACTTTTTTGGAATTGGGTTTGTATAAAACACTCTTAAAAATAAAGCGTCTTATTAGCTTTGATGGTTTCACGAAGAACCGTTAACATACAGGGTATCTTTCCATTAAACAAAAGTGTCTTTAGATTATTAAAATGTTCTTCAAACTATGTAAAATGGTTATTTTAAGAACTGCTCACTTAAGTCACTTATTAATGGCGACTGGAGATGTCAAAGTTAAAAAAGGATCTAAAAACACCATAATTATTTTAATAAACCAATGGCCCATGTGTTATATTCCACTCTTACCTTTATACAATAGTTTTGTGAGAAACAGCCCAAAGTGTCTGAAGTATTTTAGTCCACATCATTCTGCCATCATAGCAGTCAGACAATATTAACCAGCATGTATTACTAGTGAATAAAAATAAACATATCTGCCATTTTCTGTTTTCAGAGGATGATGTTTCCGTGATAAGACACAAATCACGTGCGGGGTGTTTTGAACAATCGACAAAGGTGTTATTTGATGCTTAATAATAATATAATAATAATTAGCTCATAATTCAAACTCATTTTTCCAGCACAAATCACATACAGTGGGGCAAAAAAGTATTTAGTCAGCCGCCAATTGTGCAAGTTCTCCCACTTAAAAAGATGAGAGAGGCCTGTAATTTTCATCATAGGTATACCTCAACTATGAGAGACAAAATAAGAAAAAAAAATCCAGAAAATCACATTGTAGGATTTTTAAATAATTTATTTGCAAATTATGGTGGAAAATAAGTATTTGGTCAATAAACGACTTTGTAACAAAGAACATCTGTACATCTATTTTATCTGTGTCTGCTTTTATCTTTAACAGATTCACCCAGATCTACACTGACTGTGACACCAGACAGTCCTGTATTCACTGGAGAGACAGTCAATCTGAAGTGTGTGATTGAGTCTTACAGTAACTGGAGATATGAGTGGTATAAAGACAGAGTAATGTTACAGACGTCTGTAAACAGAGACACTCTCTCTATCAGAGGAGTGAATGAGTCTGATCAGGGTCAGTACTGGTGTAGAGGACAGAGAGATGAAAGACCAAAATCATCACAGGAGAGTAACCGGATAAATCTGTCTGTTAATGGTGAGTAAATACTGTGATAAACACTTGCCTGTTGTTGAGCAATAATATATGCACTGGTTGATTAGCATTAATATGCTCCTTTTGAGGCAAATAGGGTTTATTATCAACCTCATTATTATCATTGAATGTTTATCAATGTAATCTTTATTAAAAATAATGTTATAACCAGCAGGAGCACAGGGGGTGCAGTCAGAAGCCTTGAAATATTTGGTTTTATGAAATATTATCATATGTGACTTACGATCAGTTCTGTATGTTTATGTTCTCCAGTCTCAGCAGTTTCATCTTCTCTTCAGAACACTGGTGTGGTTGTAGGATTGAGTGTTTTCTTGATCTTCATCTCACTGCTGCTGCTGCTGTGGAGATACAAGAAGAACAAAGGTATGGATCAGTTCATAACATGATAAATATGACTGAACAGCAACAACTGGAAGATACAGTTTCATGTATTTCATGAGATGTAAATATGAGCCAAAACAGTCGCTGTAGATACTCTTAAAGGATTAGTTCCCCCTCGAGGCATCCTAGGTGTATATGGCTTTCTTCTTTCAGACGAATCCAATCAGAGTTATATTAAAAATGGTCCTGGCTTTCAGGGTGGCCTGGGGAGGGGAGGTATCCAAAGCACATCAATTGGTCACTGGGGTTCCCCAGGGATTGGTTCTTGGACCCCTCCTCTTCTCCACATACACTACATCACTGGCTCCCATCATACAGGCACATGGCTTCTCCTACCATTGCTACGCTGATGACACACAGCTCTATCTCTCATTTCGACCAGATGATCCAACGGTAGCTGCACGGATCTCAGGCAGCCTGGCGGACATCTCGGCATGGATGAAAGAACACCATCTACAGCTCAACCTGGCAAAGACTGAGCTTCTTGTCTTCCCTGCAACTCCAACTCTACAGCACGACTTCACGATTCAGTTAGGATTCATCAACAATTACCCCATCAGCTTCGGTCAGAAATCTTGGTGTAATCTTTGATGACCAGCTGACCTTCAAAGAGCACATTTCAAAGACTGCTGGATCTTGCAGGTTTGCACTACACAACATCAGAAAGATCAGGCCCTTTCTGACAGAGCATGCTGCACAACTTCTTGTCCAGGCATTTCTAGACTGGACTACTGCAATGCTCTTCTAGCTGGACTTCCATCAAACACAATCAATCCTCTACAAATGATTCAGAATGCAGCGGCACGACTGGTCTTCAACTGAGCCCAAAAGAGCCCATGTTACACCTCTCTTTGTGTCCTTGCACTGGCTACCAGTTGCAGCTCGCATCCAGTTTAAGACACTGATGCTTGCATATAGAACAACCACAGGCTCAGCACCCACCTACTTCCACTCACTATTACAAATCTACATCCCCTTCAGAAGCCCCGCCTACTTCCACTCACTATTACGAATCTACATCCCCTCCAGAAGCCTGAGATCTGCTAGTGAGCGACGCCTCGTGGTACCATCACAGAGAGGCTCAAAATCACTCTCCAGAACATTCTCTTTCACCGTTCCTGGCCGGTGGAATGATCTTCCCACCCCCATCCGGAATGCTGGATCCCTGTCAATCTTCAAGCAACAACTGAAAACTCATCTCTTTCAACTCTACTTGACTACTTAAAAAAAAATAAAATAAAATAAAAATAAATAAACACTTTTCTTTCACTTTTTCAAAATCTTCATCTTTCTCTTTATCTTTCTCTCATTCCCTTGCTAGCTTGTACTTATTTGAACAATGCCTGAGACTTGGTGTTATTGGCACTTCCTCTGTTTGCCTCTTCAAGATTAGTCGCTTTATGTACTCCCCAATTGTAAGTCGTTTTGAATAAAAGCGTCTGCTAAATGACTAAATGTAAATGTAATCTCATGCAGTCAGCGGGTGTTTCTCTTCAACGTCAAATAAAGCGCGCACATCCGGTGCATGAATAAAAGCCCCCTGTAGCGAATCCTTGTGATTTTGTAAAATGTAATAAACACGTTTCTCTCACTTCTGCTGTATTTCATACACTGGAGTCGTTCCGGCGCCATGCGCTTTATTTGACGTGTTTTGGACCGTTGAACAGAAACACCCGCTGACAGCAAACATAGAGCTTAGAAGAGCCAGGACTATTTTTAATATATCTCCAATTGATTCATCTGAAAGAAGAAAGTCATATACACAGTGTGCGAACTATACCGTGGACTTTGGGTGAGCCCTTTTTTTTATAATGGAGGGGGGGGGGGGGTCTGTGCGTTTGCAATGGACTTACAAAGATACATAACAGCTAGAAGTATATGCACTACTTGCTTTATACAAGCACTATATAGCAAGGCCGTAACCATGTCTTGAACATTGCAGGGGAACAATTATATATATATATATATATATATATATATATGCACGGCCCTATGAAATCCATTATTTTTTTTTCTAAATTCATTTTTTTCAGTTAAAATTTTTCTAGATTCCGCTTTTTTGCGTTTTAATTTTCTGGACTCCTTTTTAATGGTCAAATTAAATTGTATTAATCAAAAAGCATGTTAATTAAAATCATGAAACTTTAATTTATTAAAATTGTAACAAAAACGACATGTTTAGGGCCTTATAAAATGTTTCTCACCTTATGTTTTATTGTCTAATTATTTGAATGCATAAAAAACAATTTTTATTTACTCTTATTCTAGCCTTATTTATTTTTTTCCTCAGAAATTATATTGTGTATTTATATTTGACTGGATATCAGATTAAGGCATAAAACAAATTAATATTTTAATAAATGGAAATTAAACATTTACATTTTTGGCAAATAAAGGGGATTTAAATATAAAATATTTTGTGATTATGTCTTAAAAAAAAGAATGTTTTATTATTTTTCAACATTAGTAGTTGACGTGTTTTTGAAGTAGAAGTTCACAGTTTCATTGTTTGTTGGGACAGACAGATGCAGATAATTAACACGTACATTTCACCTCTCTCTCTCTCTCTCTCTCTCTCTCTCTCTCTCTCTCTGTCTCTCTCTCTCTCAAAATCGGCATATTTGAGAAAAAAGTTGAGTAGTTTGCTTCACTGAATATAATTGTCGGTCATTTAACATTTCTTTCGTAAAACAGTTGACTAAGCGTTAAATGATTAGCAGCTTCCATCTTACCTCGCTCTCTTTCATTAATCTGATGCATCCAGTTCAATTATTTTGACATTGACGAGCGCTGTTAGCCTGCTGAGGCAGAGCAGACTTTTAAAGCTCTTTTTGTCATCATAAGCGTAATGGAGGACAGCAGATCAGTGCAATAATGTAAAATATTGTGGGGGGGGGGGCATTTGGCAATTTAGAATTATTGGGGGGAACTTGTCCTCTATGGTGGTTACAGGTCCTGCATAGGATAAATCACTATACATGATTTACCCTATTGTACGTTATCGACATGAATTGATAGGTGAAACAACAAACAGCCACCCACAAATAGTCTTTAAAGTTTACATGAACAATGATTAAAGTTACTCGTCAGGCTACAGAAGAATACCATAATGCCTCCATTCAATTAGGAATAGACATCGAGAGTCCCTGCAGACCTACATAACGACCCAGCCACAACACATAATTACGAATAACATGCCTTACCTTAACACAGAGTCGACCACAGAGGCCTGGGAATACGTGAATCGGTCGTGCTATTAATGTCATCACTACACAATTTCTTAGTAAAAAGAAAAAACAAAATTAATTTAACTGCTTTGTGTTCTTTTTTGTCATGGTGGCTATGTGATGCTAACTGCAGAATGGATTTCAAGGACTTTGCATGCAGATCAACAGCCTCCAACGTTTATAATTTTTTATATGAATCTTTGAGTTAACATGTACTAAACATGAGTGGAATTTTCACCGCAGTGCCCCACAACTCGATGCTCATGACAAGAATAGCATGTATAGTTATCTTTATTGAAATGAATTAGGTTTAAAATCACAGTCGTGCATGAATTAATTACTTTTTTTGGCAATTTTACACATATAATCCACGATGATCACATTACACAAAACTGAAATTGCACGTCAAAATAACACATTGTCAATATTTTTGAGATCCCCAAAATTTCACAAATCACATTTTCAGGGGAGCACATGTCTTATTAAGGGGAGTCAAGCTCCCCCGTAGTTCGCACCCTGCATATACACCTAGGTTACCTCGAGGGTGGGTAAAACACAGGCTAATTTTCATTTTTGGGTGAATTAACCTTTTATGTGACCATAATGCTCTTTGTTTCTATTATAGATCATCAGCATAATATTAAGCAGACATCAGTCCCAAATCAATCTGGAGAATATCGATCAGAAAACTCTCCTCTACAGTCTGGTCAGCCTCAATAACTAATCATTTAAAGGGATAGTTCACACACACACACACACACACACACACACACACATGTTGGTTTTTATGGTTTACGGGGACTCTCCATAGGCGTAATGGTTTTTATACTGTACAAGCTGTATGTGCTATTGCCCTACACCTACCCTACACCTAAACTTAGCCCTCACAGGAGACGGTGCATTTCTATTTTCCCTCAAAAAAACTCACTCTGTATGATTTATAAGCGTTTTAAATTATGGGGACACTGAAAATGTCCTCATAAATCACCTTCTCCTTGTAATACCTATGTCATACCCATGTCATTATACAAATTTGTGTCCTCATAAACCACATAAACATGCACACACACACACACACAAACACACACACGTCATTTAAAATCTACATGGCTGACATCTGTGGAACTAAAAAAATATATATATTAATATAATTATTAATATGTACAAATAATAACAATCAGTTGGGTTCAGTTTGGAACCCAGCATTCTTCCAAATATATTTTTGAACCATCTCTTTAAGCTTCATATATATATTTGTTCCTTCAAGACTGCTTTGCTGTTTACATTTTCTCCTCAAATGCTTGTTTTCTGTCCAGCAGATCCTGATCATATTTATGATGATGTGACTGAAGTGAAGAAAAGACACAAAGGTTGATTCATAAACATTATTTAAACACATACTATTCAAAATCATGCAAATATCATTCATTAATGTTGACATGTTTGTTTTAGATGATCCAGAGTCATATTTGAAGATCATATATTCAGAGGTCACTGTTCAGAAAAAGATATCTGTGGATAAAGGTTAAAAATATTAACTTTGATGGTGTATTAAAGTATGGTACATTAAATAAAATAATACAAATATGTTTTGTTGTTGATGTTTTTTGCAGATGATTTCATGGCAGAGTCAAACGAAGTGACATACTCAGAAGTCAGATCAAAAGTAAAGAAATGCAAAAGAAAAGGTGTGAAACATTATGAACATTTTAATTTAACTATCTCTTTTAGTATTAAACATAATTCTACAGATCAGAATGGATCCTAAAGCTATGTGGCTCATTGAGGAAATATATAAATCATTTTATTATAGATTATTTGTGTTCTTCAGATGCTGATGCTGGAGTTGGTGATGCAACTTATGCTCTTATTAGGAAGAAGGGTAACCAACAAATCAAATAAAACAATAATTATGCTACAATTGTACAATACTTTTATAATAACTTGTTTCAGACTGTGGCATATATTGGTTCTCTTACATCATAAATCTGCTTTAAGTGATTCAGTTTCTTGTGAAGTTCACTGTGATCTTCAAACTGTAAATCATCAACAGATTGAGCTCATTATTCACATCACCTGCATCATCTTTGATCTGTTTAAAGGTCCCTGAGTGCCGTGAAGACAGCAGACGGCTAAAAGAGATTCACAGCAGCAGACACAGTAACGCTTGCATTGATCTGAGTCAACTGCTTCTGCACACGCTTGACTGAAAGACTTATGAAAGATACATATGCACTGTATTATCTGCACACATGCAAGCAAACTAATCTATCTATAATATAGTTAAACACTTTTACCAGTGAGCACTTTTAACTGAATTCAGTGTTAACAGGCCTAAAATTTATTACAGCAATTAAATAGGATAAAATATAGAACAAATAGTATAACATATTAAAGTGTAATTGGCACTTGGTTGATAAGAGGTAAATCTGTTGTTGTTGTTGTTGTATTTTCTTACAAATAATGCTTGTGTTTTTGCCAAGTCATTAAGATGAATGACGTTTTTTTTTACATATCCACATCTACTGCTTTATACATTCATATGTTGTTCATACTTTTTTTGCAGTTAATGAAGTATGACTTTTATATTTAATAAATATAAATAAAAACTAAATCAAACATCAGTATGTTGTATAGCTTTTCCAATCGTTTTGTTTTCTCATTTATTATACAATTAACAAAAGCAAAAAAGGCCTCTAACACTAGCTTGCTCTATTCTTTTTCCATTCAATCTGATTTATTTGTATTTATTATCGAATAAAAAAACTGCTACGTGTACTGCGTTAAGCTACCTGAGACTTGTTATAGCACTTGCGTATCATTGTACATCCATGAACTTGCTGACGTCAGATGAACTTGCCCGGAAAATGTCCCAGTCGACGTCATCAAGAGCCGCCTGTAGCATAGCTTCTGAGTGGGAGGACCATCGTATCACTACACTCTCCACCGGGGGTTCCTGAACGAGAGTTTGTTTGACAGTCAGCCCTAAGCTCTGAAGATGAGTGAGGAGTCTGAGCTTGTGGCTGAGCAGCACACTCTTTGATTGGGCTAAGACTAGCCAATCATGGAGATAGTTCAGGATGCGCATTCTGCTCTGCTTCGGAGGAGAGAGTGCAGCATCCAAGCACATCGTAAACATACGAGGGGCCAGGGATAAACTGAAGGTTAGGACCATGAATTGGTACGCTATCCCCTCGAATGCAAACCTCAGGAAACACCTGTGGCGAGGGGCTACCTGAATGTGAAAATAAGCATTCTTTAAATTCACAGAGATAAACTAATCTCCCGGTCTGATATGTGAGAGGATTTGTCTCAGCGTAATCATTTTGAACAAACGCTTTGAAAGCATGCGATTAGCAAGATCATTGACTTTGTTACACTGGTGCCCGGGAAGGAAGCAGGAGAGCCGCTGCCGTATTGCAGACCCCAACAAGTATGCCATTTGCGAATGTCATCTCATCCCTCGCGGTCCTCAATCAAGAACAACATCAGGCGCTACTGGATATACGGAGTGACCAGGAGCGTCACTTCAAGGCCATTATCCAGGCGCAACAGGAGGACCGCAAGACTGGCTTATAGTTGATATAAAGCAAGAGACCGAATGAAGAGAGTGACGAAGCAAGGGGAGTTTCACGTTTATCATCAACAGGAGCATATAGCAGCTCTTGAACTCTTTCATTGTCATGTGTCCCATGTCGTGGAACCTGCTTAACCGGCCCCAAACACATCAGACAAGAACCCAAATCATGTCATAAAATATAAATATAAATCCTTCACAAACATACTTCATACAAATTACCAAATATACATTCTGATCCTTTTGTCAATGAAAGAAAGGTCATCTTTATATAAGTTTTTTGGGCAAACCCCTACTTATAGCCACTGCATATTCTGCAGGGCTCTTGTCACAAACACCTGAACAAGACAATTCAAGTCTTCTGATGACCTAAACGATACAAGTTGGTGTGTCTCACCAGGGTTTCAAGCAATGAGGATCACAAAGAAGATTTGAACCTGCCATAAGTAGAGGATAAATATGAGAGAGACTAGCAGTCATTTAGTGCATCCCTGCAATTAATTCTGTTTATCAAGGTACAATCTGAGCACCTTGCTTATCTGATGGCCAGTCACACTAACTTTCTCTTTCGTTTTGTATACGTGGTCCTACTGAGACAAAACTTCAAATTTTTCTAATAGATAAACACAACCTGTAATCACTGTCATGAAAGTATTAAAACAATGACAGCAAGGGTGGAATAAGCCTCCATCTGATCTTCTGAAAACATTTCAACCTCTTCCACAAGTGTTACCATAAACAAAGGAACTTACTATATCTGTATTATATAGTTTATTATATTGGTAGTATAGTAGTAGTATTTTTTCTGCATTTCACTTTTGCTCTAGCTTGTGTAAATAAATAAAAAAGTAATGCATTGTTTAACGACTACACTGAAAATTACAAAATTATACTCTTTCTTGTGTATTGAACAGGCCTGTGTAAAAAATATTTTTTTGCTGTTTGTTCGGAAAGCCATGTATGCAAGGTTTGCAACCGGTTTCTGTTCTGCAACTGAATATTTTTCTGTCACACGCCTCACACATGGCGATATGTCACCTAAATGTAGTGAATGTGACCACACCTGTGACATAACATTCTGAATTGATTCTCAGGTTATAATTCGGTCAATCACAAATAAATAGCCTTGTAGTGTTGAAATTGAATACAATGCAAAAACATTTTTTTGTGTCTTATTTCTAATTATTTTGCTTACCCCATTGGCAGGTTATTTTGCTTGTTTCAAGCTAAAACTCTAAATTGTGTCTTTTTTTTCTGAAAACAATAGTATATTTTTTTACTTGTCTACAAAATCCTTCTTGATTTAATAATGTGTAGGCATCTTGGTTGGAAACAAAACAAAAAAGTAAGAAAAGCATTATTTTTTTGGACGCATAGCTACTCATGCCACATATAAAATGTTTCAAGCTTCATATTGTTGGAAAACAGCCTAATTACATGTACAATAGGCTATCTAACAGTCAATATAACCATAAAGCAAGACTGTTGAACTCCAGTCCAGAAGTATCACTAGTTCATGTGATCTTACTTGAACACAGACTGTACGCACTGCAGATAAACATAACCAGTGTTAAGATAACACACCTGACACCTAACGTTACGCTCTCACTCAAAGGATGGATGATCTGACTGGACTGTTAAAATGAGGTGGATCACATCTAACATGTATCGTAAAGACAAATTAGTCATGAAGATGTAAATACATTTGAATTTCAGCAGGCAATTATTTTCACAGCTACATTATTATTCCACCCACAGTTAATCACAACAATGTACTGTATATACAATTATATATAAATCATCAGTTTGTGTTACACACATGCACACAGACATGAATGTATTTCATGAAGACATCTTCATACGCGCTCATAACAACAAAGACAATACGTTATAGAACCTTTTCTGATTAGAAGTGTGCGCTGCAAACGCGATCATGTTTGATGATGGTTTCTGTCTAGTCGGCTTGTTTTATCGCGTTTAAACACAGCTGTTGTCGTTGTATTTTGTCTGGCAGTGGCAGCAGGTATACGATAAAATTTCTAATTTTAAAACTGTATTACGTCAATTCTGGCAACCAACATCACAACAAGAAGATATTTTAAGACATTTGTATTTCTGAGCAAAAAAAAACCCAAAACAACATTATATTTTTAGCTCCTTATGTAGCCGAATCTGCACTAGTTTGAAGGGGCTGCCTCCTTTGTTTTGCTTCCAGCTTAGTGCGGTGACGTAGTTGTGACATCGGTCCAACATGACCCTAGTTACCTGTGGTTGACCTAGTCGCCAGTCACTTGGAAAACAACAGACCAATCAAAAGATAGGCTCATGAATATTAATTAGATAGACCAAAATCACCCTGTTTTTTAGCAGAGCTCCTGAGAGAAGAGGTGTAAAAATATATTAAGATGGTTTTTGATACTTATGCCACAAATATATATTCTTAAGGACAACACATCCTAAAATAAAACTCCAGAAAGTTGTACAATATGGGACCTTTAAAAATGGGTTTAATAATTTGGGTATTGGTGACTCCTGATTTCTGTACACATGCAGGTAACTTGAGGGACTGACTCCTGCTTCACTCCTGTTCTTTGTGATGTAATTGTGGCCAATGCAATGCAAAGAAGCACAGTTAAAAATGCATGAATATTCATTGACTGCAATGAGCTGTGCTTTACATAACTTTAAAATGATACTCTGCAGTCTCTACATCTACATTTGAAGACATTTTCTTCTCAGTTGTCATGTACATTGTTCAAGATCTGCACTACTTAAATCCAGTCTTGTACCCATGCTAAATGTTTATCAGAAAACTGTTTACATATTCAATTATTAATTAAAAAAGCTATTTAGATTTGAGAGAAATTAGAATACAGCTCATATAATGTCAAGCGAAACTATATGTAAAACTTTCTATTTGTAATCACAAAAAAATTATAGCAAGCTTAGAATAAAAAATCAAATGTTTCATGATTTTAAACACAAGTTTGAATGATACACATTTAGTTTTCCTCTGAAAATGGTAATGTGCCTAATCATTAACACAGCTGATTGTTCTAAACAGGTCACTGAATATAGTTGCAATTATTTTTTATTTTCTTCTGTTTCTGTTGTTTTATAATTGAAAACATTAGCAACAAATTGTTGTATGTTCTCAGCCATAGCTCTTGCATTAATCATTGCATCATTCACTTCTGCTATCACTCCAAGAACACCTGCACCTGCTCCTCCTGCTTCAACTGCTGCTTTTTCTCCCCTTTCTGTTGATGCTTCTCCTGCATTTTCTCCTGTTTTCACTGCTTCTCCTCTAAAAACCCCTGCTGCTACATTTAGCAATGCCCGTATAGGGAAGATCGATTGCAAGAAATCCAGAAGGAGAAACACTGGACCATATGCGCCCAGAAGAGCACCAATCAGAACTCCTACTGCAACTCCTATGGCCTGCTCCAGCATTTTGTTCTGAACATTTTCCTTTGCTTTTTCTCGTTTCTCTCCTTGAGGCAAATTTTCCCCATCCATTTTTCCAATCTCCTCTTGAATGTGTTGCTCCATCTTTTGAAACAGCTCGCTGGTGAAGCAGCCGTTCTTATTCCTCATCTTGTCGATCGTCTCCAGCAGATTTTTCACCTGAACTCGGTTGCTCTTGTTCCCCCGTTTTTTCCAGTATTTGTTGTCGATGACGTGACAGCGACCTCCACATTTATCAACCAGCTTCTGTAGCTGTGAATTTTCCTTAAGAAATTCTTCAATGGTCTGGCCTTCCAATTGTTCACCAAAAGTGAATAAGATCACTGTGTGGTCAAACACGTCCTCTTTCAGTGCATTCAGACGTTGCTGTAGCACCTCCAGTTCTTGGCTTGTATACTCTCCGACCTTCAGAACAATTACAAAGGCATCAACACCTTCAGTGCATTCAACCAGAGCTTTGATGATCTCATATTTCATCTCCTTATCATTATTATCTGTGTCAAAGAATCCAGGTGTTTCAATAACTGTGATCTTGCTTCCATATCGCCTCTTCTTTCTTCTTGCACTTTGAGCTTTTACTGAATTATCAGAAGCTTTAGGGGTGAATAATTTTTTTCCAAGAATTGTGTTCCCAGCACTGCTTTTGCCGTGTCCTTCCGTTCCTAAAAGCACAATTCTTCTCTCTGGCATAGAAACACAGGCTATAGGGAAACAAAGAAATAAACTAAATGTATGCAATATGAGTCTTTTTTGTACAGTTATCGAAGAAAAATACACTTTATTTGTCAGTGTAATATTATGACAATGGTATAACTTACAACCCATGATCCTTGTCTGTTGATGGTGTCAGTGTCGTTAAGGTAAATATGAAGGTTATTCTTCAGTCATGCACCCTTCTTTATATCTATAAACATTCATGGATATAATGTATGACATTTTACCAAACACCAGTTTAGTATAATGTCTGAGTACATTCAAATGTATGTATGCTTGTTAAAAAGTATTCACAAAATAAAGCAGAGCTACATTTGGCAGCTATTCAGTCATAAAATATAATCATGTCTTTAAAAAGATCAACCTTGCTTTTTTCAGTGGTATGAGTGGGTTTTCAAAATCTAATATATACATCTGTAAATGTCTGGACAATATATTCTGCCCTGATAAAACCGTGAGTCTCCTAATCTGTACATGTGTAAAATGATAAGTACAAGTTTTACCTTCTTTTCTTTGTTCCACCAAAATAATCAAAAAAAGAAATTGTTGTTGACGGATGGCCCAACCAAGATCTACAGTAGCTTTCATTTTCTTCTTATATAAGCCTATTGGAAAGGGACTTTTGGTATCGTTAATCATTCTCTAAACTGTAAACACACCCAACAAACGCAGTCACAAACATGAACTAAAAATGTTTAAGTGATTAAATAAAGTCAGTGGAGGAGATGTACATTGATTTTGTGTGGAAACAGCTCAACATATAATAAAATGAATGTCTATCCACTAATCTACAGCATGATGGCTATTAAATATTCATTTTGTCTGCTATTCTGACACTAAGTAGTTTGTGGAATCTGCAAATGGTGACATCAGGGCTGTTATATGATTGACGTGATTTGTAATATTTAAATGCTCATGTCAGTGTCCAGTTACGATACCTGGCTTTGTCAGGAAAAAGATTGTGGCTCTTGATTGATGTACAAATAGCCAAAAATCCTGTCAGGGCAAGATCAGGAAGCAGAAGACGAAGTGAAGTAAGAAAAATAGCAGTTTATTAAAATATTCTGACTTAGTCACATTTTGTCTTATCAACATAAATTCAAGAAGAGTTGTACTAAAGCAAGGATGATTGAACATCATTCTGTGACACGGAAGAACTTGAAATTAGTAATTTCCTTTCCTATGCTTACTATGCAGCACAAAACATAGTATAGACATACGATAATGTATGATGCAAAGTAAAGAAAACCATGACACACGTGTCTTTTCGAGCATCATGCAAGCTCTTCATCAGACTGTTAAAACTTAATCAACAAGCCTTTATACTACCACGTTTATACTACTTTATACTATAACATACACAAAAAAATTATATATTTTTTTATGTAAAAATATATATTTTTTTGTTTTCTTATCTCTGTTGTTGAGCACCCAACTTAAGCATGTTTCCATTGATGTGCATGCTTACTAAGTAAATAAGAATATCAATACTCAGTTTATATTCAAATTAAAATATTTATATTATCTGATATTATTAATGTGACTGCAACACAATTCAATTGTCAAGCCTAAAGCCAAAAAATCCAACATTGATCTCATAATGTGAAATATGAGTCTGTGAACTTTGATTTAGACAAACTTTTATTAGGCTACACACTATAGTTAGTGAACCACGAGACACGAGAAGTTTTGATTGCTCGACATCGATTGCTTTGTTCTGATCAGTGGATGTTTTGAGTTTGAGCTATTTTAAGTCAATTATTTATGGTCTATTTTCTATCTTAAAACACATTTCATACAGGATAATTTTCATTTCTATAAAGTGTGAATATATCCCCTATCGCATTCTGCAACAAAAACAATCAGAGCGCCTTGTCATCACAAGTTTTATTTTTATTTCCAGAGTCCGGAAATAAAAGCTTATAGCCTATTAGCATCACCAACGTGGTTGCCGGTAACTAACGCTGCACGTTAGCATCGCGGCTGTCGGCCCGCTAACACAGCTAATACCCTATTTACACACATTTACCATTGTTTCAATGTCACTTGCTTTAATGGCGGAATTGTGTCTAGCTTTGAGTGCAGGTGAGGACACGTTCGAGCTACATTCAGTGCAGCTGGAGCTGGAGCCCGTGGAGAGACACATCCACGAGCTGCTTGGGAAGCAGGCCCAGCTGAGAGAGCGGAAAAGCAACTCTGGAAACATCCCGGGCTGATGCCCACAAGTCCGGGGTAAGTATGCAGCGTGCTGTTAACACTCCCACCACTTCTACTCCATGTGTTTCTCTTCACAGGCCCCGTGCAGCCGGGACGCGATCTTCCCAGATGTCCTTCACTCCGGCGCCGGGAAACCATGGACCCTGGGTGCAGCAGTGGAAGAAGTGATCCAGGCCGCGGACGACGACCTCCCCCCGTCCACCGCTTCCGGTCTTCGAGATCTCCACCCGCAACTGCTTCGTTCCTCTCTGCGAGACGGAATTTAATGCAGGATCTAGTGACGCTGTAATCGTCAGAGACTCAATCGTACGGCATATCCGTGCAATGTTAGCTGAAGGTAAAGTGCACACCCACTGTTTCCCTGGTGCTTGTGTTCTCGATGTTTCTGCGCAGATACCCGTGATGCTGAAAGGCGACGAGAGCGTCGGATCGGTCGTGCTGCACACGGGGGTGAATGACACCTAGCTGCGGCAGACGGAGACACTGAAGAGGGACTTCAGGAGCCTGATCGAGACGGTACGCAGCACATCGACCACGGCGATGATCATCGTGTCAGGACCTCTTCCCACGTATTGATGAGGACACGAAAGGTTCAGTAGACTGTTTGCTTTAAACGAATGGCTGTTGTCATGGTGTAAAGATCAGAAACTGCTCTTTGTTAATAATTGGAGTCTTTTTTGAGAGCGTCTTAGGCTTTTCCGTGCTGATGGCCTGCACCCCAGCAGAGTCATAGAAGAACTCCTGTCGGACAACATCACCAGAACGCTACGCTCTATCTGACTAGTAAGCCAATTCTCAAAAAGCTGCTATGATGACTTTTGTTCTACCCACTTAATTGATAGAGGTACGTGCAGTGTCCAATCTATACAGACTATCTGTTCCCAGATTAGTGAGATCAAAATATACATTTAATGCAGGATCTAGAACAAATCTGATCATGATTAAACCAGAAAAATGCAAAATAAATGAACCAAAAAAATGTTTTAAAGCTTGGGATGACCACAATGCAGACCTGAACGCCAGCGAAGATCACGACAAGTGAACATCACGACTGGACAGACATCAGATCACAGATCCTCAGTGAAGACCATGAGAAACAGACAAGTCCTCTGCACAGACCCCTACGGCCAGCGGTGAACGTGTCAGGCCAGGAGCAGCTAGGACCACGATGCAGTTTTATCATGTTTACAGTCACTGTTAAACCAGCCGCCCACTACTGGCTAAACAGCAGCCCTGCTGGACAGACTACAGCTTCTCCGAACAAATGACAGCGTGACGTATCCTGATCTTCCAGCAGTAGGAGCTGGAGAAATATTGTGAATGACATCAATCCACAATCTCACTAGTGAGGTAGTCTGAACTCATAACCACACCATCTGTGTTCATTTAACCAGAGGAGAGCTGAGCTGAGCTCCTGGTTTATCCCAAGGTGTTTTTTCCTTGTTTCAGTCACCTGCTGGAGTTTGGTTCCTCTGTCACCTCTGGATTGATCAGCTGGGGTTTAAAACACACTAAATATTCAGGAATAATATAGATTTGACGGTCCTGACAATATTGCATAATGACAAGACTTGAACTGAATCGAGTTGGATTATGATTTCACTGTTTTCTCCAGAGCTGCTTAATTACCGAATCTACTTTGTTTCATAATTTATTAATTTAGCAACATTTTCACAGATATTTAATTTTACTAAATTAACATCAAGCTGACACAACGTGAGTAATGAAACTTTTGTGTGCTATACAATTCCTTAAAGCTGAATTGAACTAATTAAATCGTAAAGATTAACTTTACAAAGTTAGTCAACTGAATTTTATTTTTAGAGGTAAAGTTTTTCATTAAATAAAACAATGTTTTGTACAATTTGTGGTTGCATTTTATTATTTATTTTTATTCATGTAATTACCTACTTTTTATAGAGTGTTTCATTGTTATTAGAAAAGGAAAGTTTTGATTATTTTAAGTTTTGAATGATTTTAAGCTTTATTAATGTTAATAAAGGGAAACATGGAATATTTGAGCTTAGAGAAATCTAGTCTATGGAGGATTAGAGAGCTCTCAAATTGTGTTCTGAAGATGAACGAAGGTCTTATAGGTTTAGATTGATATGAGGTATTGATATTAATTAAGAGCTTTCTGACCCTCAATAGACAGCAAGGGAACTGAACCGGTCAAGGCCCAGAAACATAGTAACATACAGCCTTGTGGAGTTCCTGTAGCTCAGTGGTTAGAGCAGTGCGTTAGCAGCGCAAAGGTTGTGTGTTTGATTCCCAGGGAACACATACTAACCAAAAAAAACAAAAAAACAATTATAGCCTGAATATAAGTAATATGAATATGTAAGTTGCTTTGGATAAAAGCATAAAAAAAGGCTGTGAGGATACTTTTTTTTCTGCAAATAACAAAACAATATCAACTTTATTTAAGCATTATTTCTCTTCTGTGTGAGTCTTTAATGCACATTCAGGAGAGCACCACAGCGCGTGTGCGTGATGCTGCTAAAGCAGGAGAACCTGCATGCGGTGCTTCTTTACAAGCAGAAGAAGATGAACACTGTACATAAAACAGCATTCATAAACATGTCTGAAGATTTCAACTTACTTATTAGAGCCAGATTACACAGACGATGAACTAAGAGAGATGACGTTCTACATCAGAACACCGGCTCCTGCGTCAGCAGCATCACACGCATGAACTCTCCTGAATGAGCATCAAAGACTGAGACAGAAGTGTCATAGCCAGTGTCTGCTGTGCCCTTGACAGCCACCAGAGGGCACACTTCTGCATTATTGCTTGTTTTGTTCTGGACTTCAGTTCCCATCAGCCCTAGCACTGATTCTTTCATTTCCTCCAGCTTTTTATCATTTACCCATTAGCTCACTGTTATTTATACCATGCTCACTTTGCTCTTGGTTGCTGCAGTATTTCCCGTTTCTTTGTGTTTATGGATTCTGTTTTGTGGATTACCTCGTGACAGTGTTTTTGCTCTTTGTTTTTGTAAGAATAAAGCTGCACTTGGATCTGATATTTTATTTCTCCGAGTCGTTCCGTGACAAGAAGATAATAAATAGTTGAAAAGTCATGATTTTTGTTATCTTTGCACACAAAGTATTCTCATATCTTCATAAAATTACGGTTGATCCACTGATGTCACATGGACTATTTTAACAATGTTCTTACTATCTTTCTGGGTCTTGAACACGGTAGTTATGCTGCTGTCTATGAAGGGTCTCGGCTCTTGTATTTCATCAAAACTATATTAATTTGTGTTCTGAAGATGCATGAAGGTCTTATTGGTTTAGAACAACACGAGGATGAGTAATTAATTACAGAATGTTCATTTTTGGGTGAACTATCGTTTTAAAATATTATTAATTCCTTTACATTAGACACAACACGTCAAACCAAGAGCCAACAAATGATGCTCGAGTTTTTTAGATCTAACTTCTGTTTCTGAGACACTTTTCCACTAAATTCTATCCAGGTTGTTTCAACATCATTATTATTGGATGTTTGAAGTCAGTTCTCAGGTTTATAGACCAGAGCTGTAGTTCATCACATTTACATAAACATGTTCCTCTAATGCTCGACTATCAGAAAGACTTGAAAAACACAATTATTATACATCATACTTATTATCATGTTTTAATTTGTGATATGTTGGTTTTTTTGTTGAAAATTGCACTGTAAAGTCACAATTAAGTTGATGGTACTGACGTCAAACAGGAAGTGAGGCTGAGTGCGTCTCAAACACTTTGACCTCGTTTGTTTAGGAGTTTAGCTTGTTTTGTTCCAGTGAATAATCAGTGGTGAGAAGCGTTAACTACATTACTGCATGTAACGTGTTCACAAGTGTCTTAATACAAAAGTGAGTTTGGTTTCACTTTATTTTGATGATCCCTTTAACACATTGTGTTGACTATAAGTAATGTTACACATAAATATATACAAACTCTCATCAGTGTGTTAGTACAGTATTAGTAGACTGGGTCAGGGTTAGAATAAGTTGACGTGTTTCTAAAGCTACTTATATTCAGTAGATGATCTGTTGGAGACTATCACTATAAAGAGTAAGCAGATATTAATCAGTCTATTAATACTCTTCTGAGAGTTTGTTGACTCGTAAGTGCAAAGTTATGTATTGTCAACAGAATAAGGAAAAGTGACTGACGTGATATGATAATTTATTTTTACAGACGTCCACATGAGAAACAATTAATCTCTGAATAGGGCTGAAGTTACTGGCATGAAAATGGCACTATTCTACATTTTGATTTATTTCAATAGCATCTGTCATGTTTTACGAATAATGAGCAAATAAACAGGTGAAGAGAGGAAACATGTATGATTATACAAACAGAAAAGCAAAAACAAACCGAGCGATGAAAAGCTAAACAGACAGAAACTGGTTGATGGGAATATTGTGATGTGTTGTGAATCTCAGTGGTTGAAGCAGGTCCGGTTCTTGACGCTGTGGAAGGGTGGGCTGCCAGATATCCTGGGTGGGCATTTTATTAGTTATCATATCATCACATAGACTAGATGTTTATACTGTAGATATTGCTATATTAACTATATTATAGTCTAGATTCTTTTCAACTACCTTTTTATTTATACCAAACAAGGGCGTAATCATGTCTAGAACATTGACCAGACCACCATCTAATCAAATCTGATCATGACTGCATTTCCCAAAAGCGTCGTAAGCCAAGTCGATCGTAGCTCCACTCATTGGTTTCTATGTATCTATGATGTACTAGAGCTTACGATACTATTGGGAAACGTAGCCCAGGTAATTTCAGTGGTAGGTTATGATACATATTCATGTAACCTATAAAACTCCTCATAACTCATAAACTTCTCGTGATAGCACACAAATATTTCTGCCCGTTTTCGCTCGTTGTTAGCCTCAGCTTTTCTGCGACGGACGTGAATTCAGCGCGCCTTGATTTCAGCCAATAAAAGAAAAATGCTACAATTTTCTGGTGTTATTTTATTATTGTTGCGGCAGTCTCCAGCTATATCTTCAACTTCTCAAAATACAGTTCACTTCAGATTGGTTTTAATCACTGCATAAAAAAATTACGCAATATTTGTCTAATATACTGTACAAATACATTTACATTTACATTTAGTCATTTAGCAGACGTTTTTATCCAAAGCGACTTACAATTGGGGAGTACATAAAGCGATTAATCTTGAAGAGGCAAGCATACAGAGGAAGTTCCAATAACACTAAGTCTCAGGCATTGTTCAAATAAGTACAAGCTAGCAAGGGAAGGAGAGAAAGATGAAGATTTAGAAAAAGTGAAATATTTTTTTTTTTTTTTATGTAGTCAAGTAGAGTTGAAAGAGATGAGTTTTCAGTTGTTGCTTGAAAATTGACAGGGATCCAGCATTCCGGATGGGGATGGGAAGATCATTCCACCGGCCAGGAACGGTGAAAGAGAATGTTCTGGAGAGTGATTTTGAGCCTCTCTGTGATGGTACCACGAGGCGTCGCTCACTAGCAGATCTTAGACTTCTGGAGGGGATGTAAATTCGTAATAGAGAGTGGAAGTAGGTGGGTGCTGAGCCTGTGGTTGTTCTATATGCAAGCATCAGTGTCTTGAACTGGATGCGAGCTGCAACTGGTAGCCAGTGCAAGGAGACAAAGAGAGGAGTAGCATGGGCTCTTTTGGGCTCGTTGAAGACCAGTCGTGCCGCTGCATTCTGAATCATTTGTAGAGGTTTGATTGTGTTTGATGGAAGTCCAGCTAGAAGAGCATTGCAGTAGTCCAGTCTAGAAATGACAAGGGCCTGGACAAGAAGTTGTGCAGCATTCTCTGTCAGAAAGGGCCTGATTTTCTGATGTTGTGTAGTGCAAACCTGCAAGATCGAGCAGTCTTTGCAATGTGCTCTTTGAAGGTCAGCTGGTCATCGAAGATTACACCAAGATTTCTGACCGAAGCTGATGGGGTAATTGTTGATGAACCTAACTGAATCGTGAAATCATGCTGTAGAGTTGGAGTTGCAGGGAAGACAAGAAGCTCAGTCTTTGCCAGGTTAAGCTGTAGATGGTTTTCTTTCATCCAAGCCGAGATGTCTGCCAGGCAGCCTGAGATCCGTGCAGCTACCGTTGGATCATCTGGTCGAAATGAGAGATAGAGCTGTGTGTCATCAGCATAGAAATGGTAGGAGAAGCCATGTGCCTGTATGATGGGAGCCAGTGATGTAGTGTATGTGGAGAAGAGGAGGGGTCCAAGAACCGATCCCTGGGGAACCCCAGTGACCAATTTATGTGCTTTGGATACCTCCCCTCCCCAGGCCACCCTGAAAGACCGACCAATGAGATAGGATTTAAACCAGCGAAGTGGAATCCCAGTGATATCCAGTGATGAGAGGGTGGACAGGAGGATCTGATGATTGACAGTGTCAAAAGCGGCAGAGAGATCCAGCAGAATGAGGACTGATGATTTGGAATTGGCTTTTGCAATTCGCAGGGCTTCAGTGACTGAGAGTAGCGCAGTCTCAGTTGAATGGCCACTCCTGAAACCTGACTGTTTATTGTCCAGTTTGTTGTTCTGTGAAAGAAACAATGAGACCTGGTTAAAGACAACTCGTTCGAGTGTTTTGGCAATGAATGGAAGGAGAGAGACAGGTCTGTAGTTTTCTAAAAGAGAAGTGTTTACTGTAGGTTTTTTGAGCAGTGGGGTTACCCGAGCCTGCTTGAATGCAGTGGGGAAGATGCCTGTGAGGAGAGATGTGTTGATGATGTGTGTGAGTGCTGGTAAGAGTGTGGGAGAGATAGCTTGGAGAAGGTGTGAGGGAATAGGGTCTAGAGGACATGTTGTAGGATGGCTGGAGAGAAGAAGTTTGGATACTTCCGCCTCAGTGAGGGGACAGAAGGAAAAGATGGGAGTTTGAGCAGTGGATCTAGTTGGTTGGGGGTCCTGTGTGAGTGGGGGTGAAATCTGACTACTGATTGTTTTAGTTTTGTTTGTAAAAAAAGTTGCAAAGTTATCAGCTGTTATAGACGTGGTGGGAGGTGGTGAAGGGGGACAGAGGAGAGAATTAAATGTTCTGAAGAGATTACGCATATCTGGAGCATTGTTGATCTTGTTATGGAAATGTGACGATTTGGCAGTGTGGACTTCAGCGGAGAAAGATGAAAGAAACGATTGATACATACTCAGGTCTGACGGCTCTTTTGGTTTTCGCCATTTTCTCTCTGCCGCTCGGAGTCTGGTCCGATGTTCACGAAGAACATCAGATAACCAGGGGTTAGAAGGGGCAGTTCGTGCTGGCCTGGAGGAGAGAGGACAAATGTCATCTAGACAAGTGGTTAAAGTAGAGCATAAAGTATCAGTAGCAGCATTCACATCCAGAGATGAGAAATGGGTAGGTGAGGGAAGAGAGGAGGATACTACAGAGGAAAGATGTGAGGGAGAAAGGGAGCGTAGGTTTCGTCTAAAAGTAACCGGTAAGGGGGTTGGTGGCACCCTGGTAGCAAAGTGTAATGTGAATTTAATGAAGAAATGGTCAGAGATATGTAGTGGTTGTACCAGAATGTTATCTGCAGTACAATCGCGTGTGTAAATTAAATTAAGTTGGTTGCCTGATTTGTGAGTGCTAGTAGTGGTAAGGCGTTTGAGATCAAATGAAGCTAGGAGCGAATGAAAGTCTGTAGCATAAGGCTTTTCTAGATGAATGTTGAAATCGCCAAAAACTAAGAGTGGAGTTCCATCCTCCATGAAAGAGGACAGCAGCCCGTACAGCTCCTCTAGGAAGGGGGCTAGAATTTGGCCCGGGGGACGGTATATTACCACAATCTGGAGTTTTATAGGAGCCATTACAGTAATCGCATGAGATTCAAATGAGTTGTAATTGCATCGGGGCGAGTGGGTTGAGTATTTCCAATTATTTGAAATGAGCAGACCAGTGCCCCCTCCCCGGCCAACCTGACGTGGGGTGTGAGAGAAAGAGAAATTGTTAGAGAGGGCAGCTAGAGTTGCTGAATCTTCTGGACGAATCCAGGTCTCAGTCAAGCCCAGGATGCTGAGAGTGGATTGTAAAGAAAAAGCGGAAATGAAGTCTGCTTTGTTGACAGCTGACTGACAATTCCAGAGAGCCATAGAGAAAGAAAGAGGTGTAGTAGAAGATGTAGAGATGGGGTGCAGGTTAGCAAGATTACGTTTCCGTCTGCGTGTGATGTTAGAGCGTGGTCGAGAGACAACCGGAATGGTTTTGAAACACATAATAGAGGTGGAAGGATAGAGGATAGCAAAGGAGAGTGTGTGAGGGAAGGGGAAAAAATTATACCTAAATGCGTTGCCGGTGTCGTTGCTCGGGTAAAGTCGCTTGTCTTTACACTCGTCTGTCTTCACGCGAGGATGCTGAACGCTTCCGCAGACGCTTCCGCGTCAGCCTTGGACATCAAATAAATACACAGTCTAATTAAGAGAATAGAGTGAAAACAGCTGTGAACTGCTTCTGATTAGCCCAGCCAATAGACTAAAAGAGTGCTAATAGAGACGAAACTAACACCTTGCCCAAGGAGCAATGGAGGCGCAAATGATTATAATTACCAGTAAGTGCAATCAGAACTATCAACCAACGAAAATGCAGACTACAAATAGGTAGGAAACGAAATATTCCTTCCTAGCAGCAAGTAAATTATTTCAACAACAGATCTATGAACAAGTATAAAAGGGACTCACAATCTGACGTCCGTTTCTTCTGGTGACTAAACATCTAAACATTTGTTTAAAAAGACAAAACAAACAAACAAACAAGTTATGAAAGAAAGAAAGAAAGAAAGAAAGATGCCCGGTTTATTATTTTTCTCAGATGCATGTTTTCAATGATTGCTTAATAAACTAAAATAGATATGTTCAGAGTTCATGTTCATGTTCAAATGCATCATATTCATGTTTCTTCTTCTTTTAGTGCTGATGTTCTTCATCCACGCTGGATTCACTCAAGGTACTGTGCTGTACCGCAGTAAATTTATTTAACAAATGTGAATTGTTTTGTAGTTCTTTGATGTTTATTTACCCACAATGCAGTGTTTTTCTCACAAGGAGGTTTTGAGTTCATTACAGTGATTGATACAATGATACTGTAGGTGATCAATATTCATATGTGTATTAATACAGAGAGACCTGTAGTGAAGGTGACTCCAGATCAGCGTGTGTTCAGAGGAGAGACAGTCACTCTCACATGTGATATACAGCGAGCAGAACACATTCAGTGGATGTACAGATGGTTTAAAGATGGAGACACTCAGTATCCAGCATACAGAAGAACAGCAGAGTTCAGTTTCACAGCTGATTATATGTCTGACGGTGAATACAGCTGTAGAGGAGAGAGATCAGACTCACAGACATCAGACATCAGTGCTGCTGTTACACTGACTGTATCAGGTGAGTGATCATATTCATATCTGATTAATACTCATTTAACATCAATATTTGTTGCTCCAGGGTGCATAAGTTCAGCACTATAGCTCTGACTGATTTAACTGAACTGAATGTTTGTAGAAAATAATTTGCTAAAATAATTAAATTAACAGCAGCACTGAAATAACAGCGTACAGTTTATTTGTTATTAATTATCCAGTATAAATAAATATATTATGAATAGTGCAATTAATTTAAATCATTGAAAACATGCATCCGAGAAAAATAATAAACCGGTCGTCTTTCTCTCTTTCTTTCTTTCTTTCTTTCTTTCTTTCTCTCTCTCTTTCTTTCTCTCTTTCCTTTAGTTTAGTTGTCGAGACACTGCAGTCAAAAACACTGTCAAGTTTGATATATTTTGAGGTTTTGTTTTTTCATAAAGTGTTTTTTAGTGGAAAGAAAACATACTAAAGACAGTTAAGTTATTATTTTATGGCATTTTATCTATTTGTGTCAATAGATTTAAAATACAAAACATATTTGTAAAGGCTGTTTTCTCAAAATGAGTGTTTTCTCCTTCACTGAATCATAAATCTCCACTTCAGCAGCTCTTACTCACACCAGACTTCACATCTGTGTTCTGTCCATATCCTGAAGCTTTTACAGAGGGACGTGTTCATATATCATTTCCTTCATTATATACAACATTTTATTCCCCAAATATAGTGTTTTCTGTCCGTTCTAAGAATTTTCTGAATTATGGAGTGACAAAATGAGAAATAACTTCTGACTCTAATATGTCAAAAAACAATTAAAACATAACCAAGAAGTTTGAAACTGACATCATCCAGTGTTTAGATTGTTGTACTAGAAATGTATGCAAATTAGCACATATTTAATAAAATGACTAATTCGCATATTTAAGCCTAACATTTTAGAAAACGTATAATACAATAATTGTTTGCTGTTATCAATGTAATCAATCAGCTGGGTAAGTAAGATGTTAACTATTAGTTATTTTTGATTGATTTATTTTGTACTCTATTGACCTGCAGTGTCTCGTCTTAAGTATGATATTCTAGAGTTGTTCATCCATGATAGCACTGTATCCTATGATTGCTGTTATTAATGCTGTTATCACATGTTCTAGTCACTGTTCTGATCAAATGCAGAAATACATAAGATGTTTAAAGGATGTAAATCGTTATCAGTGATTTTGATACTGTTTTATGAATCTAGTGACACTTACATAGAGTTCAGTTATTCATGAGAATGAAAAGTGTATTTTTTAACTAAAGTCTCTTAAAACTCTCAGGACTCATCCACATGTTAAAGTCACAAGGAAACAGAAGTAACAACAGATCATATCTTCTGTATTCTTGTTTCTGTCCATCACTTGTCAGTGTTTGTTGAGTGGATTCTGAGATGTGATCACTGCACTCAACAACAGAGACAGATATGAATGTGAGCTTGCAGTCGATTAAGAGACAGTTTAAGCAAAACTCTGTTACTGTAGTTCTCAAATAAGCCTGAAGGACTTGATTAGTGTCTTAGTTGTTTCTTCTCATGGACTCATCTTGTCTGATCACCTGTTGCTCATTATCTTGTGAACGCACCCTGCATAAGCCCAGGCCGTATTCACAAAACACTTCTCATCAGTTTTCATAAGTAGCTGTAACAGTTCTTTAACCCTTGTGCACTGTTCGATTGGGAATTACACTCATACTCTCTTTTTGACCCCCGGCAACACAATGTGATTTTGCTACAGAATATATATATATATTTTTTTTTTTTACAAATGCATTTTCATTCAGTTTATTAATGTTTTTACTTTAAATGTTTGGAGTTCTTGGAGGATTCATAATAATATTCATTCATTCATTCACATAAGTCCCATATTCCTAATTTTAATTCACGAGGATAACATGGCCAACGTGCAATAGTTTGATGCCAAACTGTTTCCATCTATTTGAAAAGAAACACTTTTAAAATAAAAAACATGACATTTTAACAGCAGGCACCAGATGACTCTCGAGCATTGCTCAGTGGCTCATTTAGTAATTTCCACATAGATATAGATCTCATAAGTTCCACATAGATATAGATCTCACAAGTTCCACATAGATATAGATCTAACAAGTTCAACATAGATATAGATCTCACAAGTTCCACATAGATATAGATCTCACAAGTTCCACATAGATATAGATCTCACAAGTTCCACATAGATATAGATCTCACAAGTTCCACATAGATATAGATCTCACAAGTTCCACATAGATATAGATCTCACAAGTTCCACATAGATAAAGATCTCACAAGTTCAACATAGATATAGATCTCACAAGTTCCACATAGATATAGATCTCACAAGTTTAACATAGATATAGATCTCACAAGTTCCACATAGATATAGATCTCACAAGTTTAACATAGATATAGATCTCACAAGTTCAACATAGTAGATCTCACAAGTTCCACATAGATATAGATCTCACAAGTTCAACATAGTAGATCTCACAAGTTCCACATAGATATAGATCTCACAAGTTCAACATAGTATATCTCACAAGTTCCACATAGCTATAGATCTCACAAGTTCAACATAGATACAGATCTCACAAGTTCAACATAGATATAGATCTCACAAGTTCAACATAGATATAGATCTCACAAGTTCCACATAGATATAGATCTCACAAGTTCAACATAGATATAGATCTCACAAGTTTAACATAGATATAGATCTCACAAGTTCAACATAGTAGATCTCACAAGTTCCACATAGATATAGATCTCACAAGTTCAACATAGTAGATCTCACAAGTTCCACATAGATATAGATCTCACAAGTTCAACATAGTATATCTCACAAGTTCCACATAGCTATAGATCTCACAAGTTCAACATAGATACAGATCTCACAAGTTCAACATAGATATAGATCTCACAAGTTCAACATAGATATAGATCTCACAAGTTCCACATAGATATAGATCTCACAAGTTCAACATAGATACAGATCTCACAAGTTCAACATAGATATAGATCTCACAAGTTTGTATTGTTTTAGATTAATGTTAAGATACTACACAATCATTATTCTAACAATATAAAATTATTATTTGTCAAAATTGTGAATTTTTTGTTGTTGTACTGAAATAGCTTTTGTGCAGTTATGACATGAATACAGTCAAACCCCTGTGTGTGTGTGTGTGTGTGTGTGTGTGTGTGTGTGTGTGTGTGTGTGTGTGTGTGTGTGTGTGTGTGTGTGTGTGTGTGTGTGTGTGTGTGTGTGTGTGTGTGTGTGTGTGTGTGTGTGAGCATAATCGTTCTGTATTGTGAACGTGTGGAAAGTTTGCCACATGATTGTCGTGTATTTTGTGGTCTGCATCGTGGTGAATTTATTGATTTTATTTGAAACATTTAAAAGTAAAGGAATCGATTTTATCATTTCCTCATTCATTTCAATGTGAACATCACAAATTACTTTTTTCACAAAAACATACAACCAGATATCAATCCTATTTATTTTATTGTTTTATTTGTAGAGCTACAAAGTTTCGACAAAAGTACAAAGTCTCAAGTCATTTAGATAAAAGGAACATTTGTTTAATTCAGCAAACGTCATTTAGAGTCAAAAAAGACCCCAAACAGTGCACAAGGGTTAATTCGAGTCTTTCTTAAAACATATTCACAAAGCTGCTGAGACCCATTTTTACTCAGGAACTGGAGAAATCTTAAGCTAAGAGAAAGAGCGAGGTTAACATTATTGCTATGGATGATGTCATTAAGCGCTCGCTCTGGTTTTCATCTCATGGTTTTAATCTTCTGCTGCTTTCCTGGATTTCTCTGTTTGTCTGTGTTTTAACTGTTGTTTCTATTGTTTGTCTGTGTTTTAACTGTTGTTTCTATTGTTTGTCTGTGTTTTAACTGTTGTTTCTATTGTTTGTCTGTGTTTTAACTGTTGTTTCTATTGTTTGTCTGTGTTTTAACTGTTGTTTCTATTGTTTGTCTGTGTTTTAACTGTTGTTTCTATTGTTTGTCTGTGTTTTAACTGTTGTTTCTATTGTTTGTCTGTGTTTTAACTGTTGTTTCAATTGTTTGTCTGTGTTTTAACTGTTGTTTCTATTGTTTGTCTGTGTTTTAACTGTTGTTTCTATTGTTTGTCTGTGTTTTAACTGTTGTTTCTATTGTTTGTCTGTGTTTTAACTGTTGTTTCTATTGTTTGTCTGTGTTTTAACTGTTGTTTCTATTGTTTGTCTGTGTTTTAACTGTTGTTTCTATTGTTTGTCTGTGTTTAAACTGTTGTTTCTATTGTTTGTCTGGGTTTTAACTGTTGTTTCTATTGTTTGTCTGTGTTTTAGCTGTTGTTTCTATTGTTTTTCTGTGTTTTAACTGTTGTTTCTATTGTTTGTCTGTGTTTTAACTGTTGTTTCTATTGTTTGTCTGTGTTTTAACAGTCGTTTCTATTGTTTGTCTGTGTTTTAACTGTTGTTTCTATTGTGTGTCTGTGGTTTAACTGTTGTTTCTATTGTTTGTCTGTGTTTTAAGCTGTGTTTGGATCTTCGACTCAAGGTCTAGAGCAGTGATTCGTTATGATTAGCAGAATCAGTTGTGTTTAATTAAAGATGAAGCTAAACTCTGCAGAGCTGCAGCTCCTGGTTAAATGAAATAAACTGAAGAAATCCTGCATACGTCACCAAAGAGAAGTCTGTCGCTTCACTGGATGTGTGCATGGATCAATTGTTCAGTTCTGTGAAACATTTACAACATTTCAATCAAAGAGGTGTTTGAGTCACTATGTTTTTGTCTTTCTTCACAGATTTTCCCAGAAGACTCGCTGCCGTGCTCCTGGGTCGAGGAGGGGTGGCTGCCTTTCGAGAGGGAGCGGAGGAGTCGGCCCCGTTCGCCTGGAGGCTGAAACCTGCTGCCATCCACCATGTTTGGGGAAGGAGCAGGGAACGGGGCACTCGCTGCCGGCTGCCCTCGACCGGAGGGAGCCATCGCCGGCCGCCAGGAGGCGGAGGGGCATCGGGCCGTCCACCAAAGATGTCCAGTACCATCGCATGGCACCGCGAGTAAGAGCCGCTCAGCTGGTTGAGAGCCGGGCGGCAGTGTGTCCGGGAACTGGACCGAGATATTTTTATTTATTTTTTTTCCTCTCTCCCCTCTCTTGTCTCTGTCACTCCTCATCCTTCCGTCTCCTTTTCTCTCGCCTCGTCTGTCCTTACCCCCAGGTACGCCGCGGCCGCCCTGACGGGCTCCCCCCGGGGAGAGGGGGGAGGGGGGGAGTAGAGCGCAGTCTCGGGAGTACCCCCCGGCCTGCGAGGGGCGATGGGGGTGTGGGGCGGGGCCGAGAGCCGTGGGAACGGAGCGAGGCCGGTGGAGTAAATGATAATGAACAACACCTGCACCACTCACCGGTCTCGAGTCCCACGGAGGAGCTTCGGAAGGGTTAAATGAGGAGTGACGACAGTGGAAGATGAGAGAGGACCAGGCCTGGAATTTTAGTTTGTGTTTTGTGTGCGGCAGTCATCCGTGAGGGGCTGCCGCTTTTCTGTTGTGTTTGTTTATTTTGATTATTAAATTATTAAATGTTCGCCGGTTCCCGCCTCCTTCTTCCCGTACCTATCAACTTCATTACAATAATAATGTACACTTCATTTGAGGGTTTAATTGTTTAATTCTCGTTTAACTTGTTAAGTAGCTGTTCACACAGGACCTGTTCTTGTTCACAACAGATACAACAATGATACTGGTTACAGGAATCTCAAAATGTGTTTTAAATCTGAACTATGACGTGTCATCTTAAAAACACAACAGTCATGACACTATATATATAAATCTGTAGTATAGCTTGTATAATGCTGATAAAAGCTAGAGACACACATAACAGCTAAAGCTTTCAGTCTTATCTGATGTATGTGAACACAGACCTGAACATTATAATATTTCTGTGTGAACTTATAATACACTCTTAAAAATAAAGCTTCGTATTATCTTTGATTGTTTCACGAAGAACCGTTAACATGCTATATTTCCATTAAACAAAAGTGTCTTTAGATTATTAAAATGTTCTTCAAACTATGTAAAATGGTTATTTTAAGAACTGTACACTTAAGTCGCTTATTAATGGCGACTGGATCAAAAAGGACCTAAAACACCATAATTATTTTAATAAACCAATGACCCATGTGTTATATTCCAACTCTTACCTTTATACAATAGTTTTGTGAGAAACAGTCCAAAGTGTCTTTAGTATTTTAGTCCACATCATTCTGTCATCATAGCAGTCAGACAATATTAACCAGCATGTATTACTAGTGAATAAAGATAAACATATCTGCCATTTTCTTCTCATGTTTTCAGAGGATGATGTTTCCGTGATAAGACACAAATCACGTGCAGGGTGTTGTGAACAATCGACAAAGGTGTTATTTGCTGCGTAATAATAATATAATAATAATTTGCTCATAATTCAAACTCATCTTGCAAGCACAGGTCACATATATATGGAGTAATACAGAGAAAAATACAGCTGAAGAAAGTGTAATGTTTCTCAATGTGTATTTATGATTATGAAAGTGAAAGTGACGTATGAACACACACCCGGAGCAGTCGGGGGTTCAGTGTCTTGCTCAAGGGTCGTGGTATTGAGGGTGGAAGAGAGCGCTGGACATTCATTTCCAAACCAAATATTATAAACAAATATTCACATAATCAACAACGACAGCAAAAAAGCCGAGAAACAGGTTAACTAGTTATTAACTTTACTACACCTAAAGTTATCTGAAGAATTGTCATGAAACCATTTAGTTGACAGGAGCAAAAAAAAGAGACTATCACTCTCATCTCCACATCAGTGTTACACAAATACAGAAACTCAGATCAGATCATGTTTCTGACTAGTTCACTGAAAGAGATCTGTCTTCTTTCTTCACAGATTTACCCAGATCTACACTGACTGTGACACCAGACAGTCCTGTATTCACTGGAGAGACAGTCAATCTGAAGTGTGTGATTGAGTCTTACAGTAACTGGAGATATGAGTGGTATAAAGACAGTGTAATGTTACAGACGTCTGTAAACAGAGACACTCTCACTATCAGAGGAGTGAATGAGTCTGATCAGGGTCAGTACTGGTGTAGAGGAAAGATAAGATCAGTCTCATCACAATCAATCTCTTCTGTTTCTGTCTCTGTGAAAGGTGAGTTTAATATCATTGTCCTTCTGTACTACATGTATGATCACACATCCAATCAAAAGACATTCTCCTTTTCAGATTTAACTTTCACGCTACTCATAAATATAATAATGTACACTTCATTTGAGGGTTTAATTGTTTAATTCTCGTTTAACTTGTTAAGTAGCTCTTCACACAGGACCTGTTCTTGTGTTCACAAAAGATACAACAATGAAACTGTTTACAGGAATCTCAAAATGTGTTTTAAATCTGAATTATGACGTGTCATCTTAAAAACACAACAGTCATGACACTATATATATAAATCTGTAGTATCGCTTGTATAATGCTGATAAAAGCTAGAGACACACATAACAGCTAAAGCTTTCAGTCTTATCTGATGTATGTGAACACAGACCTGAACATTATAATATTTCTGTGTGAACTTATAATACACTCTTAAAAATAAAGCTTCGTATTATCTTTGATTGTTTCACGAAGAACCGTTAACATACATGTTATATTTCCATTAAACAAAAGTGTCTTTAGATTATTAAAATGTTCTTCAAACTATGTAAAATGGTTATTTTAAGAACTGTACACTTAAGTCGCTTATTAATGGCGACTGGATCAAAAAGGACCTAAAACACCATAATTATTTTAATAAACCAATGTATTGTGTTTATTATTTATTATATAAATGTATTATATGTGTTATATATATATAATACACAATTTATTATATGTGTTATATTCCAACTCTTACCTTTATACAACAGTTTTGTGAGAAACAGTCCAAAGTGTCTGAAGTATTTTAGTCCACATTAATCTGCCATCATAGCAGTCAGACAATATTAACCAACATGTATTACTAGTGAATAAAAATAAACATATCTGCCATTTTCTTCTCATGTTTTCAGAGAATGATGTTTCCGTGATAAGACACAAATCATGTGCAGGGTGTTTTGAACAATCGCCAAAGGTGTTATTTGCTGCTTAGCAACAAGCTGGTTTGTTTACATCAGCATGGGTTTGAAAATGAGGTTTCATTGGTTCAGACTCATGACATCGAGTATTCGATATAATATTCACAAAGCTGGATTGATGCGCTTTACAACAAGACCAGACTTGTGCTGAGGAGAAGTGTAACAACCCCAACACGGGTCGCGATCCCGGGATTCTGGCGCGGGAGGCGGGCGCTCTAACAGGGAACGCCAAAGGCTACAGCCTCTAGCGTCAGTCGTTAGAGCGCCTCTTTTTTTTGAGGTCAGAGTGAGGTTTACTCACAGCCCTTACTGGCATACATCCGTTACACTCACCCCCCTAAACCTCACTCCCGTCCGGGTCACGGCACCAATGTAACCCCCCCCAACATGGGTCCGCACCAACTCACCGAACGGGTCGCGAACCCAGGATTCCGGCGCGGAAGGCGGGCGCTCTAACAAGGATCGCCAAAGGCTACAGCCTCTAGCGTCAGTCGCTAGAGCGCCTCTTTTTGAGGTCAGAGGTTTACACACAGCCCTTACTGGCATACATCCGTTATAGAAGCATCAGTTGTCAAGTAGTGAGCAGAAAAACTGAAAACTTTAGAAAGCACACAAATAAAGGCATTTTTAGATGTTTAATTGCTGTGTGGAGCATTATGATCACTGGACGAGAGCTTAATGAACTCATTTTAGTGAAAACCTCATTAAACCAAAATCCACGTTTCACTTGTTTTGCCTGTAGCTCATAATTAGCATAATTTGCTCATAATTCAAACTCATTCACCCCCCTGACATTCACAGATCATGTTTCTGACTAGTTCACTGAAAGAGATCTGTCTTCTTTCTTCACAGATTTACCCAGATCTACACTGACTGTGACACCAGACAGTCCTGTATTCACTGGAGAGACAGTCAATCTGACGTGTGTGATTGAGTCTAACAGTAACTGGAGATATGAGTGGTATAAAGACAGAGTAATGTTACAGACGTCTGTAAACAGAGACACTCTCACTATCAGAGGAGTGAATGAGTCTGATCAGGGTCAGTACTGGTGTAGAGGACAGAGAGATGAAAGACCAAAATCATCACAATCAAGATCTGCTGTTAATATCTCTGTGAAAGGTAAGATGAATGTCATTATTCTCCTAATACATTTAAAAGTTTGAATTAGTCATTTTTCATTTGATTCATTTCAGTTTTATTTCACAACACAATGTATTTACATTTATTTTAAATGTAGAGTTCAATTAAAATGATAGCACAATCAAAAGTGTATAAGTGCATGAATAGCATAAGAGAGTTTGCCTAACACAGATATTGAATATAAAAGCCATACAGTCATACGCTTGCAAAATCAGTGACTTCTAAAGAGAGACATGAAGCTGCTGCTTATCTTTCACATGTTTTCTAAATTGAGCTGCAGCTGAGTTACTGACAAAGTCAGGATATTATGCAGGTGAGAGTCGGTTAGTTTGCTGTTTAAGTTCATCAGACTGAACTTTGAGCTCCACTTTATAAGATTCAATCGATGATCAATGCGTCACTTGTGATGTTTCATGAGATCAATGCTGTTGATTCAATGCGAATCCACTTTAATGTTGCATGGATACTTCAACAAATATCGTTTTCTTCTGACAAACTGTTTCATGAATACATGTCTTGACCTGAAGAAGGACAGATGTAGGTAATCACTAACATATATTATTGTATGTTTCCTGAGCTGCACTTCTAATCTTAGTGTGATTTAGGGCTGTCAAAATTGCTGAAAAACTAAAATGGAATTTTGTACTTAAATATGATCAATATTCAAATTATATTTGAATTTAAAAAAGTCATAATTTCAGGTCAGGGGAAAAGGCTAAATATGGCTTCTCTCATGAGGCTTTCAGTTTTGTCGTAGATCTTCTCTTCATTGTTGTTCTCTCTTTCTGCAATATTTTGAATGAGCAGTAACACATCTAGTGGGTTCAACTGGATAAGACAACAAAAGCATTCAAATTCAACATCATCATCACGTCTCGTATGCCACTGATAAGACTGCCTGACGCACACCTAACAGTCAAAAGCAGTGTTTTTCCATTCGAATGTGAATTTTTATTTGATAGCCCAAGTATGTTTTCCTTCAAAACATTAATCTTGTAACCTCTCTGCATTTAGCCTCTGGTTTGAATGGTCTGTTGGAAGGGGCTTGTTACAAGACTTTAATGTAGACACACACTGCTGTGATTGGCTGACAGTTCTCAAAAACTTTTATTAAAACAACCACCAAGATGAACTAATGGTGAAAAGTGTTGATTATAGCATTATATTTAGATCTGTTCCCATTGCATCAAAGGTTGTATCAATGAGCATTGTAGCTGAACACTCGTGTCTGAAACATGATGCAATACAATAAACACAATCTCACAAATCATCATAACTAACACAATGAAAAACAATGTAAATGACTTGTTGAGCAGAGTAAACTGTGTCAGTGATTATTACAGGAGTTTAACCACTGTTCGAGTCACAGACTTAAGGTCATTGAATTCATAAATGTTTTTTCATATTCGTAATCCTAAAAATTCATCAGGCGCAGAAACCATGCACATTGAGTCCGATACGTATTAATTAATCCGTAGCGAAAACATTTGCAAAACAGTATAGCCTACTAAATGTAGTCTTCAAGCATTGAGGATGATTTTGTTGTCCTCTCGCTTCTTAAAATAAAGAAAGGAAGGAAATATTGGGTCCATCCAATCCTAAAATATATAGAGGATGGAGAGTCCCCTCAGGAGCAGCGGGATTATCACGAGTGATTCAAAGTTTACTTCAGGATGTCAGTAGCTCAGTTTGATGCTTTGCTAGCGATACTAGAGCCACATATTAAAAAGAAGACCACCGGTTTCTGTGAACTCAGTGTGTGAGGATCTATATACAGTGCTTTGTGCTGCGAGACCAAGTGGATGAATTTGACAATCGCCATTCTGGATTTTGGCGTTCGCTTCTACGGTGGCTCTGAACTGACAAAACACCTCTCAAAATGCTTGCTGCAGATGTGTAAATGTTGTAAAAATCGAACCCGATCCAAATTTTTTAATGACGTTAAAAACATGATTGACAGAACGTGAGGTCATATTTATTCTTCAACATGCGAACATTTCAGACTCAGTGTGCAAAGACCTTTATTCACTGATAGACTCCAGCGATTATAAAGAGGACGACATTTGATCACTTTTCTGTATATAAAATAATCACAGTATCAATAAATCAAGCTACTAACAGGAACAGTATGAAACAGATTTAGTTAACGGTTATCTATTTAATCATTGCCTTGATTTACGAATGCATAAAAGCAGTAAACGACTTTGTAACAAAGAACATCTGTACATCTATTTTATCTGTGTCTGCTTTTATCTTTAACAGATTCACCCAGATCTACTCTGACTGTGACACCAGACAGTCCTGTATTCACTGGAGAGACAGTCAATCTGACGTGTGTGATTGAGTCTCACAGTAACTGGAGATATGAGTGGTATAAAGACAGTGTAATGTTACAGACGTCTGTAAACAGAGACACTCTCAATATCAGAGGAGTGAATGAGTCTGATCAGGGTCAGTACTGGTGTAGAGGACAGAGAGATGAAAGACCAAAATCATCACAGGAGAGTAACCGGATAAACCTGTCTGTTAATGGTGAGTAAAATTGACCGGTTTGTGCTGCAGTTTTATGGATGTTTTACCCTCCAAGTCTTCAAGACAGTCATGTGACTGAAAGCTATGAATAAGTGTGTTGTGGCAATTTTCTAACAAACATCATCACTGAGTAAGAGACAACTCTGAGTCCATATTATAATAATAAAGGTATTTATTCCCTTGCAAGAGAAGATCCCTCAGTTCTAACACACATAGCTGTGAGTCAGTCAGGAGCGAGAGAGAGAGATAGAGATAAGAAGAGAGCCAGAGAGCCAGAGATAAGAAGTAGCAAGAGAGCAAGAGCGCAAGAGCGCCCTAAGGAGAAGAAGTAAGGAGAAGCAGTGCCGGTCTGTTTTATAGTCCTTTCCTTCCAAGGCCTCCTCCTTCCCTCCTCTAGAGGGAAAGATACCAGTTTGTTTACCGATTAATGGTTATACAGAAAAGGGAGGCAAATGCCCCCTTGACCCCCTGACCATCTGCGTTTCCTTACCTCTATCACTTCCCACTTTACCTCCAATCATAGTAAATCATCACACATAGAATGCTTTTCTAACTGCAAGTGAGAAAACATATAATACATACATCTGAATCTATGTCTCACTGTTTGATTACTGTCCATAAAGGAAAATTCCTTTACAATTCCTCTCTGTTTATCATTCTCTGATAACTGATTAATCAAACATTGTAATAATAATAGTACAAATAATAATAAATACAAGTTCAAGCCATTACATCACACTTATACTCTTCATCTCTGATTTTCACATAAATGATCACTCTTCTTGAACCTGTGAAGTAAGTTTTTTGAATATTTGAAAAATGCTTAGGCTGTAAATGTTTCGCAAGCATAGTAAAGATTTCATTCTATCGCCGGGCTAAATGGACAGGCATTGCTGTCGCACTCTCGGTTAAACCGAACCCTCAGTCACAATAGTATAAATAAGGAAAAGTATAGTTCATAGTAGGAAATAAACATATCAATTTATCACTGTTGAGTTACTTCTGTAATATAAAATGTAAATATTAAAAGTATGTAAAAATCCCTCAGGTTCACCCCTCTCCTTGTACGTCATCTGTAACACGGATAACTGCTGCTTTTAACCTTCTTTACATATCAATCATCCTCAGGAAGAAAAATAGAAACATCATAACTCAATTAACACATTTCACTGTAACTTCCGCTACTTGTGTCATCATATTGTTGGTCTGATCTCCTGTTGGTAACACCTTCAGACCTGTTGTGAAGTGTAGTATTACCAAGCAAATTGTTACTGACAACAAAGTCATTATACATGTGGTTTTATACAGGCCACACATTCCTGTTACTCTGAATGGGTGCCACGGTCTAGGACGCTCCGTTCTCTCAGTTACTCTTTATCAAAAGATGCTGTTATGACCAAAGAATGTGAGAAAGTACTGTTTTTGAAACACTAAGAGTCTTATCTGTTCTGTTGATTACAGTGTCCACCCGTATGCCGGTTGCGCAATCAAAGTTGTCTCCTCCTTGCTGCTGATATCTGGTTCCGCCTAAACACACAGCTGCAATGCAAGGGTTTTTCAAACTGGATCTTAGCATTTACTGACACTCGCGTTGAACCTCCTCCAGCGATTGCTCCGCCTCCGCAATGGGCGGCACCCTTCTGCATGGTTTACGTGAACCCACGTAGCCCTTTCTGCGACCTTCACTGCCGTGTGCGTCACCAGAAGCACCTGGAAAGGCTCTAGCCACCTTTTCGACTTCCAGCTCTTTCTCCTGTGATCACGAATCACCACGAAATCGCCAGGTCTCACCTCGTGCAGGAATCTCTCAGCAACCTTCCCCTGGGCAGCTTTTACCTGCACAGAAATATTTGACAACAGACAAGACACTTCTTTGCAGTAATTCAACATGTCATTCTCACACACATCCTTTGATGGCAGCCTTTGTTTACCCCCTTCCATGGCCATGAATGGTGGCCTGCCAAACAAAATTTCAAATGGGCTCAGGTTTGTTTTTACTCTTTTTCTCATTCTCATGTACATCAGTACAATTGGAAGAGCTTTAAGCCAAGTCAGACCCGTCTCTTCACAGCATTAGATATTCAAATGGACCTCCTGGTGCTGGTTGAGATGCCAAGGGTGTTTTTATTCCTCTAGCCACATTGTGTGTGTGTTACAAGTGACACATCTTTTGCAAAAATTTTCAGCAAACACTGTAACCCCTTTTGTAAACCATAATTCCCTCATCTGCATTATCATACCCGCTTTTGACACATGATCCAACCCATGTGTCAACTTAGCATAATGCTGAAAGAAGTGTTTGGGCAAACAAGGAATGTCATCAACACTCATCCATACACCCCCCTCGAGACTGCAGCCAGACGACCTCCATTGTTGTTTTTCTGCTCCTGTGGAAAAAGACTGCATACTCTGTAAACAAGGGGAAATATCAGGGTTAGTCACAGATACCAAAGCACAAGTTGTTTCTTTTGTCTCCTGTGCTGCCGCGGCCTTCGCTGCCGCGTCTGCTCTCGCGTTTCCTGTGGAGATAAAACTTTTATCGTTAGTGTGCGCTGCGCATTTACAGATCGCGACCTTGTCTGGTAAAAGAATGGCCTCCAAAAGCTTAGCCACAAGAGATGCGTTTAATATCGGATGTCCATCCGACTTCAAAAAAAATGACCATGCTTCCAAAGTGCGCCAAATCTATGCGTGACCCCAAAAGCATAACGCGAGTCTGTGTAAATTGTCACACACTTGTCTGCCATAAGATTACACGCTTCTGTCAGAGCAACCAATTCAGCTGCCTGAGCCGAATAATTTGATGGCAATTTGCCAGACTTTACGACTTCAAATTCAGTGGTCACCGCGAAACCAACCTTATTCAAGCCTGTTTGTGGATCTTTGGACGCCGATCCATCCACAAAGAGGACATTGTCACAGTTTTCTAAAGGTGTGTCCAACAGGTCTGGACGTGGTGTACACACCTGTTCCTGCTGATAGACAACAGTGGTGTATCTTTTCACCGTTACATTTGGCATGTCAAGCAAAATCGTGTGATACCTCAGCCATCGGGCTGTTGATAAATGTGACGTTCTCTGTTCTTGCAAAATCATGGAGACTGCATCTACCATCTGTGTAAAAAGGCCTTTCAATCTTGTCACATGACCTCAGCCCTTTCCCTGTTGTCAGGGCTCTCAAGGGCTTTTCAAGAAGTGCATAATTTGGAATATACGTTCGACAATATGCACACATTCCCAAGAATGATAACAATTGTCTTTGTTAAAGGTCTTGGTACATCTTTGATAGCTTTTATCCGCTTTTCAGAGATTGCTTTACTGTTTGGTGTTATTGTGTGACCCAAAACAAATTATTTCCTGCTTCACAAAACTGTAGCTTTGTCAGACTGACCTTGTGACCCTCTCCCGCCAGGTGGTTCAAGAGAGTCACAGTGTCAGCCACGCACGTAACCTCATCTCGTGCACAAATCAATAAATCATCTATATACTGCAATAGCGCCGTTCCGCTCGATAGAGTTAATGGTTCAAGGCTCCGTCTGAGCGCTTCATTGTAAATCGTCGGAGACTCACAATAGCCCTGACACAACCTGGTAAACGTGTACCCTTTGTTGTCAAAATCAAACGCGAACCAAAACTGACTTTTTTCTTCCACTGGGACGCTAAAGAAAGCGTTGGCCAAATCAACCACAGTGAAATACATTGCATTTTGCGGAATTTGTGACAAAATTGTGTATGGATTAGGTACGCGGGCAGCTCTTGCAATAACGGCTGAGTTTACAGCCTGCAGATCCTGCACAAATCGCCACGTGACTGGTTCACTTGTGTTAGATGATATTTTCTTTACGGGGAAAATAGGAGTTCGCACTGGAGAATCATGACAGGGAATTATTACTCTCTCCTTCAGGAGAGACTCAAAAACCGGCTGTATCCCTCTCAATGCCTCCTTCTTCAGGGGACATTGCGATTGACATGGCCTGTAATCAGACTTTGGAGTGATTACAACTGGTTCACAACCTTTAATCAACCCAACATCATATTTGTGTTTTGCCCACAATTTTGGAGGTATTTCTGCCAGGACAGGATGAATGTCTGTGGCAGAAATAGATCCGTGCTCATGTTTCTCCATTGCATTCCTGACCATAGCAGTCACAGTTCTCTGTACGGCAACATCAAACTCACATTCCTCCATAAAAACACCTGCATTTCTACTGTGTTTCTGCCCGTTTGGCTTTTCAATCCAATCTGTGGCAGAAAGACATTTTCTCACACACAGGCCTATTTCTTCCCATTTCTGTTCGGTGGCCTTGATTACTGATAAGTGAGGCGCAGACTGGCCTGCTATCAAATACAGCCTCATTTGTTATTTTTCTGACAGGCTAGCTGAAAGCACACACACATTTTCATCCCAGAAAATCTTAAATCAACCCTTGTCAAAAACATTTTCTGCCCCGCTAAACCACTCTTCCTCATATTGATATGTGCATATATCAATGAATGTAATTCATTGATACTGATACTGATACTGTTCGATCTTTGCCAATTTCAAAATCATTTGTGCCCAATCAGAATCTCTCATCTGCTGTTCCTCTCCTGTAAATCCCAAACGGGCCAGCAGTGAGTTTCAGATTTAATTTACACATTAGATCCCTGGCCATTAACGGAACCGGACAGGTTTCAGAGTACAACAACGCATGTTTCAATGCCCTGCCCCCCCTCCGTCTCACATTTTAACGGCACAGTATAGTTTTCTGAAATTAATGCCCTGACTTCAAGTGCTTTCAACCACTAAATCCGTCATTCTTGGTTCACAATCAACCATAAAGTCTATCATTGTCCCGTCAACTAACATGGGATATCTCTGTAGCCTTAAAACCCTAAACTTTTGTACATTCTCAGACATTCATCAGTCAACTAACATTATTCAAAACTTCAACAGTCACACATTTAACGGTTTGCAAGCATGTCTTCATTGCAGATAGCCTTATTCAAATCTTCCACACACTCACACATAAAGGTTTGCAAGCATGTCTTCATTGCACAGAGCCTTATTCAAATCTTCAACAATCACACATAAAGGGTTGCAAGCATGTCTTCATTGCAGATAGCCTTATTCAAAACTTACACACACTCACACATAAAAGGTTTGCAAGCATGTCTTCATTGCACAGAGCGGTATTTGAATCAGTGTATGTGAGCGTGTTGTGTGTGTGTGTCAATAAATTTTTACTTCCCTTTTTCGTAGCTTGCTGAATGCCTGTCACCCGCCCTCTCCTCTCCTGTTCTCCGTTCCTCTCGTTTCAATCCGCCTTACGCGCCTCTGGACAATCCTGTGCCCAGTGTCCATGGTTCTTGGACAACCTGCACTTCGTGCAGCCAGAAAAGTCATGTTCACCCCTCGCACACAGTTGTGCCGTCTGCGCTGCCGCTCGTGCTGCTTTAATCTGTACAACAGCCAGCTGCATCTGTCTCCCCCTCTGTCACTCGCGCTGCTCGTGCTTGTTCATTCAGCGTCTCGCGCTGCGGTTGTCTTGGACGGAGAAACAGTCGAGGTCGGGGCGAATTTCAATGCACCCAGCTGGGCTATTGGGTAGATGTGTGTTTGGCGGTGCCGGCCTCACCGTATTTTCATGTGGGAAACACAAACATACTGTGGGTCATTCGGTTCTGGTCGTGCAGACACATACAAATAGACTTTCACACTTTTCATTTTTCCTTCCTGCTAACTTTCTGCACTTGCTTTTTCCCTTCCTGCTAACTTTCTTGAGCCAACCATCTACTTCCTTGAGCCAACCATCTACTTCCTTTAGCCAACAATCTACTGTTTGTTCACATTTTTTACATACATGTTTAACGCATTTGCAACAACAACCTGGTTGTTGAAACCACTTTCAGTTTTGTGAGACTCAATGTTCCCTCTTCGGGAAAATCATGATGCTTGATAAATTTTTCAATATCTTGCATACATTTCTGACCATAATACATTTTTTTAATTTGGTAGTACACCGGTGTATCATATTTCACAAACTTGCTCTTAGATATCCCCATACCGGCTGTTTTCTGCTCTCTGTGGCTTTGCTCGCGCGCGCTTATTTAATCTGCTAGACGTCTCCAGCAGATCCGATTTTCTCTTATCCCGCAATCGGGTCGGGTTGCACTATTAGTGCCCTCTTAATTGTGATTTATCAAAATCTTTCGATTTTTCCTAACCCCAATTAACCTCGGTACCTGTTTGAAACCCTCTTGATCCGTACAGATCTCAAATTAATCTCAGGTTACCTAATCTGAATGTTGCTCAGATTACTCTACCACAGAAACAAATCTCAGCCAATATGGTTCAATTTCCCTCTTTAAACTGAATTTCACCCTAATTAAATTGAATTTAATTGTTTCTTACCAGAGATGTCGTTTTGTGCCACCTGGGTTCTTTTTGATTCCAGTGGTCGATCCCTCCGGTCCCAACAGCGGAACGGTCCCTCGTCTCTCAATCTTTTTTGCGAGGTAGGGTTGGAACTTTTCAGCTCCAAGGTGATCAGCCTCCGTCCGCTGTCAGGTCCAGAAGTCACGTCCAAGGAATCCCACTTCTGACACCAAACTGTTGTGGCAATTTTCTAACAAACATCATCACTGAGTAAGAGACAACTCTGAGTCCATATTATAATAATAAAGGTATTTATTCCCTTGCAAGAGAAGATCCCTCAGTTCTAACACACATAGCTGTGAGTCAGTCAGGAGCGAGAGAGAGAGATAGAGATAAGAAGAGAGCCAGAGAGCCAGAGATAAGAAGTAGCAAGAGAGCAAGAGCGCAAGAGCGCCCTAAGGAGAAGAAGTAAGGAGAAGCAGTGCCGGTCTGTTTTATAGTCCTTTCCTTCCAAGGCCTCCTCCTTCCCTCCTCTAGAGGGAAAGATACCAGTTTGTTTACCGATTAATGGTTATACAGAAAAGGGAGGCAAATGCCCCCTTGACCCCCTGACCATCTGCGTTTCCTTACCTCTATCACTTCCCACTTTACCTCCAATCATAGTAAATCATCACACATAGAATGCTTTTCTAACTGCAAGTGAGAAAACATATAATACATACATCTGAATCTATGTCTCACTGTTTGATTACTGTCCATAAAGGAAAATTCCTTTACAAGTGCTTATGTCTTTGTTTTTCTGTCACGTTCAGGTCAGATTTCTGTCTTCAGCATCCTCAGTTTTCTTCTGGCAGCTTGTCCGTATCTGCTGTCGACAGCCGTGCTGCTGTTCAAATACTACAGAGCGAGAGGTACAACATCTGTCTGATCCGTGTCTCCTCTGAGTGTCTTTTCTCAAACATTCACATTCACTGACAGACAGACCTTTACTCTCGGTCTTTATCTGTTATATAGATCATCATTTACATGCTCGTCAATCATAAACAATAACTGCCGTGGAAACAAAACATTAAATGTCAAATCAAATTGTGAAAGTAAATGCTTTATGTGTGTGTGTGTGTGTGTGTGTGTGTGTGTGTGTGTGTGTGTGTGTGCGTGCGTGCGTGCATGCGTGCGTGTGTCTCTCACAGTTACATCTACTGAAGACCAAAGCCAGTTTGCTGTAACAGAGGAACAAACTTCAACCTGATTTCATCCATTCTTCTTGTAGAGTCACCGGATGCTGGAGTCTGAGGCTGAAGGCTGGAAACTCAAGATAACAGACACACGATCACACTCTCACACATACGGATGATGTAGTGTTTAATTCACCTGTGCTGTATATTAGACTGTAGAAGAAACCAAACCAACACATGGAGAACAGCAAACTCCACACAGAAAGAGTTTTTAATGTGTCAGTCATAATTCACTTTAAACTATTAAAAGTTGCTCTTTAAATATATTCAGGAAACAAACAAACCTGTTAAATATAAATAAACACATTTTACATCAGTTTATACGTTCGTCTACGGGTCTACTAATGAATAAATGTTCAAACTGATGGCATTTCAGCCCAGAGATGATTTTATTCAGTTTTAACCCGGGGGCTGTTTCATAAAACTATAGTTTATCTAATAAGCCGGGCTTATTTCAGTTATTCTGACTTATTGTCACTTGATTTGGTTTCTGCTGATTAACTAACCTGGTCCGGAGCCGGTTAACTGTCCGGCTAAACTGAGTTCCTCTAACACGGACCGATAGAAACACATCGATATCACCACTGACTCTCTCACATACAATTAGACTTTATTACCATAATAGTCCAACAATAAAAACATACAGAAAATACACCTTCAATAATCACATAAATAAAAATAGGCTACAACCAACTGAAGGCTATTTAAAGTATTGTTGCCAAAATGTAATGACTTTTTAATTACTATTATTATTTTAAGATATATGAAAACATTTGATCATAGTTGCTATTTGCACATTCGATTGATCAGAAGTTTCTATCCATGCAGCATTTCTCTCGGTTTTATGACAGCTGCACCTTTCATGATTATTAGTAGAACATTAAAACATTACAATATGAAATAGTGTAAAGTATTAAAACAACTAAATCAAAAGTTAAGACCACTGAATTAAAAATGAAAATAATAGAAATAGGACTACATTTGAACTGATAAGAGGAACACACGTTTAACTCATTAGATGTACAGTTACTGCTATCATAGTGTAACGAGGGACACGAAGTGCTCTTATTCACTGATCTGGACTATGCCAGTACCATGTTATTTGGGTGGGAGATCCCAGGACATGTAGAGGGTTTTCCCCACACGGATATTCAAATAAATGAATATCATTGAGGCAAAATTACTATAAACACAGTTTCAAGTTTATTAACCAAGTCATCAAGTAGTTTAACTTCAAAACGGTCTCAATTTACGGAAACGCAAATAACTGCGGAGGATAATATATCACTCTCAAAGAAAATTAAATATTAAATTAATACCCAAAAAATAGATTAACACAATAAACCCCAAAAAACTAATTACATTTTCATGAAGCAAAAAATAGCAAACGACAGCACACATGTGAGTGATGGTGAATAAATTCATCCCTATATATAGTTATATAATAATAAACCATAGTCAATACTCAACTCACAAAAACAGAAAATATATAGTTTCAAGGAAGAGAAAACAGTGATCTATTGACCTCGACCAAAACAACATTAAACAACACAACTATGTGTTAACTCAGGTTATACACCCCCACATTTTCAATCAGGACAACTCATTTAATTACACAAATATAAAAATAAAACAACATTACTATTTCAATTAGAAACCACTGTCGATAAATGTATTACAGTCAACTGTATTAAAATGATATGTACCCTAGCCTCACAATAAAACATTAAATACATAACTTTATCTGATCACACACCATTCAAGAACTACAATCATCACCGTATACTTCCTAAAGAAGACTCTTAACACTTTTGTATAACATGATGTCAGTTTAGTGTGTACAAAAGGTATACTATTAGTGATTTTACACAATAAAACGTTCTACCGTAGATCATCAACGCTCACGTGCAGTATGCCGTGCCACTCATCCAGCCCAAGATACCCAGCATGACAACTTAAGACCTCTACAATCGACTAAGAGCAATCAAACAATGACTTCTCTACAAAAGAAAGTGCTACACATTATTTCATTCAAGAAAACTTTTCACTTTAACAACAAACCAATCGTCAACTCTCACGTGAAACATGCAGTGTCAGTCATTCAATCTCAACCAGTCCTTCAGTTCAGAATAACCAGCATGAACACATCTAACACACACATCTAAAAGTCAACAGATTGTTCTTCCAGCGACAGGCGACCACCAGCACGCCCAACAATTGAAACATAGCTCGTCTACTGACTGGAAGTGTGTATTTAAAGGAATCCTGCCTTCTATGGGAGGTACAACAGCGCCTCCTAGTGTCTTGGCTACAATAGAAATACACTTATATGTAGGGTTAAAATTATACATGTCACATTTAAACAGCACTGTTTGCCGTGCTGGATCGAAAAAAATATACCTGTGACGTATCAGTTATGCACAGAGGAAAACACGAGGTCTCAAATGCATTAAAAAGCACAAATATTCACTGTTTGCTATGCTGGATCGATTTGACCCATGATCGATATTAAGGACTGCTTAAGAATAAGCTGCACATCAAATTATCCTGACTCAGTGAGATTGCGTAAACGTGAATTGAAACCGCTTTAGTTCCGATTGATTGGATATTTCAAGTCAGGTTTTGGACTTTAATCCCTGCTTTTCTCAGCGTCTTTAATGAAACAGTCCCCTGCTTGTCAATAAAAGCTTGAAACTAGGAGCCTCGTGTATAAAACTCTCCGTAGATTTCATCCTAAAAGTGTACGTACACACAAAAGCTAGATCTTATTTACACCAAGTTTGTTTTTTATAAATCCAGATATGTGCTTGGAAAACAGTGTGTACACGTTTCTATGTTAATTTTGTGTGTACACAATGTTTATACATGAGGCCCCGGGCCGGTGTTAAGAGATTTTGGGTTTCAGTGAGCGCGGAGCATACATGAATATTAATGATTTTCCGGACATGCGCATGGAACAGAGAATTTCAGTTATTGCTCCTTGTATCTCAGCAGGTTTAATGGAATATTTGAAATAAAAGATAATATTTTCAGTGTTGTGCAAACGCAAGCCTAAACATAATTTCATCATTTTGTGACAATGTTTGTATTATTTTGCATGTTTTGTGGCGTCTTCCCTGACTGAATTGCAGGCATTCTTTGTGTAATGTTAGGATAAACCTCAGCTAGTTGCGTTCATTGATTTCAGTTTGTTGTGCTGTAGCTTAGCATGTAATGCTTTAAAACTGTCTGCTATTGTCATCTTTTGAGAGAAACTGCTGAAATAAACTTGTATCTGTGGAATAATCATTTGTTATCTATCCTGGTGCGATTGTTCAAACTGTTTGACTTATATTTACTAAATGAACAGAATCTAAGAGCACACAATGAATGAAAGTGTTCCTTTAATACACAAGCACAAATGTGAATTAAACAGACATTTAATTTAATGCATGTCTATTATATGCATGTCAAAATATGTGTATGTGTGCACTGTCTGTATTATTATTTTTTGACATATTCCTTGTGTATGTAAACACACTTGATAATGAAGCTCCATCTGATTCTGATTACTGTTCTAAGGTCTTTCTCTGTGATGTCAGAGTTTGATTTTTTCCTCTTCAGTGTCATATGATCTTTCAGAATTAATTATAATATTCTGCTTTGCTGCTTAATAAACATTTCTGATTATTATATCAGTTGATAATTGTGCTTAATGAAGTGTGGAAATCATTAGGCCTATATAGTGACCGTATTCCTTGATGAATTGAACGTTCAGAAGAACATTTGAAATATAAATATTTTGTAACATTATAAATTTACTTACTGACATTTTTGTATTAATTTAATGCATCCATGTCAAACAAAAGCATATCTTTAAAACAAATCTTACAAGTCAAATGCCAGAATCAAGTTTAGAAATATGTTGTTGTTGTTTTATCTCTCTTACATGATCTTATAATAACTTTATTATGTGTCATATTTTTAAACAGCAAATTCAACAAGGATATGTACATCACTCTTTTCTCCTGTTGTCTTGAACAAGAATTCAATAGTGATTCATACTCAAAAATCAGGAAAACTTATATTAATCAGATCCTCCGTGACCACATGTTCCTGTATTTCATTATGAATCATTATTGAATTCATTTTTTACAAACAAAATATCACCGTCTCACATAATATCAAACATCCACACCAAAACACATCATAACAACATCTAGTTATCAAAAGCTAGTCAAGGCCACAATCTAATCTATATTCCTCTTTATTTATTATTTTAATAAACGTGCCTCTATTTAAAGCCTTATTAAGAACATATATGTTTATGAAACTTTATGACTTATCATGTTGAATGAGAGTTTGCTGCGTATCCAAACAGATCATGCTTTTGTATAAATGATCATCATCGTGTATCATCCAGGTTCAAGACAACACATGGTCAAAGAACAGATGACAGAGAATAACATGTTGCAGAGGTTTCTTAGGCCACGGATACGGGGTTGAATGTTTTTTCATTCATTGCCAGAGGATGACCGTTTTAAAACATAAAAGGTAACAGAAGAGTATAACAATAAATGATTGAAATGATTGTTGGTTCACATGTCTATATCTACACTACTATTGGAGATCAGTGTAGACATAATCATCCAGGTGTTTCAACATGAAACCTTTACTTGTGATCATCTAACATTTACATCTGTTTGTACAAATGATTAAATATCATGTATTGGAAATAATGACAATTTCAGCAACTTTATTTCCCAGCAGTGTGTGATAGTTTATAACCAAACAACATGGAGAATGTGACATGGATCATCACACCCATACAAAACATATGAACATAACATTCATAGGTTTATTTCATTTGTAGCATGCAGTAATTTATTCAACAAATGATAACAATTAATAAGACACCGTTTTAAAGATTTGCGAGCAACAATGAACAGCACAATGAAATGTACACAACTAGCTGAGGTCTGTGGTGCTTCATCCTAACATTACACAAAGAACGCCTTCAATCGTTCAGTCAGGGACGACGCCACAAAACATGCAAGGTTTGTGTGAACAAAACACTGCAAACTAATCAAAACTGTTACGAAATGATGAACAAATGTAGTTTACACCGTGTCCTAACTACACGCGGCAGAATCAATCAAATATCACAGCCAATCAGAAGCGTGTGTGGGCGGGCTCTCTCTGGAAGCGCTCTGCACTCGCAACGAAATGGATATGTTTATGATTTAATTCAGAAATACGAAAGCTTTTTAACATTATTAAATGTACACGGGTGATTCTTAGACTATGGGCACTTTTATGTTCTTTGTTCATATTCTTAAAAATACATATAATTTTGGACAAATTCCTCTTTCTTTGTCAAACTAACAATAAAACCACTTTACAAACTGTTTACTACCTTTCTACGATTGTATGATTTTTTGCATACTTGTCAGCCTCCTTCTAGGTGTCAAATCACTGTTTTCTCCTTGTCGCACTCTCAGACTTTTAAAGTTTAACAGTGAAAATACAGTTTAAAAATATATGCTTTATCTGGTAACTATTAATGTACCTGAATTAAGCACTAGTAAAATAATTAAAATACATTATAATATTTAATGTGAGACCACTAACAATATTACTTTTTTATACAAAATATAGCTGTCACACAGTATTGGTGTCACTTCCACCACGACACTGTACTGTCCATTTAAAAAGTGTGTGTGAAAGATTGTTTATGTGGTTTCTATGGAAACGTTCAGTGACATCAGAGCACATGTTGAACATGGAGGGAATTCAAATTTTCATCAACAACAAGAAAAGTCAAGGTAAATAATGCTTGATCAGTTCATATATTTATTCTACGTCAAATCCAAACATGCTGTACCTTCAAGGCTGTTTTTAAAAAGCTAAAAAAGTTAAGTTAAATAAGAGTATTTTGCATACATGAAATGCTAAGCATTAAGTCAAAGCTAATCAGTGAAGCTATCTTTAATTTTCTCACAAAAAACTACAGAAATGTCATTTCCATACACTGCCTCCGTGGTGGAAATGACAATTATGTTTTCAAAGTACCATTGATATGTTTAATGACTTTGTGAATTGAGACGTTTTCTAATAAATATATCTACGGTTTCTCTACATTCACGATAATTCATTATCATTTCCATCACCACACATATTTAAAAAAACATTGAAAGATTTATCATCAAACATTAAACATGTCCTCAAACATGTGTTCCTGTGTGGCTCAGTGGTAGAGCATTGTGTCAGCAGCGCAAAAGGTTGTGGTTTCGATTCCCAGGAAACACATGTACTAATGAAAAATGTATAACCTGAATGCACTGTAAGTCGCTTTGGAAAAAAGCGTCTGCTAAATGCATAAATGTAAATGGTAAATGTAAACATGTATCCACAATTTATCAGATCATGCTCTACTTAATATACAAATTAAAGTTCTTTAAGTTATATTTTTTTTTCTAATAAGCTCTTATTTTGTGACAGGTGTGTGCCAGGTGTAAAGTTCAGCATTTGGTCCTTTGGGTTAGTTAATTTATCTCATTGACAAATATATAATTATTTTATATTGGGGTAAAACTAGATGCAAATAATATCTTAGACAATTATTGAGGGCATAAGTTAGTCTATTTTTAAATAAAAGCTGTATATTGAGATGTGGTGGAAATTACATTTATTCATTACAGGTCGGAAAAAAAATTAAAATATTAACAAGTTCTCGTGTAATCTAAGTTTTTTATCCTCTTACAGACCTTAACACTAGACAAATTATTGCAACTTATGAGACTGTGTTACGTGACTTTTGAACAAGTTGTTTTAATGATACTTCACAAGGCTAAAAGTGCCTAGTTGTAGAAACGAAACATACCGAGTGACTGATACCATCTTTGTTATGAATACACTTGTTGTTTCGCAGTGAATTCACAGTTTTGACATCTTTGCTTTAATTTATTTTCTAGATCTGAGCTAAACTATATGTTGTTGCTTTATGTATGGTTAAGATCGCACAAAATTGTATTTAAACTCACATTAGACACATGTAACTTTGAATAAAGCACATAATCAGTACCTGAGATTATCTACTCTCATATAGTTTGTATGTTGTTGTTCTAGCCGCGATGTCGTGGAAATAGAAACACTTTCTAAATTAGACATTTCGAGTGTCGCCGTAACGGCTGGTTAGGATAAAAACTCATATTAGCATGGACAATATACCTTTTATCGTGTGTCGCTATAAATATATTTACCTTTTTTTCTGATTTGGCCCTCTGCCCTGTGTATATATTTTTTTTGTTATAATATTATTAATGTTTTATATTATACCTTCTCAATGTACCAAAGTGATCATTTGTGGGGTTTTTTATTCAATAATAAATAGATAAAAAATCATAAATCGGTTAGTCTTGACCAGAGCCGATCCTCCCTATTCGCAGAATACACAAGCTGTGTAGGCCCCCGAAACACCAGGGCCCCCCTTGCTCTCAAAGATATTTGAATTTTAGTTTTGTTTTGAATTTGGCCAGCGGCTATGAAAACATGAATGATAATTTATTGTAATGCGGCGTAATGTCACCCTTTCTACGTAAAAATCTGTCAAATCATGTAACGTGAATGTCATAAAGTCTCTTGCTCGAGATGAAAAAAATGAGTTGAAAGCATAGCGAGCTGCGACAGAGATACTGGATCTCGAGTGCTTCCTGCGAGTGCGATTCAGGGCTGAGTGAAACACAGACAAATGTGTTTCATTCATTCGTTCATAACCGCTCAAAATAGACCGGCATGCCAGGTGACCGGGGAACTGAACTCAGCAACAATACACTCGAGTCAGTGGAGGACGATTCACTGCAGTAAAGTCGCACTGATCCTGTTCAGTTGTTACATTGTTTTGTTTCGTTTGTTGCCACCCAGCTATGTATTTCTTATCTGTTTAGTGAGGGATTAATTTGTCATAATTCTGTTAGCATAATTTGCTAACATTTGCCTAGCTAGGATTGTATTGTCAGTCATTTCAATGTTTAAAGGGGTCATATAATGCTACATGCACTTTTACAAGTTGTTTGAACTGAAATATGTGTTGGCAATGTCTGTACCCAACCACCCTAGAATGATAAAAATCCACCCAGTGTTTTTTTTTTTAATCTACTAAAATCTTTACCCCTTTCTCAAATCTCTGTGACATCACACGGACGGAGGCCCCTCCCACGAGTGTTGATTGACGTTTCAGCACAGACTGCACTGGTGTCTTACCTCAGACCCGTCCCGAGTGAGCTGTCATCAGTTGTTTCACCACCAGAGCAGATGTAGACAAGAATGACTCCTAAGCGATTTAGTTGTTTTGTTGTTGGATGTAATATTGAACATAATAGTAGTCATTTACTCCCGTCATCTGAGCCACTGAATCACGGAAACCGCATTCCTCTCTGAGAGGCAAGAGAGAGCACGACCTCACCACTTTTTGCAACATCTCGCGGCACGCACAATCGGGTGTAGGGTACAAAAATGTGCTATTCACTGCGCCTAAAATTTTTTAATTGCAGAAAAATATTAAACATTAATAGAGTAACAGATTTTGTGTGAAAATAAATCATTCAAGTTGTTAATTTTGTTTAAAAATCTTATACATGTTTGAGGTAACAAGAAGGACTTTTACCCCCCACACGGTATTGATACAAATACTTCAGCTAAAATAATGTTTTTAAAATAATTTCTAACTTCATAATTCTTCTAAACAATCACTTTAGCAAAGTTTGTACTATTTTCTGCTAATTTTGAAAAATAAAATAATTATTTTTTTGTTCAATAAATATGCTGTCATTAAAAACATACATTTTAAAATACAATAAACAAAATAATTTTAATAAGTAAGGACTCAAAGTATTGAAGGAGATACAATATTAATTGAATATATATATTTACAGTAGTAACAACAAATTATATTTTATTATATGATATGAGTAATATCATGTTTTTAAATAGGATGGTTTCATTCTAAACATGGTGATTATCTCTAATATGGTGATTATCCCAACATAATATAGGATTTATCATCTGAATCAGGAAAAGTCAGCGATCTATTAAGTATCATATTAATTACTGTGTGCCTTTAGCCCCTACAGCAGGGGTGCTTTCTACCCCACATACCATACTTTTACATATTCTATCATTATTTAAAAACTGTTGCTTCAATTATATTAAACAAAACTGAAAATCATAAAAACCACCTTTATCTCAAAATATATGCATTAATTTTAGCGATTCTCATTTGCTACTTAAGTCTAGAACATTTTAAAAAACAAAGTATTATGTACTTAAAATAAATAAACATGTGTTGTTCTGTGTTAAATAACAGGCTATCTATCGCTGGAATGTATTATGGCGAGCTCGTTGCTGCTGTTAATCAGTTCTCTCTTGGCACTCATTGTGACTGCATAGACATAATAAATGCCTAGCGCCTCATTGGCCGCTCGACCGCACATCAACGTCGCCACCATATTGGTCCGGGCAACTCTCCATAAATCTCATATTTACAGAAGAAAATATACCTGTCTCTTCTGCAGTTTGGGATCTACAGACCGTTGCACATTAATAAAAACAGATCTCAGGGTATTTCCGTTTAAATGATAAATGTAGCTTGATGCTACAATTGTACATATTATTATATTTTAGGATGTAGCCTATTCTTGCAAGCATTATAGATGTGTTTCTGGTGTAGAACCAAACTTTGTTTATCTTAATTTAGATGTTCAATCCACATACGAGACATATGTCTGAGAAAAAAAAACATTGTTGTTCGGCGCCATCTAGCATGCAGGCGGGAATTAGCAGAATGTGAACATTCGTTTCGCCTCGTTGTGAAAGCAACATTCGATTTTTCGCATCACGCTCAGTTTGGAAAGACCTTAATGTTGTATTTGTACTAGTTAAAGCCCAAAACAGCCCTGAATGAATGGCCAGAATGACCCTGATCATTTTCAAACTTCTCTCGCTCTCTCTGCCAGGGTCATGTGTGAACTTTGAATGAACTTTTCCACTGTTGGGCAATATTTGCCCCTGGAATATACCTTTTGTAAGGGCAATTTTTACAACAATATTATGTTATGTAATTATCTTATTAAATGTTTCTGTCATTTTTGTCAAATATTTAAATATAACCAGTTTCTTCAATCACAATATAGACTACATTTAAAATTATTTACACAGTCTGTTTAATGCTGATCATGTACTCTGTGTATTTACACAAAATGTGCATAATGTAAATAGCCTAAAAAGGAAAAACACAGGAACTCCTTATTGAGTCAAGCTGTAATCATGACATAATAATTGTCATTGTCAAAATCATATTCTGGTCTGTGTTAAACATAACTATACTTTGGCATTTTGTGTTCCAATGTAAATTGCACACACTCACAACCCAAACATTCCTATGTAGTAACATACAAAGAGTTTATTTAAAAAAAAAAACAGATAACTCTGAGATAGCTCAGATCAATCATGTTTTTTTATTATGTAATCATGTTTTGTTGTGTTTTATTGTCTCCGTTAGCTGTTTTTTAAAGTTATCCCTCGCTCTTCCCCTGCGGACACTCCGATCCCCCATGGCGGTCTTTCGCGATGGCGCTCAGGCTCGCGTTCCCCAGGGCTCTGGTCCTGCTGCTGCCGAGGCAAAGCGAAGGCTGCAGTCCTGGGGTTCGCAAAGGGATCTGTCAGCAGAGGTAGAGACGGGCACCGCCTTATATCTGCCTTCACCTGACAGGTTCAGTGCCTCGTCTCAGGGTTGGGAAGCACGCGCTGCGGTTTCTTCCGCCCCGATTGAGGCATAGACACTGAAACTATCTGATTCTGAGGAATTAGATGTTGTAAGTACCATTGCAAGAGATTTTGAGGACTCGCCACCTCAGTCTCGTGCTTATGAGGAGCTAGTTGAGGTTGTGGTTGAGAAATTGAGTATCAATTGGCCAGCAGAGAGGGAGGACGTTCGTTCAAAAGGCAAACTTGTCTATTTATAGTCTGTTCTGCCCCATGTTTCCTGTCGGTTGTTAAATGTCATTCCACATGTTCCTGTGTCTCCTTCGTTTGTTATTCATTAAAACCCTTGTTTTGAAGAAACCCCTCGTCTCCTCGTTCCTGGCTCCCAGAGGAGTGTGACACAATAAGGGCAAGGGTATTGGTCTGAACGCAGTTTGTGAACTGCGTTGGGCCACATATTTGTCTCTCAGGGCCGAAACAAAGAGATGGCTAAATCAATCGGCCAGTCTATCGGCAACTCTGGTGGCCACTGAGAGACATTTATGATGGCGCAAGATGGCGCCGTTGTTTATGGCTGGCCATCTGCTATCTGTTTTGTTTGTCCTGTGTTTAAGCTCCTTTTTGACTCATACTGTACGTGCACTGTTAGTGTACGACCATCAAATGCTCCTTAATATAAGGAGCTCAGTCGAAGTTTTATCAAGCACTGCTTTGAGGGGTTCTCATTTGAATTGTCCACCTATACCTCTTATAACGTCTATCTCTGCGTGCTTGCGCCGGTCGCCATGGGATTTCGCTGCGAGGAAACGCTGCAGACGGAGAGGAAAGCGAGGAGGAATTGCAGTCGAGCTAAGGCTGTATCTGGAGGTTTAACCGGCACGCTGTCCTTGCGTGGATGGATCTGGATCTGGGTTGAGCGGCGGCCATGTCATTTTGCCGCGATCCCTGGAGTTTGCTCATCGGCGAGTGGTCCCGGGTGTTTCACATGGCTCGTGTCGATGCTGGTGGTTTTTTCGTTCACGACGAGGAGGAGTAAATATGGGTCAAGATGGCCCTGGTAAACGCTCGATCTCTGGGGAACAAGACATTAATGTTTTGGACGTTTTATTTGTGACTGAGACCTGGTTGACTGTGGGTGATTTGAGTCCTTTCTCTGATCTTGTTCCTTCAAATTGTACTTTTATAAACTGTCCAAGAACTACTGGAAAAGTTGGCTGTTTAGCATCCGTCTTTAAAAGCAGCTTTGGCTGTCGGACCGTAAAAACTGAGACATTCAGTTTTGAAGTACAAATGTTTTATCTGAAGGAGGACAAAAATCTAGCGATTGCTGTTGTATTTCGTCCACCAAAACCAAATAAGGATTTTATCAATGAATTAGCTAATTTTTTAGGAGGAATTGTTACACAGTTTGACAGACTCTTGATTGTTGGGGATTTTAATATTCATATCTTTTGTGATACTAATCCCCTTGCAAAGGATTTTACAAGTCTTATTGACTCTTTTGATTTGGTCCAAATGGTTAAAGGTCCTACACATTCACTGGGCCATACACTTGACCTGGTTTTGGTATATGGTCTTTCTATATGTGATCTTTAAATATGTGAGTTAAGCTTCTCTGGTCATAAGCCTGTAATGTTTACTTGCTCTTTATCAGGTCAAAGTTCTAAAGTACATCAGCCTGTACTCTGGTCTCGTATTTTTTGTCCTACAGTTAATGAAGACTTATCTGCACATTTTAATGAGGCCTATCAGCTATATTCTCTTGATCCCTCTTTTAATAATTCAAATGCTTAACAACAACTTATTTGGTTTAATTCTATCTGCTCTGACATTTTAGATTGTATAGCCCCTTTGCGAAAAAGACAAAAAAAAATGTAAGGCTGAACCATGGTTAAACAACACTACGCGGGCACTGAGACGAGTATGTCGACGTGCAGAGCGGAAGTGGAAAAAGGACAAGTTACATGTGTCTCCTGAAATCCTACATACTTCTTTGAACAACTATCAAAAAGCTGTGAAAGCAGCTAAATCTATATATTTTTCAGACATTATATCAAGAAATTGCCATAGACCCAGGGTTCTTTTTCCACTATAAATTCTATTATAAATCCGTCTGTTGATTTTCACTTTGATGAACCTGCTATAGCTTGTGAAAATTTTCATAGATTCTTCACAAATAAAATAAGTGATATCAGACAGTTTATTATCCCTGCAGATTATGACCCCTCAGTCCCTTCAACCTGTAGTTCAACTTTAAGTGAATTTGAACCAATTTCTATAGTTCCTTTTTGAGAATTTACTAAGCAATTAAAACCCACTACGTCTCTAACTGATATTATCCCAACACGTTTATTTATTAATAAATAAAGATTTTGGATGCTGTTGGGACGTGTATCCTGGATATAATAAATAAGAGTCTCTCTGAAGGGACTGTCCCTGAATATCAAACATGCAACAATCAAACCTCTCTTAAAATGACACAATTTGGATGTGACTGTGTTATCCAACTTTAGGCCCATTTCAAATTTGCCTTTTATCTCAAAAAATTTAGAGAAAGTTGTTTTTAATCAATTGATGAGCTATTTAGATTCAAATAGTGTGTTTGAAACCTTTCAGTTTTAGGAAACAGCATAGTACTGAGTCTGCCCTGTTAAGAGTGTTAAATGACATCTTGCTATTAATTGATACTGGTAACTCTGTAGTGCTTTTGCTTTTAGACTTAAGTGCAGCATTTGACACTGTAGACCACAGTATCTTTATTTCCCGTCTTGAACACTGTGTGGGTATTGGTGGTTCTGTCCTAAAATGGTTCAGATCCTATTTGAATAATATAACTTTCTCAGTTTGTGTGGATGGGTGCTCATCATCTAAATCAGGGTTGACTTGTGGAGTTCCTCAAGGTTCTATCCTTGCTCCTATTTTATTTTCTTTGTACAGTATATGCTCCCGTTTGGTTCAATTTTTAATAAGCACAAAGTGTCGTTTCATTGCTATGCTGATGACACACAAATGTATGTGTCTTTTAAGCAAAATGACAACCAGAATTTGAGTGCTTTAAGTGCGTGTCTGTCTGATATTAAGGCTTGGAAGTCTCTTCATTTTTTGAATCTCAATGAGAGCAAGACTGAGGCAATTGTGTTCGGTTCTTTAGCTGTATCTGGCAATATACAGCAAGTGATGGGTGATCTGGCTGTATATGTCAAGCTCTCTGTGATTCTGCTTTGACTTTTGATAAGCAAGTAAATGCAGTAGTCAAATCAAGTTTTTTTCAGCTCAGACTCCTTGCTAAGGTGAAGGGTTTTTTAACTTGTGCTTAGTTCGAGAGAGTTATACATGCTTTTATCTTATCTCGACTAGACTACTGCAATTCAATATATATTGGTATTAACCAATCATATATGAATTGTCTCCAAACAGTACAAAATGCAGCTGCCAGACTTCTGACTGGCACTCACAAATATGAACACATTACCCCTGTCCTACTCTTTTTGCACTGGCTCCCAGTCTTGTTTTTAAGGTTTTGAATGGACTGGCCCCTTCGTATCTTTCTGACCTTTTGAGCTTACACAGTTCAGGTAGATGTTTAAGGTCATCGAATCAGAAACTTTTATTGGTCCCTAGATCTAGGCTGAAGACAAAAGGTGACCGGGCTTTTGCCATTGCCGGCCCTAAACTGTGGAATAGCCTTCCAGTCTCTATTAGAACAATTGAAACAGAATCACTTTTTAAAACAAGGCTTAAAGCCTGAGAGGGCTTTTAATGTATGAGCCAACAGGAGTTTATTATTTCAGATTATTATTTGTTTGTTTTGTTTTTACAATTTGTATGTATTTTGATTCTTTTTAGACTATATTGTTCAGCACAATGGTCAACCATTGTTGTTTTATTGTGCTTTATAAATAAAATAAATGAAATGAAATAAAATGTATGGTTAAATGTGAGGAATATTAAGAGAAAAGATAAAAACTTCCTTATGGATGCTCCCCTTTCTTCCTCTGGCCTCTTCGGCGATGCAGTGAATTCGGTTGTCGAGAGATTCCAGGAATCAGCTAAGCAAGCAGCTGCATTCCAGAAACTACTCCCCCGCCTTATTCATATCTCCGGGGCTGCTGAGCAGGAGCAGCCCCAAACATCTAATACCAGCTCCTCATACCGTGCCGCACAAAACAGAGTGCGGCTTATCGTGCTACCTCACCTAAAGACTGGGGACACGGTAAGCGCACTCAACCGCAGTTTTTAAAGGGTAAAGCGGATTTGAGGACCGTTATTAATTATAAGAAGGCTGCGGGGAAGAGGTCCTGACGCCCGAGGGCTCAGGCCATTGAGTACTTTCACACCCGAAGTAGAGCGGTCAACCCCTCATTTTACGGTGCCCGTCTCCCTTCGATTTCCTCAGGGGACCTGTATGCCAACCCTGCCACCTCATGTGCTTCAGGGCGCTACGGTCTCTGGCGTGCGCATATCTCAAGGTCCACCTGGAAACATAGTGGCCTTGGGATGCCCGCTCCCTCTGAGGAGGTTTTCAGAGCGGTCAGTTCAGATGCATTCTGCTGGTTCACCATTTCAGGATGTCGTTCTGACTGCACAAAAACATATAAATCCAGAAACCAGTCTCGAGAGGCTGGTACCTCTAGTAGAATATTTGACAGCCTGGAAACTTCTGCCAAATATATCTTTTTGGGTCCTGCAGACTATAGAAAAAGAGTATCAAATACAGTTCGGGTCTCGCCCTCCCAGGTTCATGGGGGTGTTGTCCACCGAGGTGGCTCCCCAGCAGGTTCTGGTAATGGAACAAGAAGTGAAAGCTCTGTTAGAGAAAGGGGCCATAGAATATGTACCTCACTCCAACAGGGAAACCGGGTTTTACAGCTGGTATTTCATAGTTCCAAAGAAGGATGGGGTGTTGTGTACCATTTTAGATCGTCGAGTTCTGAATGACTCTGAGACAAATCGTGCCACAGATCAGATCCGAGGACTGGTTTGTCATGATATATCTGATCAATGATGCATACTTCCACATATCCATCCTTCCGTGTCACAGGAAGTTCCTGAGGTTCGCTTTTGGGGGAAGCATACCAATATTGGGTTATTTCGTTTGGCCTAGCATTATCACTCCGCACTTTCACGAAATGTGTAGATGCAGCCCTGGTGCCTCTTCGACTTCAGGGTATTCGCATTATGAACTACATCGACGATTGATTGATTCTAGCTCAGTCGCATCAGTTGGCAGTGTGACATTGAGGTGTTGTTCTGGCCCACATGAAAGACTTGGGGTTACGGCTAAACACCAAAAAGAGTGTACTTTCTCCACTACAGAGGACCACTTTCCTTGGCGCGGTATGGGACTCAACGTAGATGCAGGCGTGCCTGTCACCGGCACGTATAGAGTCCATCCTGTCAGCTGTGAAAAGAATAAGGCTAGGCCAGTCACTCACTGTCAAACAGTTTCAGAGACTGTTAGGTCTTATGGCAGCAGCATCCAACATGATACCTTTTGGATAGCTGTACATGAGACGTCTGCAGTGGTGGCTCAGGACCAACGGGTTTTCCCAGAGGGGCAACCCCTTTCGCATGATCAAGGTCACGCGGTGATGCTTTCATGCCTTGGTAATGTGGAAGAAACCTTGGTTCCTGTCCCAGGGTCCCGTGTTGGGAGCTTCATGAAGTTGCAAGATGTTAATGACAGATGCCTCTCTCACGGGCTGGGGAGCGATCTTAGATGGACGCTCAAGTCAGTGTCTGTGGAAGGACCAGCATCTCGGCACATCAACCGTATGGAGATGTTGGCTGTGTTTCTTGCTCTCCTAGCAGATAATTTCCTAGCAGATATCAGGGGCCACCATGTGCTTGTCCACTCAGACAACACATCAGTGGTCATCTACATAAATCACCAGGGGGGTTTGCGGTCACGTCCATTTTGCAAACTGGCGTTCCAAATCCTCCTGTGGTCCTAAGGGAAGTTGTTGTCTCTTCGAGCAGCTTACATCCCAGGGGGCCCACAATATAGGAGCAGACATCCTGTCGAGACAGGGGCTGAGGCCCAGGGAATGGAGGCTCCACCACGAGGTGGTGGAACTGATATGGAGTGAGTTTGGACAGGCACAAGTGGATCTGTTTGCGTCTCTCGAGACGTCTCACTGTCCACTCTGGTTCTCGCTCACGCATCCAGCTCCTCTCAGACTGGATGCGATGGTGCAGACGTGGCCGAGGCTTCGTCTGAATGCATTTCCCCCGATTGCTCTGCTCCCGGGAGTCCTGGAGAGAGTTTGTCAGGACCGGTTTCTACTACTTCTCATTGCCCCGCGTTGGCCGGGCAGAGTATGGTTCCCAGATTTAATATCCCTTTTCGACGGGCCTCCTCTGGAGCTCCCCGTCTGGAGGGACCTTCTGTCCCAAGCAGGGGGCTTGATATTTCACCCCCAACCAGAACTGTGGAAACTGTTGGACTCAGGTCTCTCAACCAAGGTTGTTGAGACCATTCTCCATTCCAGAGTTCCCAACACGAGGAAACTTTATGCCTTGAAGTGGAAAGTTTTCACTTCATGGTGTAGTGACCATCAGCTGGACCCAGTTAACTAAAGGATAGGAGATATACAAGCACTGTCGGTTGCACCCTCATGCCTGGAATTTGCACCCGGCATGGTTAATGCATTCTTTTATCCTAGACCAGGTTACGTTCCTAAAGTCCCCGCTAATGTGGTGAGGTTGATTATGCTGCAAGCCTTCTGTCCTCCTTTTCAGAATGCGGACCAGGACAGGGGCACAGTTTGCTCTGCCCAGTATGGGAATTAGATGCTTACGTCCACAGAGCTGCCCTTTGGCATAAAAATGAACAACTGTTCACATGTTTTGGACCTCCTAACAAGTGGTCCCCTGCATCTAAGCAAAGGATGAGCAAGTGGGTGGTCAAGGCCATCTCACTTGCTTATGATTCGGCCGGTCAACCTTCTCTTATGGCTGTCCGGTCCCACTCGACCAGGCGGCCTCCAAGGACCTGATATCAGGAGTTGCTCTCCAAGAGGTTTGTGATGCGGCATGCTGGTACTCACCACACACATTCGTCAGATTTTATTCTTTGAACCTGGACTCTACCTCAGGTTACCAAGTGCTCTCGTCCTAGTGCTGCTCGTTAGATTTCACACAGGACAGGCACTCAGCGCTATGATGGTGTTGTATTAACGTTCCCCTAGCGTCTTAAACTCTGACGCAACAGAGTTCCCTTGAAAGGGAACGTTCGGTTACGACTGTAACCTTGGTTCCCTGAAGAGGGAACGAACGTTGCGTCCCCGGCCATATCTCCTTCGGTGCCTGTAGGCGACTTGCTCAGACTTTAAGCTAGTGACAGCTTCGTTTGGGCAGGCTTTATAGCTTCCTGGTTCATGACGTCACCCGCTCTGACGTTGGATTGATTTCACATGTGCTTCAAGACTTATCACGCAAAGCGTTCCCCTAGCGTCTTAAACTCTGATGCAACATTTGTTCCCTCTTCAGGGAACTGAGATTACAGTCGTAACCGAACGTTTTGCAAATTAACTCTTCTTATATTGAAAATAAACTTTGGTTTCAAAATTTGTGTTTTTTGCATGGTGAGTGTAATCTGGATTGTATAGCAAAATATCAAACTTTTTCAAGTTGTTTACCACAGACCTTATTTACTCATTAATATAAAAAAAACTTTATAGAATATAGGAAAATCTCAAGGGAAGCAGTGGAGAATTAGTCTTTATTAGTCAGGTTTTGAGGATTATATATATATATGTAGGGCAGTGTTTTGTGTTGTCCACAAGATGTCGCTAAGACACTGTTGTGTTACGGCAGATTTAAGTATTTTTAGCACTGTTTGTGCCTCTTGATGTACCGTAGTGTTGATAGGCGTGTAGTGCGCCATCTTTTCTTCAGTTCATGTTATCAACACTATAGCTAAGACGTGTTAATAGTAGTGGAAACTTCAATTTTAAAGTATCTTTGATGTTATCACTCTAACGTTCTGTCTATTGTGATATTTTGTGTTCTGAACTGCTAAAGACCTAAATGCAGAGTAATATGGAGAGTTAAAATGTTTTTTATGTTTTGTTTTGTTCTCTTTGGAGTGCGATTAATACGGGGTGGCTGATGCAAAGCTATGCATGAGTATATGAGCAGCGAGGGATTGTTATTGAATTGAATGTGCATTGAAATGTATTTTACTAGATAAACCTTAAGTGAGTTCATGTTATCAACACTATAGATGCCGTGTTGTGGAATAAACGGTCAAGCCATGATCCCGAACCCCTCTGTGTCTGCGTTTCCTCTCTACCACCACCCACGAACACACACAACACAACGCAGAGCAGCAGCAGCTGTGGTGCTAGAGGCCAGCAAGCACGCAGAGAGCGAGAGGGTTACATCTTTGGTGCCGAGACCCGGATCGTGGCACTACTAGGCCGAAGAGGAAGACAATTCTACAACCAGTGGTTTGAATGCTGAACTCTATGTAATAGACAAACTGAATTCCTAACCAAACTGGTGATCTTGGGGATGCATTACAGTCACCGCTATATCCTTTACAGCCTGCTGGGAATCTGAACTGTTTGGCTGTTTCAATCTGAGTGATTTGCTGTTATGTAAAATACTATTGACGGTTTATTGATTAGGAAAAAAAGAATTACACAGTAATTGTGTTAATATTTTTGTGTTGTTTTTTGCCTATTGAGATTCATGTAATTTTTCTGAGATTATTGTGCATCTAATTGATATTCAGTGAGACATAGAACAGACATTTAGGTGTAAACTGACAAGCTAATTTAGTTTGTACGTTTTTGGGATAAACTGGTTGTATATTTCCCTGTGCTAACCTCGCTGAAATACATAGCTTACTTTAGCAAAAAAAAGAAAAAATAAATCAAGGTTTTTTTTTGGGTTTTTTTTACGAGATTTTACAATTTTATATAACACCTACTTACAATCCAATTACACTGCCATTTAATCAGCTTGCACATAGTAAAGACACGTTTACATTCTACAATGTGGCAGACCTATGCCAACTCAACAAGAGAACTGCATAGCTCCTTTTCCGGCGCATCCAGCCTCCTACCGCCAGCTGAGCATGCCACAAATTACCCAACATTGCCCTTAGAGCGACATAATCCACCGCCCCCAACGAACTCGATCTATGCTGACCAGTACGTGATGCCAGCCCATGCATCAAGGCTGCCAGGCACTGGGGCCTCAGGGCAGGGTCTGCCACCCTGTTTTGACAACAGCCCAGATGCTGGAACTGGTGGCCAGGTTGATAGGTTGGTTGCTGGCTCTGTTCGCGAATGCAGTGGTCATGGGCCCTCAGGAGCCATGCTTTGGCAGAGCTCTACACATCATAGTTTTGTTGAGATGCCAGCTGAGCAGCAGTCGCCCAGACCCCCTCCAGTTGCATCACCGTATCCAGTCCAGCCGACTAGGCCCGGCCCCCAGGCTTACGCTAGTTATTTGTATCCCCCTTCTGTGCCTGCACCGAGTCTTCAGAGGCCACCAGCGGCAAATATTACAGTTAAGCATCTAACCGCTGGGCAGGCCTTTCAAGTGTATCCCCCCGAAGCCACATTTCATACTACTCAAGTTCCAGGCTATAGTGGATCCACCCCATTGCCCCCATCTGCTAATGCATGGGTTCCCAGCATGACTCTACATAGCCCTCAGGTAGCGTTAGACAAGACAACCGCTGATGCTCCTCTTGAACTGTCTTCTCAACAGACACCGATTGTCCCTTCCCACCTTAACGTGCATGTTGATGCTTTCTCTCAAGCTGCCCCTCCACCTACAGCTGCCAGCCGATCGGTCCACCCTCAAGTGACACAGTTTGGGCCTCCTGCTCGAGCAGTTGCCAACCAGTGCCTTCCCACAGCAGCCCATGGCGGTTTCATGCAAACTCATCAGGTGAAAAATGTTCAAGTCTTCACGGGAAATCCAGACTGTAGGATAGTGGTGAAAGACTGGATTCGCGACTTGCTGTATCTCTTGGAGGCAATAGAGCTCCCAATGCACCTTCGCTTCTCCATTGTTGTGCGACACCTGGGTGGTGAAGCCCAAAATCTAATCCTTAACCTGCCTACCCATGATCAGACCCCCGAGAAAGCATTCGAGGAACTGAGGGCCGAATACAGCGACACACGAGGCTCCCTAGACCCTCTGGCTGACTTCTATGAGCGGAGCCAGAATTCAGGGGAGTCTGCCTGTTCTTATGCTATAGCACTGGAGGCCAAGTTGCGGACGGTGGAGGAGAAGCAAAGAGGAGGTAAGCCCTTCCTGGATCGAGGTAGCAAACTGACCCGGCAGTTCATGAGGGGCCTTACCGACGAGGAGGTGTACACAAGAATCGCACCACTGGCACCCAGGCTCTTGAGCTTCAGAGAGTTACAAGCAGAGCTCCGAAATATAGCCAGAGAAACTAAGAAGTTCCAGACGCAGAGTAAAGCAAAGAAAACATATACTCAGGTGCATGTAACGTCAGGAGGGGGTGAAAACACCAAAATGGATAGGCCAAAGCACACATCTGAAATGTCAGAGTTGACAGAAACGGTAAAGAAGTTAGCCCTCATTCAGGAAGAACAAATGGCTAAGCTGTCCCAACTCGAAATGAGAATTGCCTCCCCATTAGCATTCCACCCAGCAAAGGGAAAAGCAAGCCAGAGTCTAAGCTTTGTCTGTTACCGGTGTGGAGAGCCGGGCCACACAGCCAGAGTGTGCCGAGCAGTGCTTCCGGATCCAAGGCTAGCTGAAGTCCTGCAGCCTAAGACCTCTGCTGACGGACACATGCACTCTGCTCAAAATTTAAACGCTTAGTGCCCATGGCAGCTGGGGCCTCCATGGGTACACAGCAAGGGCCCCACCCACCAATGAAGAGGATTCACACTGACAGAGGGGAGACACCCCTAGTGGGTCCCAGGAACGAAGGGGAAGTGGAAGTCAATGGCAAGGCATGCAAGGCTCTCATTGACTCTGGCTCGCAGATTACCAGTATTACGCACAACTACTGGTAGAGCCACCCGGCCTTACTGAAGCAGAAACTACAGTCTTCTACGATCCCAATAGAAGGTGCAGCAGGTCAGATCGTACCCTACCATGGTGTTCTGCATATCGACCTGAAAGTGCTGGGGAAAGAATTCAAGGCAGTACCTACCTTTGTTGTTCCTGATTCTGACTATCGCTCTTCAGTCCCCCTATTGGTGGGAACCAATGTCATTCGAGCCTCCCGAACCCACCTTCAAGCAGCTTATGGTCCGCAGTTTCTGCACCAGGTCAAAAAGAAGCATCCAGAGTGGTACACAGCTGTACTGAAGGTGGGGAGCGCCAAGCAACGTGAAATGCATGATGTTGTGGGTCCTGCTTTTTACACTGGTCGTACAATAAACCTCCCTGCTGGGAAAGCGATGGATTTAAGGTGTAGGATTAAAGCTGGCCCTCAAAGGAAGACTTATACAGCCTTGATAGAAGGCCATCCCTCCTTGCAGCTCCCCCAGGACATCTTAGTGGCCAAAGTGCTTGCAAATGTGAAAAGAGGTTGCGCTCGAGTTAGAGTGATGAATCTTTCCCAACGAGTCATTAGGATCAAACAACACACAAGTCTGGCCAGTGTAGTTCTGGTGGACAGGGTGGTAGAGTTCCCAGAAAAAAAGCATGGTGAAACTGGGAACAGAGGGACATGTCTCAGTCTGGACCAAGTAGTGACTAGCTGTGAGGTTGATCTAAGTGAAGCAGCTGTGGAAAGTGAGGACCAACGTGCTCTACTTTATGATTTGCTGGACAAGAATGCAGATGTGTTCTCTCAACATCCCTTGGACTATGGTCACACCACTACAGTACATCATGAGATTCCCCTGGTTGATCCAAGGCCCTTCCGACTGCCATACCGCAAGATACCCCCCTCCCATTGGCAAGATGTGAGGCGGTTATTGGTGGAAATGGAGACGGCAGGAGTCATTCGACCCAGTAAAAGTCCGTACGCATCCCCTGTGGTGGTTGTGACCAAGAAGGATGGGTCACTCCGATTGTGTATCGACTACAGGAAGCTCAACTCCTGCAGCACTCGAGATGCATTCCCTCTGCCAAGGATAGACGAGGCTCTAGAGGCTTTAGGACAAGCAAAGTACTTCTCAACCCTTGACCTTACATCTGGATACTGGCAGATGGAGGTTGCGGAACAAGACAAGCACAAGACAGCATTCAGCACTCCCATGGGGCTGTTTGAGTCCAATAGAATGCCTTTTGGGCTGCAAAACGCACCCTCCACTTTTCAAAGACTGATGACCTCCTGTTTTGGGGACTTAAATTTCACCCATCTCCTTATTTACCTTGACGACATTATCATTTTCTCTAAGTCCTTTAATGAACATCTAGCAAGGCTCCAGCTGGTTTTCAATAGACTTCGGGAGCATGGCTTGAAACTGAAGCCATCCAAGTGCCAGCTTGTGAGGAAGGAGGTGCAGTACTTAGGACACTTGGTGTCTGCAGAGGGCATCAGGACAGACCCAGAGAAGATCAGCAAGGTCAAGAATTGGGAGAGGCCTACTAATCGGATGGAAGTGCTGCGGTTTTTGGGTTTCGCGGGTTATTACAGGAGGTATGTTAAGGGTTACTCTAACTTGGCTGCTCCGTTATACCGCCTTACCTCTGGTGACCCTAGAAAGAAGAAAAGAGGGACCCAGAAAAGCCCAGGCCCTGACCAGCCATTTCTGTGGACTGCTGAATGCGAGGAGTCTTTTCAATCTTTAATAAAAGAGCTGATAAGTGCTCCAGTGCTAGGCTATCCGGACTACAGTCAGCCCTTTCTGCTGCAGACTGATGCCTCAGGAATGGGGCTTGGTGCGGTGTTAGTACAGGTCCAAGATGGGGTGGAAAGGGTCATTGCGTATGCGAGCAGAGGTCTGAGCCCACCCGAGACGAGGTATCCGGCGCACAAGCTTGAGTTCCTCGCCCTCAAGTGGGCCGTGACGGATAAGTTCCATGATCACCTCTAAGGGCGCAAGTTCTCCGTTCTGACGGACAATAATCCTCTGAAATATGTAATGACCTCATCCAAACTCGACGCCACAGGTCAGCGATGGGTTTCTCAATTGTCCACATTTGACTTTGACATCCAGTATCGGAGGGGACAGGATAACTCCAACGCTGATGCTCTATCACGCATGTCCAACCAGAAGGTGGTAGAGACCTTACAGTCATGCCCGCAGCAGCTGAGAACTGGTGGACCGAGACATGAGGAGGTACAGACCACCCAGGAGCCTGAGGAGGTCTCAGGCGAGGATACAGCTGGCACAGAGGAACCTGAAAGCGGTCAGGAGACCAGTGAGGTGTATGTGGGGATGGAGGCACTGCCTGCTATGACCATACAGGAGCTTCGGGCAGGGCAGAAGGAAGACAGAGTTATTGGTCCCATCCTCTATTTTAAGAGCAGGAACTGCAAACCAAGCCAAAGTGAGAGGATGACAGTGGGAGCCACTGGGGGCCTCCTCTTAAAAGAATGGAGGAGGTTAATGGTAAAAAAAGGGATCCTGTATCGTAGCATCAGAGACCACCATAAAGGGGTGTTGGAGCAACTCATACTGCCTGAAAAGCTGCGTGAAACCATCAAAATAGCCCTTCACAATGACTCGGGGCATCTGGGATTCGAGAGGACACTACAGATGATAAGGGAAAGATTTTACTGGCCAAGAATGTTCCAGGAGATCAAGGCTTGGTGCGAACAGTGTGAGAGGTGCTGCCTAAGAAAAACTCCGACAGCCAACGTCAGGGCCCCCCTTGTCAGTATCCATACCAGTGCCCCCATGGAGCTGGTCTGTGTGGACTTCTTGATGCTGGAAAAATCCAAGGGTGGTATAGAGAATGTGCTCATTGTCACGGACCACTTTTCTCGCTATGCGCAGGCCTACCCCACCAGGGACCAAAAGACAGTAACAGTAGCCAGGGTCTTGTGGAGGAATTTCTTCTGCCGGTTTGGGTTCCCTGCAAGGTTGCACGCTGATCAAGGGCGCAATTTTGAAAGTGCAATTGTGAAGGAGCTATGCAAGTGTACTGGCATCCCTAAAACCCACACCACGCCCTACCACCCCCAAGGCAACGGGACCACGGAAAGATTCAACCGCACCCTGATGAACATGCTGGGAACACTAGAACCGCACCTGAAGCCCCAGTGGCATGAGTATGTGGAAGCCATGACACACGCTTATAACTGCTCGCGACATGACTCTACTGGATACAGTCCGTACTACCTCATGTTCGGCAGGCATCCAAGGCTCCCAGTGGACCTCATCTTCGGGCCCCCCAAAACGGACCAGCCGTGTGAATACAGCGAGTACGTCCAGACCTTGTATGACTCTCTGACGCAGGCCTATGCCCTGGCTAATCAGACATCTCAGCTAGCGAAAGGGCAACAAAAAAAGTATTATGACAAAAGAGCTAAGAGTGAAGACTTCAGTCCAGGAGATAGAGTCTTAGTCAAGGTCTGTCATGTGGAGGGGAAGCAGAAGTTGAGAGATCGATGGGAGGCACGGCCATATGTTGTGGTCAGGAAACAACCAGGTTTGCCTGTGTACGTGGTGCGGCCAGAGGATGGAGGAGCAGAGAGAGTGGTTCATAGAAACCTCTTGATGCAGTGTATGTTTCTTCCAGTGGAACGAGATGAAGGAGGGATTGTAAAAGAGGAAGAGTCAGAGGATGAGATAAGTGGGGCAGGCATTGAACGGGAGGGTGAAGAGGGAATGGGGAGTGATGGATCAGAGGAGGCTCTGGACAGAGCCCTGATTGGAGCAGCCGATGAAGTAGGGGAGCAAATAAGCACAGATGAGGCTGACATGTGGACAGAAGAAACAGGTGACAGAGAGGGAGTGCTTATGACTGGTAGTGGGGCCACCTCCACTCAAGGGCCCATCCCTCCAAGGAGAAACCCAAAAAGAAACCGGCATCCCCCGATTAAACTCTCACTCGAATCCCAAGTTGTGAAGCTGGAGAGGGACCTCCAAAAGATAGAAAGAGGGAGGAAGGTGTGGCTAAGGGCTAAAAATAAGAGAAGCAGCAGGGCATTCGCAGAGCCATACTGCATGCACCCTGATAACAGTTAGCTACCTCACACACACAATCTACACACATTGTGTACTATACATTTACTCAAAACACTGTTATTGTTTTGATTGTCATAGATCAGACCACACTTGAGTTTTGGTTAATTTGATGGCTGGGACGCCATCAATTAAAGAAGGGGCGGATGTAGGGCAGTGTTTTGTGTTGTCCACAAGATGTCGCTAAGACACTGTTGTGTTATGGCAGATTTAAGTATTTTTTAGCACTGTTTGAGCCTCTTGATGTACCGTAGTGTTGATAGGCGTGTAGTGCGCCATCTTTTCTTCAGTTCATGTTATCAACACTATAGGTAAGACGTGTTAATAGTAGTGGAAACTTCAATTTTAAAGTATCTTTGATGTTATCACTCTAACGTTCTGTCTATTGTGATATTTTGTGTTCTAAACTGCTAAAGACCTAAATGCAGAGTAATATGGAGAGTTAAAATGTTTTTTATGTTTTGTTTTGTTCTCTTTGGAGTGCGATTAATACGGGGTGGCTGATGCAAAGCTATGCATGAGTATATGAGCAGCGAGGGATTGTTATTGAATTGAATGTGCATTGAAATGTATTTTACTAGATAAACCTTAAGTGAGTTCATGTTATCAACACTATAGATGCCGTGTTGTGGAATAAACGGTCAAGCCACGATCCCGAACCCCTCTGTGTCTGCGTTTCCTCTCTACCACCACCCACGAACACACACAACACAACGCAGAGCAGCAGCAGCTGTGGTGCTAGAGGCCAGCAAGCACGCAGAGAGCGAGAGGGTTACATATATATATATGTCAAATCACTGTTTTCTCCTTGTCGCACACCCAGACTTTTAAACTTTAACAGTGAATAACCATTTACAAATATATGACTTATCTGATAACTATTAATGTACCTGAATTAAGCACTAGTAAAATAATTAAAATGTGTGATAGCATTTAATGATAGACCACTATCAATATTACTTTTTTATACAAAATATAGCTGTCACACAGTATTGGTGTCACTTCCACCACGACACTGTACTGTCCCTTTAAAAAGTGTGTGTGAAAGATAGTTTAGGTGGTTTCTATGGAAACATTCAGTGACATCAGAGCACATGTTGGACATGGAGGGAATTCAAATTTTCATCAACAACAAATGAAGAAAAATCAAGGTAAATATTGCTTGATCAGTTCATATATTTATTCTACGTCATTTCCAAACATGCTGTACCTTCAAGGGTGTTTTTATTTTGCATACATGAAATGCTTAGTATAAATTAAAAGCTAATCAGAGAAGCTATCTTCCATTTTTTCACAAAAAAAAACTACAGAAATGTAATTTCCATTGCACTGCCTCTGTGGCCACTTTTCTAGGGAGTAATTAATCATAAAATCATAGAAAGGTAGTACACTGTTTTTAAGGTGGTTTTATTGTTAGTTTGACAAAGAAAGAGGAATTTGTCAAAAATTATGTATTTTAAAAAATATGACCAAAGAACATAAAAGAGCCCATAGTCTAAGAATCACCCGTGTACATTTAATAATGTTAAAAAGCTTTCGTATTTCTGAATTAAATCATAAACATATCCATTTCGTTGCGAGTGCAGAGCGCTTCCAGAGAGAGCCCGCCCACACACGAATACATTACTGCATGCTACAAATGAAATAAACCTATGAATGTATCTGTGGACATATTTTTTGTATAGGGTGTGATGATCCATGTGACTAGCTTTTGATAACTAGATGTTGTTATAATGTGTTTTGGTGTGGATGTTTGATATTATGTGAGACAGTGATATTTCGAATTAAAGAATTCAATAATGATTCATGCTAAAAATTCAGGGAAATGTGGTCATGGAGGATGTGATTAATATAAGTTTTCCTGATTTTTGAGTATGAATCACTATTGAATTCTTGTTCAAGACTACATAGAAGAAAAGGGTGATGTACATATCCTTGTTGAATTTGTTGTTTAAAAATATGACACATAATAAAGCTATTCTAAGATCATGTAAGAGAGATAAAACAACAACAACATATTTCTAAACTTGATTCTGGCATTTGACTTTTTTTTAAAGATATGCTTTTGTTTGACATGGATGCATTAAATTGATACAAAAATGACAGTAAGTACATTTATAATGTTACAAAATATATTTCAAATGTTTTTCTGGACTTTCAATTCATCAAGGAATCATGTCACTGTATAGGCCTAATGATTTCCACACTTCATTAAGCACAATTATCAACTGAGATAATAATCAGAAATGTTTATTAAGCAGCAAAGCGGAATATTATAATGAATTCTGAAAGATCATATGACATCGAAGAGGAAAAAATCAAACTCTGACATCACAGAGAAAGATCTTAGAACAGTAATCAGAATCAGACGGAGCTTCATTATCAAGTGTGTTTACACACATAGAATATGTAAAAAAATAATAAAAAAATAATAATACAGACATAGTGCACACATACACATATTTTGACATACATATAATAGACATACATTAAATTAATTGTCTGTTTAATTCACATTTGTGCTTGTGTATTAAAGGAACACTTTCATTCATTGTGTGCTCTTAGATTCTGTTCATTTAGTAAATATAAGTCACACAGTTTGAACAATCGCACCAGGATAGATAACAAATGATTAGTCCACAGATACAAGTTTATTTCAGCTGTTTCTCTCAAAAGATGACAATAGCAGACAGTTTTAAAGCATTACATGCTAAGCTACAGCACAACAAACTGAAATCAATGAACGCAACTAGCTGAGGTTTATCCTAACATTACACAAAGAATGCCTGCAATTCAGTCAGGGAAGACGCCACAAAACATGCAAAATAATACAAACATGTCACAAAATGATGAAATTGTTTAGACGTGTTTGCACAACGCTGAAAATATTACCTTTTATTTCAAATATTACATTAAATCTGCTGAGATACAAGGAGCAATAACTGAAATTCTCTGTTCCATGCGCATGTCCGGGAAATCATTAATATTCATGTAAGCTCCTCCCACTGAAACCCAAAATCTCTTAACACCGAGCCCGGGGCCTCATGTATAAACATTGTGTACACACAAAATTAACATAGAAACGTGTACACACTGTTTTCCAAGCACATATCTGGATTTATAAAAAAACAAACTTGGCGTAAATAAGATCTAGCTTTTGTGTGTACGTACACTTTTAGGATGAAATCTACGGAGAGATTTATACACGAGGCTCCTAGTTTCAAGCTTTTATTGACAAGCAGGGGACTGTTTCATTAAAGACGCTGAGAAAAACAGGAATTAAAGTCCGAAACCTGACTTGAAATAACCAATCAATCAGGACTAAAGCGGTTTCAATTCACGTTTACGCAATCTCACTGAGTCAGGATAATTTGATGTGCATCTTATTCTTAAGCAGTTCTTAATATCGATCATGGATCAAATCTATCCAGCATAGCAAACAGTGAATATTTGTGCTTTTTAATGCATTTGAGACCTCGTGTTTTCCTCTGTGCATAACTGATACGTCACAGGCATATTTTTTTCGATCCAGCACGGCAAACAGTGCTGTTTAAATGTGACATGTATAATTTTAACCCTACATATAAGTGTATTTCTATTGTAGCCAAGACACTAGGAGGCGCTGTTTTACCTCCGATAGAAGGCAGGATTCCTTTAAATACACACTTCCAGTCAGTAGACGAGCTATGTTTCAATTGTTGGGCGTGCTGGTGGTCGCCTGTCGCTGGAAGAACAATCTGTTGACTTTTAGATGTGTGTGTGTGTTATGTGTGTTCATGCTGGTTATTCTGAACTGAAGGACTGGTTGAGATTGAATGACTGACACTGCATGTTTCACGTGAGAGTTGACGATTGGTTTGTTGTTAAAGTGAAAAGTTTTCTTGTATGAAATAATGTGTAGCACTTTCTTTTGTAGAGAAGTCATTGTTTGATTGCTCTTAGTCGATTGTAGAGGTCTTAAGTTGTCATGCTGGGTATCTTGGGCTGGATGAGTGGCACGGCATACTGCACGTGAGCGTTGATGATCTACGGTAGAACGTTTTATTGTGTAAAATCACTAATAGTATACCTTTTGTACACACTAAACTGACATCATGTTATACAAAAGTGTTAAGAGTCTTCTTTAGGAAGTATACGGTGATGATTGTAGTTCTTGAATGGTGTGTGATCAGATAAAGTTATGTATTTCATGTTTTATTGTGAGGCTAGGATACATATCATTTTAATACAGTTGACTGTAATACATTTATGGACAGTGGTTTCTAATTGAAATAGTAATGTTGTTTTATTTTTATATTTGTGTAATTAAATGAGTTGTCCTGATTGAAAATGTGGGGGTGTATAACCTGGGTTAACACATAGTTGTGTTGTTTAATGTTGTTTTGGTCGAGGTCAATAGATCACTGTTTTCTCTTCCTTGAAACTATATATTTTCTGTTTTTGTGAGTTGAGTATTGACTATGGTTTATTATTATATAACTATATATAGGGATGAATTTATTCACCATCACTCACATGTGTGCTGTCGTTTGCTATTTTTTGCTTCATGAAAATGTAATTAGTTTTTTGGGGTTTATTGTGTTAATCTATTTTTTGGGTATTCATTTTATATTTCATTTTCTTTGAGAGTGATATATTATTATCCTCCGCAGTTATTTGCGTTTCCGTAAATTGAGACCGTTTTGAAGTTAAACTACTTGATGACTTGGTTAATAAACTTGAATCTGTGTTTATAGTAATTTTGCCTCAATGATATTCATTTATTTGAATATCCGTGTGGGGAAAACCCTCTACATGTCCTGGGATCTCCCACCCAAATAACATGGTACTGGCGTAGTCCAGATCAGTGAATAAGAGCACTTCGTGTCCCTCGTTACACTATGATAGCAGTAACTGTACATCTAATGAGTTAAACGTGTGTTCCTCGTATCAGTTCAAATGTAGTCCTATTTCTATTATTTTCATTTTTAATTCAGTGGTCTTAACTTTTGATTGAGTTGTTTTAATGCTTTAAACTATTTCATATTGTAATGTTTTAATGTTCTACTAATAATCATGAAAGGTGCAGCTGTCATAAAACCGAGAGAAATGCTGCATGGATAGAAACTTCTGATCAATCGAATGTGCAAATAGCAACTATGATCAAATGTTTTCATATATCTTAAAATAATAATAATTAATGTTCATTACATTTTGGCAACAATACTTTAAATAGCCTACAGTTGGTTGTAGCCTATTTTTATTTATGTGATTATTGAAGGTGTATTTTCTGTATGTTTTTATTGTTGGACTATTACGGTAATAAAGTCTAATTGTATGTGAGCGAGTCAGTGGTGATATCGATGTGTTTCTATCGGTCCGTGTTAGAGGAGCTCAGTTTAGCCGGACAGTTAACCGGCTCCGGACCAGGTTAGTTAATCAGCAGAAACCAAATCAAGTGACAATAAGTCAGAATAACTGAAATAATCCCGGCTTATTAGATAAACTATAGTTTTATGAAACAGTCCCCGGGTTAAAACTGAATAAAAACATATCTGGGCTGAAATGCCATCAGTTTGAACATTTATTCATTAGTAGACCCGTAGAAGAACGTATACACTGCTGTAAAATTTATTTATTTATATTTACAGGTTTGTTTGTTCCCTGAATATCTTTAAAGAGCAACTTTTAATAGTTTATAGTGAATTATGACTGATACATTAAAAACTCTTTCTGTGTGGAGTTTGCTGTTCTCCATGTGTTGGTTTGGTTTCTTCTACAGTCTAATATACAGCACAGGTGAATTAAACACTAAATCATCCGTATGTGTGAGAGTGTGATCGTGTGTCTGTTATCTTGAGTTTCCAGCCTTCAGCCTCAGACTCCAGCATCCGGTGACTCTACAAGAAGAATGGATGAAATCAGATTGAAGTTTGTTCCTCTGTTACAGCAAACTGGCTTTGGTCTTCAGTAGATGTAACTGTGAGACACACACACAAACACACACACACACACACACACACACACACACACACACACACACACACACACACACACACAAACACACACACACACACATAAACAAAACATTTACTTTCACAATTCAATTTGACACTTTCTGTTTTGTTTCCACAGCAGTTATTGTTTATGAATGACCAGCATGTAAATAATGATCTATATAACAGATAAAGACAGAGAGTAAAGGTCTGTCTGTCAGTGAATGTGAATGTTTGAGAAAAGACACTCAGAGGAGACACGGATCAGACAGATGTTGTACCTCTCGCTCTGTAGTATTTGAACAGCAGCACGACTGTCGACAGCAGATACGGACAAGCTGCCAGAAGAAAACTGAGGATGCTGAAGACAGAAATCTGACCTGAACGTGACAGAAAAACAAAGACATAAGCACTTATTCATAGCTTTCAGTCACATGACTGGCTTGAATACTTGGAGAGCAAAACATCCATAAAACTGCATCACAAACCGCTCAATTTCCATCTGTTTCCCAGCCGCAAATATTTAATCACCTCAAAATAATAAAACAAGGTATGTGAACAAAATGTTCGTTTTGACCATTTTCAATCCATATTAAATCACAAACAGTGCAACAAACGTAAAAATACTTAAAGTGCCTTAATATATTTCAAACTATACTAAAATATCAAATTCAGTAAATCACCATATCAATGCTTTTCCTTATAATGGCTTTCTATGGGAAACATTACAAATTATACATCATCAATAAGGTGTTTACTGAACTTTGCCTTTTAATATCTGCGTTTTACTACATTACTATTTGATACAATCTGCATAACAATAACAGTCGGTCAGTGGATCAAATCATGGTTTTGGCCTCCAGCAGGACGACTATCAGCGAGTGACGTCACGTGAAAAATATCAACCGAGCAGCGTTACAGATCTCCTGAAGACTTTCAACAAGTTTCTCTGGGAACCCCAAGTTTTATGAGTATATTATCTGCTTATTTTAAACAACAGTCAAGTATTTATCACAGTATTTACTCACCATTAACAGACAGATTTATCCGGTTACTCTCCTGTGATGATTTTGGTCTTTCATCTCTCTGTCCTCTACACCAGTACTGACCCTGATCAGACTCATTCACTCCTCTAATAGTGAGAGTGTCTCTGTTTACAGACGTCTGTAACATTACAGTGTCTTTATACCACTCATATCTCCAGTTACTGTAAGACTCAATCACACACGTCAGATTGACTGTCTCTCCAGTGAATACAGGACTGTCTGGTGTCACAGTCAGTGTAGATCTGGGTGAATCTGTTAAAGATAAAAGCAGACACAGATAAAATAGATGTACAGATGTTCTTTGTTACAAAGTCGTTTACTGCGGTTTATGCATTCGTAAATCAAGGCAATGATTAAATAGATAATAGTTAACTAAATCTGTTTCATACTGTTCCTGTTAGTAGCTTGATTTATTGATACTGAGATTATTTTATATACAGAAAAGCGATCAAATGTCGTCCTCTTTATAATCGCTGAAGTCTATCAGTGAATAAAGGTCTTTACACACTGCCTCCAAGATTTTCATCCGTCATAAAAAAAAATTGATCGGGTTCGATTTTTTTCCATTTTACACATCTGCAGCAAGCATTTTGAGAGGTGTTTTGTCAGTTCAGAGCCACCGTAGAAGCGATTGCAAAAATCCAGAATGGCGATTGTCAAATTCATCACTTGGTCTCGCAGCACAAAACACTGTATATAGATCCTCACACACTGAGTTCACAGAAACTGGTGGTCTTCTTTTTAATATGTGGCTCTAGTATCGCTAGCAAAGCATCAAACTGAGCCACTGACATCCTGAAGTAAACTTTGAATCACTCGTGATAATCCCGCTGCTCCTGAGGGAACTCTCCATCCTCTATATATTTTAGGATTGGATGGACCCAATATTTATTTTCTTTAATTTTAAGAAGAGAGAGGACAACAAAATCATCCTCAATGCTTGAAGACTACATTTAGTAGGCTATACTGTTTTGCAAATGTTTTCGCTACGGATTAATTAATGCGCATCGGACTCACTGTGCAAGGTTTCTGTGCGTGACCAATTTATAGGATTACGAATATTAAAAAACATAAACGAATTCAATGACCTTAAGTCTGTGACTGGAACAGCGGTTGAACTCCTGTAATAATCTCTGACACAGTTTACTCTGCTCAACAAGTCATTTACATTGTTTTCACTGTGTTAGTTATGATGATTTGTGAGATTGTGTTTATTGTATTGCATCATGTTTCAGACACGAGTGTTCAGCTACAATGCTCATTGATACAACCTTTGATTCAATGGGAATAGATCTAAATATAATCCTATAATCAACACTTTTCACCATTAGTTCATCTTGGTGGTTGTTTTAATAAAAGTTTTTGAGAACTGTCAGTCAATCACAGCAGTGTGTGTCTACATTAAAGTCTTGTAACAAGCCCCTTCCAACAGAGCATTCAAACCAGAGGATAAATGCAGAGAGGTTACAAAATTAATGTTTTGATGGAAAACATACTCGGGCTGTCAAAAAAAAAAAAGATTTTCGAGTATTTGTCGAATTCAAAATAGAAATCCACATTCGAATACAGAAACGTGCTTTTGACTGTTAGGTGTGCGTCAGGCAGTCTTATCAGTGACATACGAGACGTGATGATGATGTTGAATTTGAATGCTTTTGTTGTCTTATCCAGTTGAACCACTAGATGTGTTACTGCTCATTCAAAATATTGCAGAAGAAGAGAACAACAATGAAGAGAAGATCTACGACAAAACTGAAGGCCTCAGGAGAGAAGCCAAATTTAGCCTTTTCCCCTGACCTGAAATTATGCCTTTTTAAATTCAAATATAATTAGAATATTGACAATATTTAAGTATAAAATTCTATTTTATATGATAGTCTCTTTTTTTTGCTCTTGTCAACTAAATGGTTTCATGACAATTCTTCAGATAACTTTAGGTGTAGTAAAGTTAATAACTTGTTAACCTGTTTCTCAGCTTTGTTGCTGTTGTTGTTGATTATGTGAATATTTTTTTTATAATATTTGGTTTGGAAATGAATATCCAGCATACTCTTCCACCCTAAAAAAAACACGACTGAGATGCTCTTGAGCAAGACACCAAACCCCCGACTGCTCCAGGTGTGTGTTCATTTGTCACGTCACTTTCACTTTCATAATGATAAATACACATTGAGAAACATTACACTTTCTTCAGCTGTATTTTTCTCTGTATTACTCAGTATCATCCACAGAACTGCATCACAAACCGGTCAATTTTCCATCTGTTTCCCAGCCGCAAATATTTAATCTCCTCAAAATAATAAAACAAAGGTATGTGAACAAAATGCACGTTTTGACCATTTGCAATCCATATTAAATCACAAACAGTGCAACAAACGTAAAAATACTTAAAGTGCCTTAATATATTTCAAACTATATTAAAATATTACATTCAGTAATCACCATATGAATGCTGCATAGTTTACACAGGCAAGCAGATGAGGACTGAATATGAACACAATCCACTTAATGGTTCAGGTTTTTCCTTATAATGGCTTTCTTTGGGAAACATTACAAATTATACATCATCAATAAGGTGTTTACTGAACTTCGCCTTTTAATATCTGCGTTTTACTACATTACTACTTGATACAATCTGCATAACAATAACAGTCGGTCAGTGGAGCAAAGCATGGTTTTGGCCTCCAGAAGGACGACTATCAGGGAGTGACGTCACGTGAAAAATATCAACCGAGCAGCGTTACAGATCTCCTGAAGACTTTCAACAAGTTTCTCTGGGAACCCCAAGTTTTATGAGTATATTATCTGGTTATTTTAAACAACAGTCAAGTGTTTATCACAGTATTTACTCACCATTAACAGACAGGTTTATCCGGTTACTCTCCTGTGATGATTTTGGTCGTTCATCTCTCTGTCCTCTACACCAGTACTGACCCTGATCAGACTCATTCACTCCTCTGATAGAGAGAGTGTCTCTGTTTACAGACGTCTGTAACATTACTCTGTCTTTATACCACTCATATCTCCAGTTACTGTAAGACTCAATCACACACTTCAGATTGACTGTCTCTCCAGTGAATACAGGACTGTCTGGTGTCACAGTCAGTGTAGATCTGGGTGAATCTGTTAAAGATAAAAGCAGACACAGATAAAATAGATGTACAGATGTTCTTTGTTACAAAGTTGTTTACTGCGGTTTATGCATTCGTAAATCAAGGCAATGATTAAATAGATAACAGTTAATTAAATCTGTTTCATACTGTTCCTGTTAGTAGCTTGATTTATTGATACTGAGATTATTTTATATACAGAAATGAGATCAAATGTCGTCCTCTTTATGATTGCTGGAGTCTATCAGTGAATAAAGGTCTTTACACACTGCCTCCAAGATTTTCATCCGTCATAAAAAAAAAATTGATCGGGTTCGATTTTTTTCCATTTTACACATCTGCAGCAAGCATTTTGAGAGGTGTTTTGTCAGTTCAGAGCCACCGTAGAAGCGATTGCAAAAATCCAGAATGGCGATTGTCAAATTCATCACTTGGTCTCGCAGCACAAAGCACTGTATATAGATCCTCACACACTGAGTTCACAGAAACTGGTGGTCTTCTTTTTAATATGTGGCTCTAGTATCGCTAGCAAAGCATCAAACTGAGCCACTGACATCCTGAAGTAAACTTTGAATCACTCGTGATAATCCCGCTGCTCCTGAGGGGACTCTCCATCCTCTATATATTTTAGGATTGGATGGACCCAATATTTATTTTCTTTAATTTTAAGAAGAGAGAGGACAACAAAATCATCCTCAATGCTTGAAGACTACATTTAGTAGGCTATACTGTTTTGCAAATGTTTTCGCTACGGATTAATTAATGCGCATCGGACTCAATGTGCAAGGTTTCTGTGCGTGACCAATTTATAGGATTACGAATATTAAAAAACATAAACGAATTCAATGACCTTAAGTCTGTGACTCAAACAGTGGTTTAAACTCCTGTAATAATCTCTGACACAGTTTACTCTGCTCAACAAGTCATTTACATTGTTTTCACTGTGTTAGTTATGATGATTTGTGAGATTGTGTTTATTGTATTGCATCATGTTTCAGACACGAGTGTTCAGCTACAATGCTCATTGATACAACCTTTGATGCAATGGGAATAGATCTAAATATAATGCTATAATCAACACTTTTCACCATTAATTCATCTTGGTGGTTGTTTTAATAAAAGTTTTTGAGAACTGTCAGCCAATCACAGCAGTGTGTGTCTACATTAAAGTCTTGTAACAAGCCCCTTCCAACAGTGCATTCAAACCAGAGGATAAATGCAGAGAGGTTACAAAATTAATGTTTTGATGGAAAACATACTCGGGCTGTCAAAAAAAAAAAAGAATTTCGAGTATTTGTCGAATTCAAAATAGAAATCCACATTCGAATACAGAAACGTGCTTTTGACTGTTAGGTGTGCGTCAGGCAGTCTTATCAGTGACATACGAGACGTGATGATGATGTTGAATTTGAATGCTTTTGTTGTCTTATCCAGTTGAACCACTAGATGTGTTACTGCTCATTCAAAATATTGCAGAAGAAGAGAACAACAATGAAGAGAAGATCTACGACAAAACTGAAGGCCTCAGGAGAGAAGCCAAATTTAGCCTTTTCCCCTGACCTGAAATTATGCCTTTTTAAATTCAAATATAATTAGAATATTGACAATATTTAAGTATAAAATTCAATTTTATATGATAGTCTCTTTTTTTTTGCTCTTGTCAACTAAATGGTTTCATGGCAATTCTTCAGATAACTTTAGGTGTAGTAAAGTTAATAACTTGTTAACCTGTTTCTCAGCTTTGTTGCTGTTGTTGTTGATTATGTGAATATTTTTTTTATAATATTTGGTTTGGAAATGAATATCCAGCATACTCTTCCACCCTAAAAAAAACACGACTGAGATGCTCTTGAGCAAGACACCAAACCCCCGACTGCTCCAGGTGTGTGTTCATATGTCACGTCACTTTCACTTTCATAATGATAAATACACATTGAGAAACATTACACTTTCTTCAGCTGTATTTTTCTCTGTATTACTCAGTATCATCCACAGAACTGCATCACAAACCGGTCAATTTTCCATCTGTTTCCCAGCCGCAAATATTTAATCTCCTCAAAATAATAAAACAAAGGTATGTGAACAAAATGCACGTTTTGACCATTTGCAATCCATATTAAATCACAAACAGTGCAACAAACGTAAAAATACTTAAAGTGCCTTAATATATTTCAAACTATATTAAAATATTACATTCAGTAATCACCATATGAATGCTGCATAGTTTACACAGGCAAGCAGATGAGGACTGAATATGAACACAATCCACTTAATGGTTCAGGTTTTTCCTTATAATGGCTTTCTTTGGGAAACATTACAAATTATACATCATCAATAAGGTGTTTACTGAACTTCGCCTTTTAATATCTGCGTTTTACTACATTACTACTTGATACAATCTGCATAACAATAACAGTCGGTCAGTGGAGCAAAGCATGGTTTTGGCCTCCAGAAGGACGACTATCAGGGAGTGACGTCACGTGAAAAATATCAACCGAGCAGCGTTACAGATCTCCTGAAGACTTTCAACAAGTTTCTCTGGGAACCCCAAGTTTTATGAGTATATTATCTGGTTATTTTAAACAACAGTCAAGTGTTTATCACAGTATTTACTCACCATTAACAGACAGGTTTATCCGGTTACTCTCCTGTGATGATTTTGGTCTTTCATCTCTCTGTCCTCTACACCAGTACTGACCCTGATCAGACTCATTCACTCCTCTGATAGTGAGAGTGTCTCTGTTTACAGACGTCTGTAACATTACACTGTCTTTATACCACTCATATCTCCAGTTACTGTAAGACTCAATCACACACTTCAGATTGACTGTCTCTCCAGTGAATACAGGACTGTCTGGTGTCACAGTCAGTGTAGATCTGGGTGAATCTGTTAAAGATAAAAGCAGACACAGATAAAATAGATGTACAGATGTTCTTTGTTACAAAGTTGTTTACTGCGGTTTATGCATTCGTAAATCAAGGCAATGATTAAATAGATAACAGTTAATTAAATCTGTTTCATACTGTTCCTGTTAGTAGCTTGATTTATTGATACTGAGATTATTTTATATACAGAAATTAGATCAAATGTCGTCCTCTTTATAATCGCTGAAGTCTATCAGTGAATAAAGGTCTTTACACACTGCCTCCAAGATTTTCATCCGTCATAAAAAAAAATTGATCGGGTTCGATTTTTTTCCGTTTTACACATCTGCAGCAAGCATTTTGAGAGGTGTTTTGTCAGTTCAGAGCCACCGTAGAAGCGATTGCAAAAATCCAGAATGGCGATTGTCAAATTCATCCACTTGGTCTCGCAGCACAAAGCACTGTATATAGATCCTCACACACTGAGTTCACAGAAACTGGTGGTCTTCTTTTTAAAATGTGGCTCTAGTATCGCTAGCAAAGCATCAAACTGAGCCACTGACATCCTGAAGTAAACTTTGAATCACTCGTGATAATCCCGCTGCTCCTGAGGGGACTCTCCATCCTCTATATATTTTAGGATTGGATGGACCCAATATTTCCTTTCTTTACTTATTTTTAAGAGGTGAGAAGATAACAAAATCATCCTCAATGCTTGAAGACTACATTTAGTAGGCTATACTGTTTTGGAACTTTGTTTCGCTACGGATTAATTAATGCACATCGGACTCAATGTGCAAGGTTTCTGTGCGTGACCAATTTATAGGATTACGAATATTAAAAAACATAAACGAATTCAATGACCTTAAGTCTGTGACTCGAAACAGCTGGTTTAAACTCCTGTAATAATCTCTGACACAGTTTACTCTGCTCAACAAGTCATTTACATTGTTTTCACTGTGTTAGTTATGATGATTTGTGAGATTGTGTTTATTGTATTGCATCATGTTTCAGACACGAGTGTTCAGCTACAATGCTCATTGATACAACCTTTGATGCAATGGGAATAGATCTAAATATAATGCTATAATCAACACTTTTCACCATTAATTCATCTTGGTGGTTGTTTTAATAAAAGTTTTTGAGAACTGTCAGCCAATCACAGCAGTGTGTGTCTACATTAAAGTCTTGTAACAAGCCCCTTCCAACAGAGCATTCAAACCAGAGGATAAATGCAGAGAGGGTACGAAATTAATGTTTTGATGGAAAACATACTCGGGCTGTCAAAAAAAAAAAAGAATTTTGAGTATTTGTCGAATTCAAAATAGAAATCCACATTCGAATACAGAAACAATGCGTTTGACTGTTAGGTGTGCGTCAGGCAGTCTTATCAGTGACATACGAGACGTGATGATGATGTTGAATTTGAATGCTTTTGTTGTCTTATCCAGTTGAACCACTAGATGTGTTACTGCTCATTCAAAATATTGCAGAAGAAGAGAACAACAATGAAGAGAAGATCTACGACAAAACTGAAGGCCTCGGGAGAGAAGCCAAATTTAGCCTTTTCCCCTGACCTGAAATTATGCCTTTTTAAATTCAAATATAATTAGAATATTGACAATATTTAAGTATAAAATTCAATTTTATATGATAGTCTCTTTTTTTTTGCTCTTGTCAACTAAATGGTTTCATGGCAATTCTTCAGATAACTTTAGGTGTAGTAAAGTTAATAACTTGTTAACCTGTTTCTCAGCTTTGTTGCTGTTGTTGTTGATTATGTGAATATTTTTTTTATAATATTTGGTTTGGAAATGAATATCCAGCATACTCTTCCACCCTAAAAAAAACACGACTGAGATGCTCTTGAGCAAGACACCAAACCCCCGACTGCTCCAGGTGTGTGTTCATATGTCACGTCACTTTCACTTTCATAATGATAAATACACATTGAGAAACATTACACTTTCTTCAGCTGTATTTTTCTCTGTATTACTCAGTATCATCCACAGAACTGCATCACAAACCGGTCAATTTTCCATCTGTTTCCCAGCCGCAAATATTTAATCTCCTCAAAATAATAAAACAAAGGTATGTGAACAAAATGCACGTTTTGACCATTTGCAATCCATATTAAATCACAAACAGTGCAACAAACGTAAAAATACTTAAAGTGCCTTAATATATTTCAAACTATATTAAAATATTACATTCAGTAATCACCATATGAATGCTGCATAGTTTACACAGGCAAGCAGATGAGGACTGAATATGAACACAATCCACTTAATGGTTCAGGTTTTTCCTTATAATGGCTTTCTTTGGGAAACATTACAAATTATACATCATCAATAAGGTGTTTACTGAACTTCGCCTTTTAATATCTGCGTTTTACTACATTACTACTTGATACAATCTGCATAACAATAACAGTCGGTCAGTGGAGCAAAGCATGGTTTTGGCCTCCAGAAGGACGACTATCAGGGAGTGACGTCACGTGAAAAATATCAACCGAGCAGCGTTACAGATCTCCTGAAGACTTTCAACAAGTTTCTCTGGGAACCCCAAGTTTTATGAGTATATTATCTGGTTATTTTAAACAACAGTCAAGTGTTTATCACAGTATTTACTCACCATTAACAGACAGGTTTATCCGGTTACTCTCCTGTGATGATTTTGGTCTTTCATCTCTCTGTCCTCTACACCAGTACTGACCCTGATCAGACTCATTCACTCCTCTGATAGTGAGAGTGTCTCTGTTTACAGACGTCTGTAACATTACACTGTCTTTATACCACTCATATCTCCAGTTACTGTAAGACTCAATCACACACTTCAGATTGACTGTCTCTCCAGTGAATACAGGACTGTCTGGTGTCACAGTCAGTGTAGATCTGGGTGAATCTGTTAAAGATAAAAGCAGACACAGATAAAATAGATGTACAGATGTTCTTTGTTACAAAGTTGTTTACTGCGGTTTATGCATTCGTAAATCAAGGCAATGATTAAATAGATAACAGTTAATTAAATCTGTTTCATACTGTTCCTGTTAGTAGCTTGATTTATTGATACTGAGATTATTTTATATACAGAAATGAGATCAAATGTCGTCCTCTTTATAATCGCTGAAGTCTATCAGTGAATAAAGGTCTTTACACACTGCCTCCAAGATTTTCAGCCGTCATAAAAAAAAATTGATCGGGTTCGATTTTTTTCCGTTTTACACATCTGCAGCAAGCATTTTGAGAGGTGTTTTGTCAGTTCAGAGCCACCGTAGAAGCGAACGCCAAAATCCAGAATGGCGATTGTCAAATTCATCCACTTGGTCTCGCAGCACAAAGCACTGTATATAGATCCTCACACACTGAGTTCACAGAAACTGGTGGTCTTCTTTTTAATATGTGGCTCTAGTATCGCTAGCAAAGCATCAAACTGAGCCACTGACATCCTGAAGTAAACTTTGAATCACTCGTGATAATCCCGCTGCTCCTGAGGGGACTCTCCATCCTCTATATATTTTAGGATTGGATGGACCCAATATTTACTTTCTTTATTTTTAAGAAGCGAGAGGACAACAAAATCATCCTCAAATCTTGAAAACTACATTTAGTAGGCTATACTGTTTTGGAACTTTTGTTTGCAACGGATTCATTAATTCACATCGGACTCAATGTGCAAGGTTTCTGTGCGTGACCAATTTATAGGATTACGAATATTAAAAAACATAAACTAATTCAATGACCTTAAGTCTGTGACTCGAACAGCGGTTAAACTCCTGTAATAATCTCTGACACAGTTTACTCTGCTCAACAAGTCATTTACATTGTTTTCACTGTGTTAGTTATGATGATTTGTGAGATTGTGTTTATTGCATTGCATCATGTTTCAGACACGAGTGTTCAGCTACAATGCTCATTGATACAACCTTTGATTCAATGGGAATAGATCTAAATATAATGCTATAATCAACACTTTTCACCATTAGTTCATCTTGGTGGTTGTTTTAGTAAAAGTTTTTGAGAACTGTCAGTCAATCACAGCAGTGTGTGTCTACATTAAAGTCTTGTAACAAGCCCCTTCCAACAGAGCATTCAAACCAGAGGATAAATGCAGAGAGGGTACGAAATTAATGTTTTGATGGAAAACATACTCGGGCTGTCAAAAAAAAAAAAGAATTTTGAGTATTTGTCGAATTCAAAATAGAAATCCACATTCGAATACAGAAACAATGCGTTTGACTGTTAGGTGTGCGTCAGGCAGTCTTATCAGTGACATACGAGACGTGATGATGATGTTGAATTTGAATGCTTTTGTTGTCTTATCCAGTTGAACCACTAGATGTGTTACTGCTCATTCAAAATATTGCAGAAGAAGAGAACAACAATGAAGAGAAGATCTACGACAAAACTGAAGGCCTCGGGAGAGAAGCCAAATTTAGCCTTTTCCCCTGACCTGAAATTATGCCTTTTTAAATTCAAATATAATTAGAATATTGACAATATTTAAGTATAAAATTCAATTTTATATGATAGTCTCTTTTTTTTTGCTCTTGTCAACTAAATGGTTTCATGGCAATTCTTCAGATAACTTTAGGTGTAGTAAAGTTAATAACTTGTTAACCTGTTTCTCAGCTTTGTTGCTGTTGTTGTTGATTATGTGAATATTTTTTTTATAATATTTGGTTTGGAAATGAATATCCAGCATACTCTTCCACCCTAAAAAAAACACGACTGAGATGCTCTTGAGCAAGACACCAAACCCCCGACTGCTCCAGGTGTGTGTTCATATGTCACGTCACTTTCACTTTCATAATGATAAATACACATTGAGAAACATTACACTTTCTTCAGCTGTATTTTTCTCTGTATTACTCAGTATCATCCACAGAACTGCATCACAAACCGGTCAATTTTCCATCTGTTTCCCAGCCGCAAATATTTAATCTCCTCAAAATAATAAAACAAAGGTATGTGAACAAAATGCACGTTTTGACCATTTGCAATCCATATTAAATCACAAACAGTGCAACAAACGTAAAAATACTTAAAGTGCCTTAATATATTTCAAACTATATTAAAATATTAAATTCAGTAATCACCATATTAATGCTGCATAGTTTACACAGGCAAGCAGATGAGGACTGAATATGAACACAATCCACTTAATGGTTCAGGTTTTTCCTTATAATGGCTTTCTTTGGGAAACATTACAAATTATATATCATCAATAAGGTGTTTACTGAACCTCGCCTTTTAATATCTGCGTTTTACTACATTACTACTTGATACAATCTGCATAACAATAACAGTCGGTCAGTGGATCAAAGCATGGTTTTGGCCTCCAGAAGGACGACTATCAGGGAGTGACGTCACGTGAAAAATATCAACCGAGCAGCGTTACAGATCTCCTGAAGACTTTCAACAAGTTTCTCTGGGAACCCCAAGTTTTATGAGTATATTATCTGCTTATTTTAAACAACAGTCAAGTGTTTATCACAGTATTTACTCACCATTAACAGACAGATTTATCCGGTTACTCTCCTGTGATGATTTTGGTATTTCATCTCTCTGTCCTCTACACCAGTACTGACCCTGATCAGACTCATTCACTCCTCTGATAGTGAGAGTGTCTCTGTTTACAGACGTCTGTAACATTACTCTGTCTTTATACCACTCATATCTCCAGTTACTGTAAGACTCAATCACACACTTCAGATTGACTGTCTCTCCAGTGAATACAGGACTGTCTGGTGTCACAGTCAGTGTAGATCTGGGTGAATCTGTTAAAGATAAAAGCAGACACAGATAAAATAGATGTACAGATGTTCTTTGTTACAAAGTTGTTTACTGCGGTTTATGCATTCGTAAATCAAGGCAATGATTAAATAGATAATATTTAACTAAATCTGTTTCATACTGTTCCTGTTAGTAGCTTGATTTATTGATACTGAGATTATTTTATATACAGAAATTAGATCAAATGTCGTCCTCTTTATGATTGCTGGAGTCTATCAGTGAATAAAGGTCTTTACACACTGCCTCCAAGATTTTCATCCGTCATAAAAATAAATTTGATCGGGTTCGATTTTTTTCCATTTTACACATCTGCAGCAAGCATTTTGAGAGGTGTTTTGTCAGTTCAGAGCCACCGTAGAAGCGAACGCCAAAATCCAGAATGGCGATTGTCAAATTCATCCACTTGGTCTCGCAGCACAAAGCACTGTATATAGATCCTCACACACTGAGTTCACAGAAACTGGTGGTCTTCTTTTTAATATGTGGCTCTAGTATCGCTAGCAAAGCATCAAACTGAGCCACTGACATCCTGAAGTAAACTTTGAATCACTCGTGATAATCCCGCTGCTCCTGAGGGGACTCTCCATCCTCTATATATTTTAGGATTGGATGGACCCAATATTTATTTTCTTTAATTTTAAGAAGAGAGAGGACAACAAAATCATCCTCAATGCTTGAAGACTCCATTTAGTAGGCTATACTGTTTTGCAAATGTTTTCGCTACGGATTAATTAATGCGCATCGGACTCAATGTGCAAGGTTTCTGTGCGTGACCAATTTATAGGATTACGAATATTAAAAAACATAAACGAATGCAATGACCTTAAGTCTGTGACTCAAACAGTGGTTTAAACTCCTGTAATAATCACTGACGCAGTTTACTCTGCTCAACAAGTCATTTACATTGTTTTCATTATGTTAATGATGATTTGTGAGATTTTGTTAATTGCATTTCATCATGTTTCAGACATGAGTGTTCAGCTACAATGCTCATTGATACAACCTTTGATGCAATGGGAATAGAAAAGAAAGACCTGAAATTATGCCTTTTTAAATTCAAATACAATTCGAATATTGATAATATTTTTGTGAAACATGAAACATCACCGGTGACGCATTGATCATCGATTGAACCTTATAAAGTGGAGCTCAAAGTTCAGTCTGATGAACTTGAACAGCAAACTAACCGACTCTCACCTGCATAATATCCTGACTTTATCAGTAACTCAGCTGCAGCTCAATTGAGAAAACATGTGAAAGATAAGCAGCAGCTTCATGTCTCTCATTAGAAGTCACATAGAAGTCACATTGTGTTGTTAAATCAAACTGAACTTATTCAAATTAATCAAATTAAAAATGACTAGTTGTGAACTCAAACTTTTAAATTCATGCATTTTCCCTCCAAATTAAACAAAACCATTTTCTCTGCCATACACTCAGTCACAAGACACAATCTGTCTAACTGGCTACAAAAGTGCATTGTGAGTGATGTCAGCATATATGCATTTATATATAAACTACTTTCTCTGAAAATCAGTTGGAAACACTGTTTAGGAGAATAATGACATTCATCTTACCTTTCACAGAGATATTAACAGAAGATCTTGATTGTGATGATCTCTCTGTCCTCTACACCAGTACTGACCCTGATCAGACTCATTTGCTCCTCTGATAGTGAGAGTGACTCTGTTTACAGATGTCTGTAACATGACACTGTATTTATTATTTTTTACTGTCTCTTCCGAGAACTTTAGGTGTAGTAATGTTAATAACTTGTTAACCTGTTTCTCAGCTTTCTTGTTGTTGTTGATTATGTTCATATTTTATCATATTTGGTTAGGAAATTAAATAATATATAAATTAAAACTTTTAGTGTAACTGACATAATGGGACAGTCATGGCCTAATGGTTAGAGAGTCGGACTAGTAACACAAAGGTCGTGGGTTTGAGTCTCGAGCCGGCAGGAATTGGGGGGGGGGAGTGAATGTCCAGTGCTCTCGTCCACCCTCAATACCACGACTGAGATGCCCTTGAGCAAGACACCGAACCCCCGACTGCTCCAGGTGTGTGTTCATATGTCACGTCACTTTCACTTTTATAATCATAAATGCACATTGAGAAACATTACACTTTCTTCCAGCTGTATTTTTCTCTGTATTACTCAGTATATATGTGACCTGTGCTTGCAAAATGAGGTTGAATTATGAGCAAATAATGCTAATTATGAGCAACAGGCAAAACAAGTGAAAAATTAGTTTTGGTTGAATGAGGTTTTCACTAAAACGATTTAATTAAGCTCTCGTCTAGTGATCCTAATGCTCCACATGAAGTTTATAAACTAAGTTCGGGAGGAGCACGTCAGATATTCAGCCTAATTAACACAGGTGGTACACAAACTAGGTAATCAACCCTTGGACATAAATACAGCTGTTTTACCTCCATCTAGTTGATGGTTAAGCAGCATTCGGTGGCACCATTTACCATTACATCACAGACGCTACATTTCCGTCCAAACTACAAGACTCATGCTGGGGATTTTTCGTAACCTCCGGGCAACCTGCCGGCCCCAGGATCGTGTATTTAGGGACCGAGCACCGATGGTGCGAGGACCCTATTGAATCTGCTCCGTTTATTAGGGACCGAGCACCGATGGTGCGAGGACCCTATTGAATCTGCTCCATTTATTTAGGGACCGAGCACCGATGGTGCGAGGACCCTATTGAATCTGCTCCGTTTATTATTCTTATTATTCTTCTTCTTCTTCTTCTTCTTCTTCTTCTTCTTCTTCTTCTCCAAACTTAATCGCATTTTAGAGGGCCTAAACATGCTCGAAAAGTCAGGAAACTTTGCATACGCGTCAGAACTGGTGAAAATTTACGTCTGATATGGGTTTCAGAAGTAGGTGTGGCAAAATGGCTCGACAGCGCCACCTATAAATATTCAGCGGAGTGCGCCTCGAGCTACGTTTCACGTACATGTACGAAAATCGGTGCACTTATGTAACTTAACAATACCTACAAAAAAGTATCCTGGAACGAAATCGGAAACCCAACAGGAAGTCGGTTATTTTGAATTTTCTCGTCATATTTAGTGACATTTTTGCCATTTGCAGGTGTCATACTTTAACGAACTCCTCCCAGAGATTTAATCGGATGAACACCAAAATTGGTCATTGCAATCTAAAGCCCTTTGTGACGTTAAATTGCGAAGATCTAGAGTTTTCATCGGAGGGCGTGTCCGTGGCGTCCTCTCAAATTTCGATGTTTCGCCATGAAACAGGAAGTTGTTATAACTCAGGCATGCTATGTCCGATCTGCACCAAACTTCACATGTTTGATAAGACTCCTGATATGAAGAGATCTACATGACCATATTCAGTTATAGTAATAGCGCCACCTGCTGGCAACAGGAAGTGACATGTTTTACTCTGTAACTAACTCCTACAAATTTAATGACATCAACATAATATTTAGGTCAGTCTAACCTAAAGGCCTTTGTGATGTTAAATTGCGAAGATCTAGAGTTTTCATGGGAGGGCGTGTCCGTGGCATCCTGTCAAATTTCGATGTCTCGCCATGGGAATAAATGTTGTTGTAACTCAGCCATACAATGTTCGATCTGCCCCAGACTTCACATGTTCGATAAGAATCCAGGCCTGAACACATCTGAATATGTGTTTCAGAAGTAGGTGTGGCAAAATGGCTCGACAGCGCCACCTATACTGATTCAGCGGAGAGCCCTCAGGCTACGTTTCACGTACATGTATGAAAATCGGTACACTCATGTAACATAACAATACCTACAAAAAAGTCTCCTGGAACGAAATCCGAAACCCAACAGGAAGTCGGTTATTTTGAATTTTCTCGTCATATTTAGTGACATTTTTGCCATTTGCAGGTGTCATACTTTAACGAACTCCTCCCAGAGATTTATTCAGATGAACACCAAAATTGGTCAGTGTAATCTAAAGCCCTTTGTGACGTTAAATTGCGAAGATCTAGAGTTTTCATGGGAGGGCGTGTCCGTGGCGTCCTGTCAAATTTTGATGTTTCGCCATGAAATAGGAAGTTGTTATATCTCAGGCATGCTATGTCCGATCTACACCAAACGTCACACGTTTGATAAGAATCCTCACCTGAAGAGATCTAAGTGACCATATTCAGTTATAGTCATAGCGCCACCTGCTGGCAACAGGAAGTGACATGTTTTACTCTGTAACTAACTCCTCCTAGAGATTTAATGACATAAACATAAAATTTAGGTCAGTTTAATCTAAAGGCCTTCGTGATGTTAAATTGCGAAGAGCTTGAGTTTTCGCTAATGGGCGTGTCCTTGGCGGCATCACAAATTTCGATGTCTCGCCATGGGAATAAAAGTTGTTGTAACTCAGCCATATAATGTTCGATCTGCCCCAGACTTCACATGTTCGATAAGAATCCAGGCCTGAACACATCTAAATATGAATATTCCATTATAATCAGAGCGCCACCTGCTGGCAACAGGAAATGACTTGTTTTACACTAACGTAAACATGCAATGTCCAATCTGCACCAAACTTCACATATTTGTTAAGACTCCGGACTTGAAGAGATCTACGTGACCATATTCAGTTATAGACATAGCGCCACCTGCTGGCAACAGGAAGTGACATCTTTTACTCTGTAACTAACTCCTCCTAGAGATTTAATGACATCAAAATAATATTTAGGTCAGTCTAATAAAAACGCCTTTGTGATGTTAAATTGAGAAGAGCTTGAGTTTTCGCTAATGGGCGTGTCAATGGCGGAATGACAAAATTTGATGTCTCGCCATGGGAATAGAAGCTGTTGTTACTCAGCCATAAAATATCCGATCTGCCCCAAACTTCACACATTTGATAAGAGCCATGGCCTGAAGACATCTACGTGCCAATGTTTAGTTATAGACATAGTGCCACCTGCTGGCTACATGAAATTACTTGTTTTACACTAACTTTAACATGTAATGTCCAATCTGCACCCAACTTCACATATTTTGTAAGAGTCCTGTCCCGAAAACATCTAAAGGCCAATATTCAGATGTAATCATAGCGCCACCTGTTGACAACAGGATATGCCAGGCTTTACACTAACTCAATCATACCATGTTCAATCTGCACCAAACTTCATATGTTTATTAAAAGTATTGGTCTGAAGATATCCAAATGCCAATGTTCAGTTAAAGACATAGCGCCACCTGCTGGCAACAGGTTTGGCACATATAAATGACTTTGATACATTCCTCTATACTTACCTTTTTAAATGCATGTTGCTCACCGTTCCCTGTCTTTCTGAAGCCACCGGTCGGTGGTGCCGGGTGCGAGGTCCCTTCCATCGCTGCTTGCAGCTTTAATTTCATTTTGTATTTTATTTTCATCAGACACGGCCGCCGAGCTCTGGGCTTCATCGCAACCGCTGCGGTCTGCTCAACCAGCCACACACTCTCCTCCGCCGGAGGTCGCAGCAGCAGGCCTTCAACGAGCCTGGGCCACGCCCCAGTTTTTACCGCAGCAAAGCCTCACTCGCTTCCCGCTTCGGCTCCTCAGCCTTCACCGCGGCTCTCCCAGCTGCAGCGCAAGTATGCAGCCGGGCCTCTAGCTTCTAGTTTCAGATGCTAACGCGAGGCCGCCTCCGTTAGCATGCAACCACCAATGTTGGCAATAATTATCAGGTAAAATATCCAAGGCAGGTGTTTGTTGATAAAAGGCGTTAAAAGACCTCGCGAAGATATTGGATCTTAATGCCACTATGTAACCATGACACCATGCCCAGAATACACACCGGACATACTTAAACCCCGTATCTTTACCAGCATTTAATTGGCATAGCATTCCTTAGATGGATAAGCTGGATGAGATAATGCGTTTTGCGAATACACTCTTGATCACCGCGGACCAACAGTAAATATGAACGTGCACGAGTTATTCTCATTTGACCTGTGTAATATTAATGTTTGTTTTTGACCTAAATCATAGAGACACTGACATTGATTTGCGTATGCATTTCAGAGGGCTAAATAGATCCCCTTCACAACAGATTTAGTTCCCAAACAACTGTCGGGTTTGACCCAAATATGATTTTCAGTTAAATAATGAATCAAAAATTCGACAGTAGTAAATTATCTTGCAGCATCAGTGGCGCACGTACCCCCAAGATCTCTCAATTCTCTCTTGTATAATTCAGTTCACCGGAGACATCACTCTAAACCGATCATTTGAATCAGTGAGTTGTCAACACGAGAACAGCTGCTATCGGATCATTCCAACTTGCGAAGGAAGCGTTGGAGCAATTTGCGAACCAATTTTACAGGTTCATTAAAAATAATCAGCTTGTTGGATTTTGTATTGGAAATCTGAATGTTATTCTCTTAAGGACTGTAGGATAAGCAACACTCGCCCTGGATGGGCCTATCAGAACCCAGGAACTCAGTCAACTACAGTTCTTTCCTTTGATGCCTTTACTGAAGCAGATTTTGTGTGTGATTTTATAGGATGCACGCACACATAACACTCCAGCTTGGATCGGCTTGCATTTCTTCCTCACAGAACACTTTGCGTCACCAATTAAAAGGGCAACAAGTCTTAAAGGGGCCACACACGCAAAGCCGTTTCTACAGCCGCCCCCAAATTGTGTTCAATTTGACATTTAAGATGGTTGCGTGTGAGTTACAGATGCTGCAGTGGGTGTGTTGGGCTCTTCGGTATCTTCAGGAATGGGGGGTAGAGCCACCAGTCGAGCCACAGGTCTAGTATAAACCTTCCCTTGAACTTGGACGTCCACTGATCTCACTTGCGAGTCTTGACTGGGGTGCACTTGAACAACTCTTCCAATAGGCCAATGTGCTCTGGACTGTTGGGGATCCACTATCATGACTATCGTGCCCGTAGTTATATTAGGCAAGGTGCGGTGCCATTTCTGTCTGGCCTGCAGGTTCGGAAGGTAATGGCGGACAAAGGAGGACCAGAAGTGGTCAGCTAGCACCTGGGAGTGTCTCCACCGGTGACTACTTAAGCCTTCTTCTTTAGGGTATATGACTGCAGGCAGGGAGTTATCGAGCCACCCCATGAGAAGAAGATTGGAAGTAGAAGATACATACCCAAGGGGTTTTGAATTAAGGATGTTCTCCACTTCAACCAACACAGTCCTGAGTACTTCTTCTGATACTGTTTGGGCTCCAATAGTCGCAGATAGTGCCATTTTAATGGATCTTATCTCCCTCTCCCACACTCCCCCAAAGTGTGATGCTGCGGGAGGATTAAAATGGAATGCGATCTTCTGCGGTGCAAGTCTTTGCTGAAGATCAGGTGACATACACTGGAATGCTTCCCAGAGTTCCCTTTCCCCACCTCGGAAATTTGTTCCTTGGTCTGACTGTAGTTCTACAGGGGAGCCTCTACGTGCAATAAACCTTCGAAGTGGCATCAGAAAGGAATCGGTGTCCAAACTGTACAGAAGGTCTAGTACAGCCCGGGTGGTAAGACACTTGTAGAGGATTCCCCACCTCTTTTCTACTCGTCGACCAATCTTCACAAGGAAGGGACCGAAGCAATCCATACCAGTTGAATGAAATGCTGGCTTGTGGAGGCGCAAGCGTGCTAAAGGAAGGTCTGCCATTTTGGGAATGGTAGGTTTGGCTCTGAGACGTTGGCATTCTGTACAGGCATGCTGTAAGCTGCGGATGGCTGCTCTTCCTCTTAGAACCCAGAACTGTCTTCTTATTTCTGCAAACACCCGATGAGGGCCTGGATGGCAGAGTCTTTTATCATAATCTTGGAGGAGTAACTTCACAGCTGGATGTTTAGAATCTAGCACAATGGGATGTTTCAAGGCAGGATCTAATGTTTTAGCACGTCTTAGCCTACCACCAACCTGGATTAGATTGGTAGCCGTGTCATATTCTGGAGCTATTGTGAGTAAGCGGCTATTATGTTGAAGAGCCTTGCCTGATTTCAGTCGTTGCAATTCCTCAGGAAAGCTCTCATTTTGCACCTTCTGGAGTATGCATGTCTCTGCTGCTTGATACGCGTTTGCTGTAGGTTCGTTCTCCGGACTGTCCAGCCGCCCCATGTAGCTCCTGTGCAGTGGCCCTTACTAATTCTGTCCATGTCCTGTACTTATTGCCAGTTGGTTCATCTACAGCTACTACTCCACAGAATGTAGATCTCTTAAGCTCAGACTTGTCAATCTCAGGGCGCTCTGTAGGGTTTGCGGGCCAGCTTTCAGGTGGAAGGAGCAGGAAGGGGGGCCCCTGGCTCCATCTATTGGGCTTAGCAAGTTCTTTCAGAGTCTTTCCTCTTGTGAGGTCATCTGCGGGATTTTGACCTGAATTCACATATCGCCAGGCAGTGAAGTTGGTAAGCTCATGAATTTCAGCCACTCTTGTGCCGACGAAGACTTTAAAATGGCAGGACTCTGATTGAATCCAGGACAGCACAGTGGTGGAGTCTGTCCAAAGAACTGTGTGGCGAAGTGACAAAGTTAACTCTTTCTTCAACAGATTTGCCAACTGAGCACCAATTACAGCAGCACAGAGCTCCAAACGGGGCATTGACAGGACTCTTTTTGGTGCTACTCTAGAACGTGCCAGTACGAATGAGAGATGGATATTACCAAGCTGATCTTCGGTGCGCAGGTAAGTGACTGCTCCATATGAACTCTCTGAGGCATCACTGAATACATGAAGGTCTGTAACAGATCTGGTTTGATCTACTGAAGCTGGTACATATGACCTTGGCAAACTGATCTTATGAAGGGACTGCAGCTCACCTTCCCATTCGTTCCAGCTCTGGACTGGAGTTTGGGGAAGTTTGGTGTCATCCCAGCTGTGCTGCTTGCTCCACAGTTGTTGGACCAGTACTTTAGCCCTGGTGGTAAATGGCAGGATATAGCCCAGGGGGTCGTATTGACTTGCTAAAACTTTATAAATAATCCTCATGGTAGGAGCACCATGATTTATGGACCGGTGACGGTACGTCAGGACATCCACAGGGCAATTCCAGCTAAGACCCAAAGTGGACTCCTGGACATCTGTCCTTTCATGGGCTAGCCAGAGTTCAAGACCATCCGATCTGGCTTCACGTGGAAGATGGTGAATGACAGATGGTACGTTGCTGGCCCATTGTCTCAACTCAAAGCCTCCTTCAGCTAACAGCTCCCTCAGCTTGTCAACCAACTGCTTAGCCTCCTCTGGTGATGACAAGCTCTGTAAGCAATTGTCAACGTAGAAGCACCGTTCGACTGAGAATCTCACGTCTTCATCAGGTTGGCTATGTTCTTTCACATGCCGTTGTAAGGCAAAGGTAGCACAGCAGGGGCTGCAGGTTGTGCCAAATGGCAGAACTTGCCATTCAAAGACTTCAGGTGGACCCTTCTCCTTTGAGTCACGCCAGACAAACCGAAGAAGTGGTCTATCTTCTGGAAGAAGGCGGACCTGATGAAACATGCCCCGGATGTCTGCACTGATGGCCACCGCATGCTCACGGAATCTGAGTAAGACCCCAAGAAGTGATGAACCCAAGGTGGGCCCAGCGAGGGGTGAATAATTTAAACTGAGGCCACTGAACTGAAATGAGCAATCAAACACCACACGATTCTTTTCATTGTGGCGCACCATATGGTGTGGAATGAACCAGGATTCACCATCTCTTTTCTATATCCTTTGGAAGGATCTTTCTGATAGCTCCGGACTGAACCAGTTTCTGGATTTCTGAGGAATAAGCTTCAGCTTGTTTCGGGTCTCTTGCAAGTTTCCTCTCAGTACTTCGTAGGCGTGGCATAACAGCTTCCATAGCGGCATGAAGACAGGGCATGTCACACCTGCGCAGCAAGGGTGTTGCATAGCGACGTATTCCATCTACCTCTACATGAACGGTCTTGGTTTCCAGTAACTCAATGGACCTTTGGTCCTGCTTGGATCTTGTGCACTCCCTTTCATTCTGAAATGGCAAAACATCCACTTGCCATAGCCTTTCGACATTCTTGAACAGTTCTGTAGTGCTGAGAGGAATGGATATGTGGAGACACTGGTTTGGCAAAAGTCTCTGCTCCAACAGGCTGGTAGGGCCCTGGAGTGTCCATCCTAATTTGGTTCTTATTGCAGCTGGACCCTCAGGGGGACCAAGTCTTACTGGCTCAATTGGTGAGATTATGTCAGTTTGATCTGCACCAACAAGGACAAGAGGTTTTGCCTTTTTCAAAATACTGCAGTGGTAGTCCAACCAAGTGTTTGTATTGCTTCTGCAGCTTGGGAATTGGGTAAGAGTGATCAACAAGATCAAGCTGTGGGGCAGTAAAGGCTCTGGATATGAGATATCGTTTCTTCGGATTGTAGTATGGAGAAATGGAGAATGAGACTGAAGCTCCATCAAGGGTTTGCACATCATGACGGATTGTTCTCAGAGCTAAGCTTTCTTGTGTCCCTCTTAAGCCAAGCTTCTGTGCTGCCTCTGGCAAGAGCATCGTACGCTCAGAGCCATCATCAAGGATTGCGAATGTGTCCAGTGTGCAATTGCCATGGTGTAAGAGCACTCTGACAACTTTGAGTAAAACCTTATTACTGCTGACTGGTTTGTTCAGGTACAACGTTTGTGATGCTGAGCTGACTAGGCAGGCCTCTGTTTTGGATGCCTTTATGACAGGCCTCTCATTTACCTCATGGAAGATTCGTAGATGCTTTCTCTGACAAAGCGGACATGGTTTCTTTAGACCACAGTGGACAGCCTGATGAGCAAGGCCACAACGCCAGCATCTCCTATTGGCGCGTATCCACTCTGAGAGCTGATCTTTGGTGAGGTTTGGAATTTTGGGGCATTGACTGAATGCATGCTCAGAGTTCTGACAATAAGAACAATATACTGAGGGCCTACTCTTAGCCTTCTCGTCATCCTTGGCAGAAGAATATGTAGCGTATGTCACCTCAGCACTGTTCCCAGATCCAGTCAGCACAGTGGCAGTGGTTCGGCGTGACCATGGAGCAACCCGAGACTCTCGTTTGGGCCGGCTATCTCCTCTTGCTGATCATCATAGCTTTGGCACCAAGATTCATATTTTAGCCACTCGGCCAGATCCATCAATGAACATGTCACCCCAGGCTGATGTAACATGTGGCGACGAAAATCAGCTCGTCTTTGGCTGTTTCGATTCGTTTAAGGTCAGCTTTAATGGCTTGCTGTGTTTCACGGAGTCTAGCACTCTCCTCTGAGATCCTTTGCAACTTTATAGAACTAGCATCTGACCAATCGCTCTGGTATCCATCACCAAGGGGAAGGGACTCTGCATTAGATTCAAACTGTAGTTGTTGATCCGGACATTGTGGTGATGACTGGCGAGAAGAGTTGGAAATGTGCTGATGTATAAGGTTTGGGAGGTCATGATGCTCATCCCTGACATTCAGTCTCGAAAGGGAAGAAAAAACAAGTAAACTATGAGCTCTTTGAGGTTTTGCTGCAGATACTCTAATGCGTGATGAAGTGTAATCATCATCAGATGAATCCACTGTTTGTTCTCTAATACTAACTGGTGAAGCTGATTTATGAAGCCTTGGGAAATCCACCTCATAATCTTGTAAATAAACTGGACGGCGCTTTGGGCGTACCGATGGATTTACTGGTGCTGAACTGGCTGACATCTTAATCCAGGGAAGTGTATCCGGCTCGAAAGACCATTTGTTGGATTTTGTATTGGAAATCTGAATGTTATTCTCTTAAGGACTGTAGGATAAGCAACACTCGCCCTGGATGGGCCTATCAGAACCCAGGAACTCAGTCAACTACAGTTCTTTCCTTTGATGCCTTTACTGAAGCAGATTTTGTGTGTGATTTTATAGGATGCACGCACACATAACACTCCAGCTTAGATCGGCTCGCATTTCTTCCTCACAGAACACTTTGCGTCACCAATTAAAAGGCCAACAAGTCTTAAAGGGGCCACACACGCAAAGCCGTTTCTACACAGCTTGTTCATGAATCAGACACTGCTCACATTTTCCCATGCTCCCAGAGCACATTGTATACATTATAAGGAGTAACGGTATGTTTCACGATACATAGCGAAGTAAATAGTGCAATCTTTGGAACGCAGTAAAATAAAGTTACTAAATAAACGACTCCAGAAACTACAGGTATTAGAAAATGTACTTAAGTACGGTAGCGAAGTAAGCTACTTCGTTACTGACCACCAGCGGCCCTGCTAAACGTAACAAACATTTTCCCATGGCCTATACAGCTACAGCCGCAAGCGCAAGCTTGAAGCTGCCTCCGCTTGCAACACAGCCCCACACATCTCAGTCTTTTTCCTTCCGCTATGAATAACCCTCTTTTTCCTTTACAATGGCCTCCAGCTCCCGTAGCAGACACTAGCGTGAGGCTACCTCCATTAGCAGAGCAGGCTACGATAGCTCTTCAGGACCCCCTTCCTGTGGCCTACAGCTACGGCAGTCAAAGCAAGCGTGACGCTGCCTTCGCTCACAACACAGACCCACACATCTCTTTTCTCGTACTGCTTTCTCTCTTGCACTTCTTTCAATTTCCCACTTCAAGATCCAGAGGCCGTCGTTCAGCGTGATACTGCCTCCACTCTCTACTTTATTTAACATCACCATATTCTCTTTTACAGCAACATCACTGCTCGTCCCACCAAATGCTGTTGCCTCGGTGCTACCGCTAGGGGCATACAACATCCGAGCACCTATCCGGCAGGTGCAGACATAGATTCCTACTCCTCATCCAAGGCCGTCACCAAGGACTAATTGGGTAACGGATTTATTGCAGGCCATTATAATCGTTTAAAATATAAAAGAGAGAAACATAATAAACAACAGTGCTTTCAGTATTTTAGATTATCCGAACGCTTTCCATCCAAGAATCGTGAGTGATGTTTTCCCATCTTTACCGTCATTTTTACCATGACACCATAGACAGTGGGAGATCTATTAAGCCGCATCTGCGCACGGATCTCTGTTGAAATGGAAGTTACGTGGTTTATCACGTCCGTATTTAAGGCGTAACTGCCCGTGTTTACATAAATTTTGCGTCATAAAACCATTTTGAGACGCAAGAACATTAAACCCCTTACACTGAGTCGTGCACAGCCGCATGCGCAAGCAGTCTACACAATCAAGCGCGCATCAGCATTTAAAATAAGAGCAGCCTTCCGTAGTGAGGTTCACATCTTACATTTATGAATCCACCGCATTCCAAAGCACAGGCATAATGACTCCGCAGAGCATTTTTAAGAAAAACACAGACTGGCGAGACCGCACACTTCAAGTGTACATCAAACAAACGCGTGTCTCTCTCAGCGCTCCTGCGCAATGAAGCCAGCGAATCTCCTTATAACTTGCTCCAACCTTTCCAAACCTTATGAAAGATTATTTTACAGAAGGTTCAAGTGGCGTATGCACGTGAGGAATTGGAAGCAAGCAGCATATGGGTGTTTCTAAAGCAATTCTGCGTCATCGCTCATCTGGTTAAAATCTAAGCCCAGAATTGATTCTGAAATTCTCAGAATCGTTTGAGAGATACTTGGTCATTTCTCCATGACAGAAGCGCTGCAACAATCGTAATCATTGAATATGGACATCAAAGTTGCCATTTGCCAAATTCTCCATCGAGTTCAGCCGTATTCATCCTGAAATAACCTGTTCAACTTTCCCCTATAGGCGGCGCAAATTAAACGAGGGTTCATGACCAGATCTTTCACTGACCGCCATTTCAGCACTAGCCATCAGAGTGGTTACTAGGACGTCGTGAGGTAAGAGACCCTTTCTAATCTATTGTTAGCTCCGCATAACTCCCCGTTCAAGCATAAACACCTTGATTCCTTCGACTGTTCTCTCCCAATATTAGAACATTGACCATGCAATCCATGAAATCGTGGGCCTTAGCATCCAGCTGGCAAGGTCGACACCACCTCAGATTCCAAGCCATGCCATCAATCCAAATTCACTGCACTTATTTGGGATACGCCAGCACAGGGAATTCTATTCAGCCCAAGATTTCAAGACTGATCAGGAACCGCCACTAAATTCGTTTTACAAGCACGCAAGCAAACCTCATAGCATCTACCCTATTAGACGCCTATCATTCGGAGTATTGAACTCTGTCAGATGCTGCCGGCGCAGCAAACCTTTACCTGTCCGACAGTGAGTCTTGATCTCCCATCGGACGCCGGCGAGGTGCTCCCGGCCAGACAACCTTACCTTTTCCACCCCACGGCCGGCGAGACTTACCCATCCAGACCGCAAGTATTTTCCTCCTGTCGGATGACGATGAGAGCCTCCCGGCCACACATCTTACCTTTTTATGTCTTTACCTGTCCAACGCAGCGAGTCTTGATCTCCCATTGGACGCCGGCGAGGTGCTCCCGGCCAGACAATCTTACTACTCTGTCTTTACCTGTCCAACGCAGCAAGTCTTGATCTCCTGTTGGATGCTGGCGAGGTGCTCCCGGCCAGACAATCTTACTTTCTCTGTCTTTACCTGTCCAACACAGCAAGTCTTGATCTCCCTTTGGACACCGGCGAGGTGCTCCCAGCCAGACAATCTTACTTTTCCTGTCTTTACCTGTCCAACACAGCGAGTCTTAATCTCCCGTTGGATGCCAGCGAGGTGCTCCCGGCCAGACAATCTTACTTTTTCTGTCTTTACCTGTCCAACACAGCGAGTCTTGATCTCCCGTTGGACACCGGCGAGGTGCTCCCGGCCAGACAAACGCTCTTCCGTCTGCTCGCACCAAAATATCGAACCCCGTCGAACGCGACATACCCGGCCGTTTTGGCAATCTTAGCTTTCAGTCAACCACCGGCGAGGTTCAACCACCCGGCTCACGAGTATCAATCTCACATCGGATGCCGCAAGAGCCTCCCGGCTGGACAACCTCACCTTTTCCTCCTTCGTCAGCGAAGCTAACACATCAAACAGGCGGGCACGCCCACCAGTTGGATGTCGGCTAAGCATCCCGACAAAACTTTTCCGTCTTCACCTGTCTGACCCAGTGAGTCTTGATCTCCCATCAGACGCCGGCGAGGTGCTCCCGGCCAGACAACCTTACCTTTTCTAGTCCAGCGCTGGCGACGCTTACCCGTCCAACACAGCGGATATTGTGCCCCCGTTGGGCGTTGACGTGAGCCTCACAGCGAGATGACTTATCGCTTCCCCCTTGGCAGACGAGACTAACCCGTTAGACTCAGTGAGTATTGGCCTCCCGTAGAGCGCCGGCATCAGTCTCAGTCACCCACCTATTTTTCCGTCCGACGGGCGAAGAGGCCTAGCCGTCGCTGCGGTCCTCGTCTGCCCGCCGAACACCATTCAACTGTCTCTGCTATCCTCAAACCTTTTCCCCCCCGCCTGGCGAGGCTTACCCGTCCGGTGTCCCAAGTCTTAAAATCTCCCATCGGATGCTGCGAGAGCCCCCCCAGTTCCGGGTTTCTCTTCTCCCTACTCGTCGGCGAGACTATCCGTCTGGCAGCGTAGCCTTGGTCTCATGTCAAGACGTTGACGCTGGTCTCCCGGTGAGCTCCTATGCTTGCCGTCCGCATGCAACGCTCATCCATTCGATGCCGTGAGTCTCGATCTCCCATCGGATGTTGTGAGAGCCCCTTTGTCGGGCGTCCCAAACTCTTTTTATCTGCCTAGCCGATAGGACCCACCCATCCAACGAAGGAGTATTGTGCCCTAGTCGGAGGCTTCATGGGCCCTCTCGGCCAGATACCGCCCTCTGTCCTCTGATTAGCAGGGGCTGATGGCCAGTAGGGCCGGTACGCCGACTCCGTAAACTATCCCACTGCAGGTAACTTGGGTCCTCCTGGCCAGGGCTCCAATCACGCTGCTCCTCCATCGGCGGGCATCACCCGTCCCAACGCGGTGAGCCATCGCTGGGCCTCGGTTGAGCCCTCCCCGACCGGTCGCCCCAAAACCACGAAGTTCACCACGCATGCCAAACTGCTCCCTCAGAGCACGTAGACCCCCCCGGCCTGCCACACAAGTTACTCCTCGGAACTAGCTCCCGCCAGATTTCAAACGCGTATTTGGGGGGGAAACTTAGTCAGGCGGCTGTCCTACATTCTATTGCTTTTTGGGGGTTCTCTGGGTTCGGGCCATTCCCGGTTAGGAGCCCTCCCCCAGGACAGCACGCCTACAACGTATTACCATACACGCCAAATACGCATTACGTTTATCGTGCTAGTAGATGTAAGTGTGAAATCGAGAAATTAAGTTTAGAAACAAAGTTTATAAACTAAGTTCGGGAGGAGCACGTCAGATACTCAGCCTAATTAACACAGGTGGTACACAAACTAGGTAATCAACCCTTGGACATAAATACAGCTGTCTTACCTCCATCTAGTTGACGGTTAAGCAGCATCCCTCCACCACCCTTCTCCACCAATATCACTAGAATTCTCATCACACGGGGGGGGGGTTCTCTGGGTTCGGGCCTTTCCCGGCTAGGAGCCCTCCCCCAGGACAGCACGCCTACAACGTATTACCATACACGCCAAATACGCATTACGTTTATCGTGCTAGTAGATGTAAGTGTGAAATCGTGAAACAGCAATTAAACATCTACAAATGCCTTTATTTGTGTGCTTTCTAAAGTTTTCAGTTTTTCTGCTCACTACTTGACAACTGATGCTTCTCCTCAGCACATGTCTGGTGTTGTTGTAAAGCGCATCAATCCAGCTTTGTGAATATTATATCGAATACTCGATGTCATGAGTCTGAACCAATGAAACGTCATTTTCAAACCCATGCTGATGTAAACAAACCAGCTTGTTGCTAAGCAGCAAATAACACCTTTGGCGATTGTTCAAAACACCCTGCACGTGATTTGTGTCTTATCACGGAAACATCACCCTCTGAAAACATGAAAAGAAAATGGCATATATGTTGCTTTTTATTCACTAGTAATACACGCTGGTTAATATTGTCTGACTGCTATGATGGCAGAATGATGTGGACTAAAATACTTCAGACATTTTGGGCTGTTTCTCACAAAACTATTGTATAAAGGTAAGAGTTGAAATATAACACATTGGTTTATTAAAAGATTTATGGTGTTTTTAGGTCCTTTTTGAACTTTGACATCTCCAGTCACCATTAATAAGTGACTTAAGAGAACAGTTCTTAAAAGAACCATTTTACATAGTTTGAAAAACATTTTAATAATCTAAAGACACTTTTGTTTAATGGAAAGATACCCTATATGTTAAAGGTTCTTCGTGAATCCATCAAAGCTAATAAGAAGCTTTATTTTTAAGAGAAGTTCACACATAAATATTATAATGTTCAGGTCTGTGTTCACATACATCAGATCAGACTGAAACCTTTAGCTGTTGTGTGGTGTCTCTAGATTTTATCAGCATTATACAAGCTATACTACAGATTTATATATATAGTGCCATGACTGTTGTGTTTTAAGATGACACGTCATAGTTCAGATTTAAAACACATTTTGAGATTCCTGTAAACAGTTTCATTGTTGTATCTTTTGTGAACACAAGAACAGGTCCTGTGTGAAGAGCTAAACACCTTCTATGGCCGCTTTGAATGCAATGGCAACAGCACGACTCTGCCGATCAGCGTGTCAGGAAGCAACAGACAGAGCAGCGATGATCATGTTATCAGCGTGTCGGAGGACGAGGTCCGGAGGGAACTAAGGAGAGTGAAAGTCAGGAAAGCAGCCGGACCTGATGGGATTACTGACCGCGTTCTGAGGTCCTGCGCTGATCAGCTTGCTGGTTTGTTTACATCCATCTTCAATGAGTCCCTCGCTACCTCTGTGGTCCCCACCTCCTTTAAAAAATCTGTCATCATCCCTGTGCCTAAGAACAGTAAACCCTCTTGCCTGAATGACTATCGTCCAGTTGCCCTCACATCAACAGTCATGAAGGTTTTTGAGAGAATTTTAAAGAGCCACATTTGCTCCTCAATCCCTGGTACTTTGGACCCTCTTCAATTTTCCTATCGGCCAAATAGGTCTACTGATGATACCATCTCTCAGGTCCTGCATTCGTCCCTCTCACACATTGACAGCAAAAATGGCAACTATGTCAGGCTGCTATTCATTGACTATAGCTCAGCTTTCAATACTATAGTCCCCATCAAGCTAGCTGTCAAACTCTCAGACCTCGGCCTAAACACTTCACTCTGTGACTGGATTCAAGATTTCCTCACCGGCAGACCTCAAGTGGTGAAAATGGGCCAGTTCACCTCCAACTCCATCACCCTGAACATAGGAGCCCCACAGGGCTGTGTCTTGAGCCCCCTGCTCTACTCTCTCTACACACAGGACTGCGTGTCCTCTCACAGCTCCACTTCTATTGTCAAATGTGCTGATGATACTGTGGTTCTGGGCCTCATTAACAACAATGATGAGACCGCATACTTGGATGAGGTAGAGAGACTTACATCATGGTGCCAGGACAACGGTCTCTCTCTGAACGTGAGCAAAACTAAAGAGCTGATTGTGGACTTCAGGAAGAGACAGCAGCAGCCCCACACTGCTCTTATGATCAGTGGGACCCCTGTGGAGAGGGTGAGTAGCTTCAAGTACCTCGGTGTAAACATCTCAGAGGACCTGACATGGACTGCACACATTCAAACTCAGGTTAAGAAAGCCAGGCAAAGACTGTACCATCTGCGACAGCTGAGGAAATTCAAGGTCTCACCAACTATCCTGAAAACTTTCTATTAAGGGGCCATAGAAAGTGTATTGTGCATCTCAGTGTGGTATGGTAATGCCACAACTCAGGACTGCAAAGCTCTGCAGAGAGTCGTGCGCTTAGCTGAGCGCATCTCAGGGTCTGCTCTCCCCTCTCTGCAGGACATCTACCTCAAACGCTGCAAAAGCAGAGCTGCTAAAATCATCAAAGACTCAAATCACCCCGGTAACCGTATTTTCATGTTACAACCATGAGGCAAGTGCTTCAGGAGCATGATGGCAAAAACTGAGAGACTGAGGAGGAGCTTCTTCCCCCAGGCCATCAGGCTCTTAAACTCAAACTCAGTCTCATAACATTTACATGACTCAATATAATAAACAGTAAAACATTCACTATTCTCCTTCATTCGTATTGCTGCTATGTGTACATACCCGGTAAAACCTGTTTGCACATTCCTCTTGCACATCCCTGTGTATATTATTATTTATTAAGTCCACAGTATGCTGTATTGCACATTGTATTTTATTGCACGTTACGTTTTTTTGTTTTTGTTTGAGTATGTGACGAATAAAAGAACCTTGAACCTTGAGCTACTTAACAAGTTAAATGAGAATTAAACAATTAAACCCTCAAATGAAGTGTAAATTATTATATTTATGAGTAGCGTTAATGTAAAATCTGAAATCGAGAATGTCACTTGATTGGATGTGTGATCATACATGTAGTACAGAAGGACAATGATATTAAACTCACTTTTCACAGAGAGAGAAACAGATGAGATTGATTGTGATGAGATTGATCTTATCTGTCCTCTACACCAGTACTGACCCTGATCAGACTCATTCGCTCCTCTGATAGTGAGAGTGTCTCTGTTTACAGTGTAACGATCAGACGTCTGTAACATCACTCTGTCTTTATACCACTCATATCTCCAGCCATGTGTTTGGTCAATTCTCCAGCTCCCGTTACTGTAAGACTGAATCACACACTTCAGATTGACTGTCTCTCCAGTGAATACAGGACTGTCTGGTGACACAGTCAGTGTAGATCTGGGTAAATCTACAAAGAAAGTCAAAAACACAAAAAGTGACTCAAACACCTCTTTTCTTTAAATGTTGTAAATGTTTCACAGAACTGAACAATTGATCCATGCATACATCCAGTGAAACGACAGACTTCTCTTTGGTGAGGTATGCTGGATTTAAAAAATAAATGTTCATTTTATCTAAATGACTTGAGACTTTGTACTTTTGTCAACACTTTGTAGCTCTACAAATAAAACAATAAAATAAACTGGATTAATATCTGGTTGTATGTTTGTGTGAAAAAAGTAACTTGTGATGTTCACATTGAAATGAATGGGGAAATTATCAAATCGATACCTATACTTTTTAATTTGTCAAATAAAATCAATAAATCCACCACGATGCAGACCACAAAATACATGACAATGAAGTGGCAACCCTTCCACACGTTCACAATACAACTCACACACACACACACGCAGGCACACACGCAGGCACGCAATGCAGGGTGCGTTCACAAGATAATGAGCAACAGGTAATCAGACAAGATGAGTCCGGGCAATGGGTAATACAGTCCATGAGAAGAAAGACACTAAGACACTAATCAAGTCCTTCAAACTTATTTGAGAACAACATTTTGTAACAATTTTGTGGGAACAAAAAGAATGGACAGAAAACAATATTTTATTCTAAATGTTTTTGGGGAATAAAATATTGTATATAATGAAGGAAATTATATATGAACACATCCCTCTGTAAAAGCTTCAGGATGTGGACAGAACACAGATGTGAAGTCTGGTGTGTGTAAGAGCTGCTGAAGTGGAGATTTATGACTCAGTGAAGGAGAAAAAACTAATTTTGAGAAAACAGCTTTTTAAAAATATGTTTTGTATTTTATATCTATTGACACAAAAAGATAAAGTGCTATAAATTAATAATTTAACTGTCTTTAGGATGTTTTCTTTCCACTAAAAAACACATTATGAAAAACCTAAAACCCAAAATATCAAACTTGACAGTGTTTTTGCCCGGTTTATTATTTTTCTCAGATGCATGTTTTCAATTATTTAAATTAATTGCAGTATTCATAATATATTTATTTATACTGGACAATTAATAACAGATAAACTGTACGCTGTTATTTCAGTGTTGCTTTTAATTTAATTATTTTAGCAAATCATTTTCTACAAACATTCAGTTCAATTAAATCAGTCAGAGCTATAGTGCTGAACTTATGCACCCTGGAGCAACAAATATTGATGTTAAATGAGTATTAATCAGATATGAATATGATCACTCACCTGATACAGTCAGTGTCACAGCAGCACTGATGTCTGATCTCTGTGAGTCGGATCTCTCTCCTCTACAGCTGTATTCTCCACTGTAATACACAGAAGCTGTGAAACTGTACTCTGCTGTTGTTGTTGTTGTAAATGTATACCGAGTGTCTCCATCTTTAAACCAGCTGTATCTCCACTGAATGTTTTCTGCTCGCTGTATGTCACATGTGAGAGTGACTGACTCTCCTCTGAACACACGCTGATCTGGAGTCACCTTCACTACAGGTCTCTCTGTATTAATACACATATGAATATTGATCACCTACAGTATCATTGTACCAATCACTGTTATTAACTCAAAACCTCCTCGTGAGAAAAACACTGCATTGTGGGCAAATAAACATCAAAGAACTACAAAACAATTCACATTTGTTAAATACATTTACTGCGGTACAGCACAGTACCTTGAGTGAGTCCAGCATGGATGAAGGACATCAGCACTAAAAGCAGAAGAAACATGAATATAATGCAATTTAACATGCACATTGTTGTGGTATTAGTAAAGAACCGGCTCAAGACGACGTGCTCATTCGTAACTCTTTACTGAACTGCCCACTTCCGCGCACATTCACGCATGCGCACATTACACATCCAAACATCCTACTACTACACCTCCCCCTTTTAGCTAAAGAACTCCCCATAACAGATATCATGAACTTTAGCATAAACATAGCACTTCACTGTTAATCTGTCAATCTCTCATGTAGTCCATTCCCTCCCCCTCTGTGCAGCTTTCAAACATTTTTTTAAAGAAAATTAGTCTCTCACTGTTGGAAAAGAAAAAAGAAAAAAAAATTCTAGACATTATGCCATTATTACTATCTTTCAACAGAAGAAAGGGAAATGATATCGGAATAGACAACAACAAATCCTATCACAGCTCTACAGGTTCAGCCTTAACGGTGGTTTAATAACCCGGCCCACTCTGCTTCTAAGACACTCCTGAATCTCTCTTGACTGTGGAGGAACTGTTCTCAGATGGGAACGATGTCATCTCAGACTACTGTTCTGCCCTTCTACAATGTAGGAACGTGGGGTATCAGCAGGGTACGTGACTCTCCCTGGATTTGGCAAGTTCTTGATCCAGACTGGTTGTCCTGTCTGTAGAACAGGTTTCACTTGTACTCTGTGGTGTTTATTGTACCATTTATCCTGTTTTTCCTTCAAGCCTTTGTCCTTTATTTGAAGGTGCTGAGGTTTGGCCAAGCTGGTTTCAGTGAGGACGGACTCACTGAGAGAGTAAATCTGATGTTCCGCCCCATCAGGAGTTGAGCAGGTGAAGCTCCTGAAGCTAATGGTGTAGCTCTGTAAGCCATAAGTGCTTTGTGAGGATCCTCACCTTTCCTCAATAGAGCTTTAACAGTTCTGACTGCTCTTTCTGCTTCTCCATTACTTTGAGGATAGCGCGGGCTGCTGGTCACATGATGAAAATCATAATCCTTTGCGAAGTCAGCAAAGTCAGATGCTGCAAACTGTGGTCCATTGTCCGTAACTAAAACCTCTGGGACCTCGTGACGCGCAAACATCGCTTTAAGTTTCTCTATCACAGGTTTTGTTGCCGTTGAAGTGAGAGAAGCAACTTCTATATAGCGTGAGTAGTAGTCAATCAGCAGCAAATAATTACCCTTGTTCCAGTGGAAAAGATCTGCTGCCACTCTCTGCCATGGTCGTGAGGGTAAAGGAGTATTCAGCAGGGGTTCTGGGTGACTGTAGCTGTTTTTGACAAGTTTCGCATTGACTCACTTTGCCTTTGATCTGCTTAGTTATACCCGGCCACCATACTGACATTTGTGCTCTTGCCAAGCATTTAGTGTTGCCTTGATGTCCCTGATGTACCTTCTCTAGGACTTCCCCACGTATATTGCCAGGTATCACAAGCCTCTTTCCTTTCATCAGCAAGCCCTCTGCAAATGAGCAGGTCATATCTGTGTTGCCAAAACGATGCTAGGTGTGGTGGAATACACTTTTTTTCATCCCACCCTGTGCGCACAAGAGAACTTAGCAGCCTGCACCCTTCATACTCTTCCTGGGCCCTCTTTATTTGAGCAAGCTTGGTAGGTGTTGCTGGGAAATTGTTGAATGACATGATCAATGTACACTTTTACCTCTTCCTCTCGTTTTAGGTCAGCTTCAGACGGTTGTTCTTTAAGTGGAGCTCTAGAAAGTGTGTCTGCTGTGATCAAGTTTTTTCCAGCAACATGCATAATTTTGTAGGAGAACCACAGAAGTCGTAGACGAAATCTCAGTATGCGTGGAGGCAGGTCATCTAGCAATCTCGAGCCTAGTAGACTTACTAGTGGCTTGTGATCAGTCCTGACCACGAAATCCAGTCCAAGAAGGTAGGTTTGGAATCTTTCACAGGCCCAAGTGATTGCTAGTGCCTCCTTCTCAATTTGTGCCTACCTTTTCTCTGCAGATGTCATACTCCTTGAGATGAAAGCGACCGGTCTCCATACCCCTGTAGGCTGAAGCTGAGACAGTACTCCTCCTAATCCAAAGAAAGAAGCATCAGCTGAGACTCTAGTCTGTCGTTCTGGGCAATATTGTGCTAATACTTCTGAAGAACTGAGTTCTTGTTTCACTTTTTCGAATGCTTGTTGTTGTGGGCTCCCCCACACCCAGTCGTTTTCAGCTTTAAGCAGGTCTTTCATCGGTCCAGTCAGCTCTGCGATGTTGGGTGAAAATTTTCCGATGTAAGTCTCCATGCCAAGAAATCTCTTGACATCAGCTGTATTTTTAGGCTCTGGCATATCTTTTATAGCTTTCATTTTGTCTGGGTCAGCTCGTATGCCCTCTGACGATATGTCCTAAGAACCTAACTTGAGGAACTGCAAATTGACATTTCTCGTTCAGTGTCAAACCTTTCTGTTGTAGGCGGTCAAGTACTTTGACGAGTACTTTGAAAGTGTTTCGGTGCGGATGAAATGCCAAATGGAAGGCGGTGAAAACAGTATCTACCATAAGGAGTAATGAAGGTAGTGAGTGGTGAGTGTCTGTCGTTTAGCTGATTCATGTAATTCATAATCGATTATGATGACAATAGCATTTTCCTGTTTTGCATTTTCAACTCTACAACTGAAATTGAATGGATTCATATTTCAAAATAAAATGAATTGTATGTGCATATTGCAAAAAAAAACAACAAACAATTTACATATGGACAGACAGTGCAAAAAAAAAATAAAAAAACACTATTTACATATGGACAGACAGTGCAAAAAAAACTGCACTGGAGCATTTACAGTGCTCCAGACAGTGCAAAAAAATAAAAAAATTTTTTTTTACATATGGACAGTACATATTTACAGACTGTACAGAAGACAATGTGCAAAATACACATACATATACTCAGTACACATAGTGTACTATAAAGACATACTCAATTATCAGCGACACATTATACACCGTATGGGCACATCTACATTATGTACAGTATCTATACATAATGTAGTCTATACATAGTAATAATGTGAGGTGCAACAGATCTTATTATTCTTTTATTGTTATTTTCTTTTAATTTATTCCCATAAATTCATTTAAATCCTTTAGTTATTTAGTTTCTTTAAATAAATACCATTATCTCAGTGGTCTGTTCAATGTTCTAGACATAATTACGCCCTTGTTTGGTAGAAATAAAAAGGTAGTTGAAAAGAATCTAGACTGTGATGATATGATAACTAAAAAAAATGCCCACCCAGGATATCTGCCAGCCCACCCTTCCATAGCGTCAAGAACCTGACCTGCTTCAACCACTGAGATTCCCAACACATCACAATATTCCCATCAACCAGTTTCTGTAGCGCTGTCTGTTTAGCTTTTCATCGATCGTTTGAGGGATTGAGGGAGCACTTATAAAATACTGTATACTCATAATAAAGACCATTTTGAATGTTTGTGATTTTCTTCTCTTGGTGGAGTCAGAGCCGTACTTTGAATGAATGTATTGTTGTACACCCAAAGCGCTTTACAATCATGTGGGGGGGGGGTCTCTCCTCAACCACCACCAGTGTGCAGCATCCACTTGGATGATACAACGGCTGCCACAGGACAACGGCGCCAGTGCGCTCACCACACACCAGCTACAGATGGAGAGCCACTTTAGGTGGTGTAAATGATGCGGTCACACCGAGTCCCGCGCTTTGAGGGAGCGGTTATAAAATACTGTTCTTATAAATACTTTACAGCATTTCAGAAATAAATATGCATGCAAATTACAGAGAAGTACAACAATTACCGTACGGTGTTCAGCAGTGGTCAAAAAGGATCTAAACACTAAATGTTAAGTCGTTTTCATCTTGTAGACTCAGAAACGTGGATTCAGACGCAATTAAATTACAACACGACGCTGGTGTTTGTCAGAAAACAGAAGAAAATTTCGCAGGAGATTTTTACGCGGGTGGTGCCACATTAACTGGAACAGAACAAGCTAAACTCCTAAACAAACGAGGTCAAAGTGTTTGAGACGCACCCAGCCTCACTTCCTGTTTGACGTTGTTACCATCAACTTAACTGTGACTTCACAGTTGCTCCAAAAATAATTTAGACACTTTCACATGAAGTATATTTTAAATGAACCAAACTGAGTTCAGTTAAAGTGAACCAGAAAAGAAAACTGATGTAGGTTACCGCTTTTAGTGTTCACAATTTAAAGAGGCTGATGCAACATATACATATTTGCAATATATCAAAACAATTGGCCTTTAATATAATGAAATATAACACAAGCACAATTAAAAAAAAAAAAATCACAAAATAAAACATGATAATAAGTATGATGTATAATACTTGTGTTTTTCAAGCTGCAGTCCAGAGTCTTTCTGATAGTCGAGCATTAGAGGATCATGTTTATGTAAATGTGATGAACTACAGCTCTGGTCTATAAACCTGAGCAGAACTGACTTCAAACATCCAATAATAATGATGTTGACACAACCTGGTTAAAATTTAGATGAAGAGTGTCTCTAAAACAGAAGTTAGATCTAAAAAACTCGAGCATCATTTGTTGGCTCTTGGTTTGACGTGTTGTGTCTAATGTAAAGGAATTAATAATATTTTAAATCGATAGTTCACCCAAAAATGAACATTCTGTCATTAATTACTCATCCTCGTGTGGTTCTAAACCAGTAAGACCTTCATTCATCTTCAGAACACAAATTAATATAGTTTTGATGAAATACAAGAGCTGAGACCCTTCATAGACAGCAGCATAACTACCGTGTTCAAGACCCAGAAAGATAGTAAGAACATTGTTAAAATAGTCCATGTGACATCAGTGGATCAACCATAATTTTATGAAGCTATGAGAATACTTTGTGTGCAAAGACAACACAAATAATGACTATTCAACTATTTATTATCTTCTTGTCACGAAATGACTTGGAGAAACAAAATATCAGATTCAAGTGCATCTTTATTCTTACAAAAACAAAGAGCAAAAACACTGGCACGAGGTAATTCACAAAACAGAATCCATAAACACAAAGAAACGGGAAATACTGCAGCAACCAAGAGCATGGTATAAATAACAGTGAGCTAATGGGTAAATGATAAACAGTTGGATGAAATGAAAGAATCAGTGCAAGGGCTGATGGGAACTGAAGTCCAGAACAAAACAAGCAATAATGCAGAAGCGTGCCCTCTGGTGGCTGTCTAGGGCACAGCAGACACTGGCTATGACACTTCTGCCAATATCAGATTTCCAGTGTGAACAGATCATGGTTCTGAACTGACTCGCATGCGCAAAATAACAATACGAACAGGGTTTCAAGATTTTCACAATAAAATCCACGTAATTGTTTCTAAAAACTAATTCAAAACTATCCCAATCATGTTCAGGGGGGTACATGTTGTGTTCATGGGGTCGCATCAACCCTCAAAGTTGAAAAACATCCCGCGGCAACAGAGGAAAAAGTATCCCAATTCCGCAAGTATACGGAAGTAAACACGGAGGATATGAAGTAAGCGGTTATGCATTTATTTAGAGTGATCAGCTGCAGAAGCCAGTGAAATTATACACAGTCAATATGAAAAAAATAAAGACAAGGATGTGACAAAAGAAAGCAGAGTTTTGAACCGTTTATGATCTGAGACCTCATGTTTTGCTTGTAGAGTTGTCACTGTGTTACATATGAGTTCTGACACATATCACACTTCCACTGATACCTTTCACTACTGTCTTGATAACTTGAGCCACATTTGCCAGCAGTGTGAACATAGTCTTTGATGCTCATTCACGAGAGTTCATGCGTGTGATGCTGCTGACGCAGGAGCCGGTGTTCTGATGTAGAACGACCATCTCTCTTAGTTCATCGTCTGTGTAATCTGGCTCTAATAAGTAAGTTGAAATCTTCAGACATGTTTATGAATGCTGTTTTATGTACAGTGTGCATCTTCTTCTGCTTGTAAAGAAGCAGCGCATGCAGGTTCTATGACTTGTAATGATAACATATAATATATATATTGTTATAAGGGAAACAGGTCAATTTAGCTCAAAGGGAATCATTAATGATTTTATAGGGAATTTGAACAGACTCACTGTTTCACGGCGATTCACCGAACAAGCCGTATAACAAACTCTGCACTGGATATTAAAATCCCAAAATATAGTGAAAACACTATTAAATAGCACGGTAACAAAATCGACAGATTAAGGCATTAACTTATGAGCACAAAACACAAGATATTTCTCTTTTCAATATAAACAAGACTTTATTTATATAACTCTAAGACATGTAAACTAATCTACACATGAACACAAGCATTCACACATTCACGCGTTGCAGAAAGAGAGAAAGTGAGGAAAGGATTAGATTAAAAGAATGAGAATTTGATATCCCACGTTGACAGCAATATGTGCAATTGCATAAACCTGAACAACCATCAATCACATTTTTAACACTCGCATTGAGTTTTCAATGAGGCTAAAATCTATTTTCAATATTACACCAGCTACAGCAAGAATCTGGGGTTTGTACTTGCGTTGCTTTTGTGTTTAAAGATTTCCCTTTGTCCTCCGTCTTTGCGGGAAAGGGTTTCTCCGAAGTCACTGATTGGCTTAAAGTTCAGGAGTCGTTGAAGTGGGCGTTGGCTCGTGGCTGGCCCTGCAGAGTTTTGGGCTGGTTTCCGCTGGCAAACGTAACTTAGCACACGGACTCAACGGAAAGAAGATAAACAAAAGTAAATGAATAAAAGGATGTAAGGAGGCTAGGTGGCTTTTCTTTTCATCATGGTAGCAACTGGCTGGGTGTGGTCCAGAGCTGAAGAGAGAGTCAGTAGATGGCATTCTCAAGAGAGTGCATTTTTCCAGAGAGAGAGAGAGAGATCCAAGAGAAGTGAAGAATTCAAGAGCGCATATCAGAGTTTCTTAGAGAGCAGTTAGAGGAGTGTCCTGGGTATTTATTCTCGGCCTTTTAGGGACCTCCCAATGGTTGTCTTGACCAATTAGATCCCATTCTGGCTCTTTGTTTCTTCACCCAATCAATAAATCACATGTCATGGTCAGTCACATTGCCCGAATTTTACATTCTCTTGCAAAATGTCCTTTTGAATGTGATTTCTATAACCAGAATATGATGCATTTGATAGGAAATCCATCAAAAGAAATGATTAAAGCTATACTTATGACACTCATACATACCAAACATGACATTAACCCTTAAGGCTTAGCTAGTCAATACTAATTAAAAGCACGATAAACACAATGATTAAAACAAGGATATTCAAATTTGTGGGTCACATACATAATATGCAGTTATGCATATAAATTATTATTTTCATTAACAATGAGAATGAAAGTCCTTTAAGATGATTTTACAGTTTTGTGAACCCAGGAATTTTAGCCTTTGTCCTCGACGCCTGGTCGGGGTGTATTCAGGCGGGCTGGGGGTCTGATTTATGACTTTCTGCTGTTGTCCTGTGGAATTCGGCTTCTCATGTTTCAACCATGCTTCGATCGAATCTTGATTTGTCTGATATTCTATCTGATATTCGGCCTTGATATTCTACACACCCCCCTTCGTTCGGCGAGGTGTTTAGCAGAAGACATCGTCGAGCGCTGGAAAAACAAGGGCAGAAGAAGCAGACAAAACACAGCAAACAACAAGACAACACCTCCATGACAGTTACTGTACTGGTGCCGGGCATTAGGTTATTCAATTTTGGAAATTATTGTTTTAATTCTTCGATCAACTTTTGTGACTAGATTTGTGTGTTTCTTCTAAGTTGTCTTAACTTAAGAATGTTCACATTTAGTTTCTAGTGAACTAATTTGTGGTAAAATGAATCGACCTATCGTGCATGGAGCTCTCTGGCTTTCCTTCAGTCTAGAGTGGCTTGCGGATATTAGGTGTAGCGAGTCAATCCTAATATCAGACCTTTGACCCTTGCAGGGTGTCTAGGTGTTTCACCTACTAAAGAAAGAGGGGAAGGAAAAGGATAGGTAAAAGAAGAACAAAACAAAACAAAGCTGCTGTGGGTTTTCCTAGTATGATTTGCAACTACTGTTGAGCTAGGATGTCATGTGCAGCTAGGGGGCCATGCACCTTAACTTCGTGTCAGGTGTTCTAACTCTTGTGAGGATAGCTATATGTTTCTTCATGGTGGTGTATGTAACTGTGTTGCGCTAAATTTGGATATTCTACTTGTGGGAAGAATATGTTTGTTGAATGTGTTATCAGTAGATGTGGTTACCTCTGGGTGTAGGTAATGTTGTGTGTGTTAATGGTGTAGCGTATGTGTGGTCAGATCTGTTCCAGTCTGTGTCGTCTCCCCCCTTTTCAGGTATGTTACATAAGACTGGCTCTCTTCATCCTTGGCTTGGATGTGGGCATGTCCATGATCTAATGGGGGTCAGTCCAGAAAGGCAGGAAGTTCTTTAGCAGACAGTCGGAGGTAGTTTGGCATGGCTGTGTGAAGCTGGGCTGCAAACTTTGTCTCCTTTGTTGCATTTCTCTTGCGCTACCTTCTGGATGTGGCAGACTTTCTGACCTTCTGTGCTTTGGTGGTTGCTGTTGCACAGACAGGAATGTGGTTCTAGGAGTTGGAGTTAATATAGCAGTTTGCTAGTGAGTGATGGGTGAGTGAGGTGATGTTCTCTGGTACCTCAGTTTTCATCAACGGTTGGCCGTGAGAGACTTGCTCGTCCTGTGTGGTTGTTGAACAGGTGCTTGTCATCTCGGATATGGTGGTGTACCATGCGATCGTCAGCCTTCCGTTCTGTCGCTGGTCACAGCGAGCATGACTCAATTTCATAGTCCTCCGTGTTCAGCTTATCTTGAAGGAACTCGTTCAGTTGGCTCATGACTTGTTCCATGTCTTCTGACGGTAAGCTGTATGGTTCTGGAGCATACTCAGCACTGTGCATGTCTGAGTAATGCTGAGGTGGGTTTCGTTGTCGCTTAACCCTACGAGATGCTCTTGGATGAGTCAGGTGATTACCTTTGGATGTCTGGTTAGGTTTCCAGTTGTTGCTATCTTTTGCGTTTCTTGAGAAGCGTGGCTGGTCCCATGGATTTTTCCAGAAGTTGGGCTGATAGCTTTCGTGGACATGGGGATCACGTTCTCCGTGCTCTTGATGGAGGACTCTGGTATTGTGATGCATCTGGGTGTCGTCCAGTGCAAGGCTTGAGTCTTTGTTGACAGAGTTCAAGAGTGTGGATGTTTTGTTACCTTTCTTTGAGGCCATCTTCTGCTTGTTGTAGGCCTTCTGTGTTAGGTCACGCAACTGTTGGATGGTCATGGAGCGTGGACAGGCCATGACGCCTAGATGGTGGCTGACTCCAGGGTGCAGATTTCTTAGGAAGAGGTTTTTGAAGTTCACATCCTCTTCAAGGTCAGGTTCGTTGTGTGCACCAAAGTAGGCTTGTCGGAGTCGGTTGTAGTAAGCTTGTGGAGCCTCTTGTCGACCTTGTTTGGTTTCTAAGGCAGTTAACAGTCCATGTTCGGAGTCAGGGTCGGTAAACTCTTTAATCAGGACCTCACGAAGTAGCTGGTAGTCTGACTTCGTTCGACTGGGCTGTCGATCTAGGAAGTTTCGTACCTCGGAACTGGACGTGGCTCTAAGGAGGTATAACCTGTCTCTGTCAGTCACATGAGGTCTCATTTCTAGATAGAAGTCGATATCTTGAAGGTGGGCCTGGATGGTGTGGCCCCCTGTGGAGTTCGGGTTGAACTTGCTGACGTTTTTAGACAGCTTGTCGAGGTCTTTGATGGTCATCCCAGGTGCAGCTCCAAGGTCTGCTTGGATGGGAGGTTTTCTTTCGTTGACAGGAAAGAGTTCTGTGGCGAAGGCAGGTGAGGTTTTGGGTTGTGGCCCTTCGCTTCTTTCGCTGTATACGAGTTCTTGGACATGGGACTCTGCTCTGCTCAGCAGTGGTGAGGCTGAGAGTGGTTTCTCTCGCTTTGGCTCTTGCTTCTGCGCATAAGCATGTTTGAGTCCTCTTCTGACCATGTAGAGCTGATCATTGGTATCGTCTAGTTGTGGGGTCAGATTGTCCATTTCAATTCTGTACCTTTCAAGGTGGTCCTTCAGGGCACTTATTTCAGCATTCTTGTTGCTGATGTCATGCTTGGCTTTCTCTAGTAGCTGGTTGGCATACTGAAGTCTGTTTTCCAGGTCTTTCTGGGCAGCCTTTGCATGTTGTTGATCAAGTTGAGCTGCTGTCAGGGGTGCGTGGAGCTCCTTAACTTGTTCCGTTGTTTCCTGCTCGCTCTCGTTGGGTGCTTTGAGTTGATCTTGAACTTTCACTTCCAGCTTGTCTATGCGACGTTGAGCACATGTCAGTTCCTCTTGAAGGTGGGTGATGTGCTTGTCGCTCAGTTTCAGCTGGGTCGTGAAGGCATAGCTTAGGGAGCTGGTGATTTTGATTAGCTCCTCATGGTTGTTATTCTGGCTTGAATCTTGTGTCAGGAATCTTCTCAGGACTAGGATTATTATTAAAAATAATAACAGTTCAAACATCTTGGGGGTGAGGCTGTCTGTTGTACCTCTCAGCCAAGTGTTCACCTCTTCCCCTTTTGCCAGGGGGTCTGCAGTCTGCGGCATGTTGGCACGCTGGGGAGAAGAGAGACTGACACAGATCTGTGTGGAGTGGAAGCTTATGTGTGGTGTGACAACTAAGTGTTATGTCAGTGATTCTGAACCACTGGTGAAGTGTGGTGATCACTGTGTTGGTCTCAGAGTATCTAGGTAGACTAGCGATGTGAAGACTTCGTCACTCTAATGAGGAAGAGGGAAAAGAGACAAAAAAGGTGAAAAACAAATTTAATTAAAATAAACAATTCCTTTTCTATTTTTTTCAAAATGAGGAGAATTCCTTTTTTTTCTATTAAATGTTGTTATCAAAGAGGCAAACAATATTATTAAATCTTTGTCTTAGACAAACGAATATAATAATAATTCTGATATCTCTTTTCTTAGTCTGACAGAATTGACAACGCACACCTTACAGTTGGACCGCTCACCGGGAGGCTGCGAAGGCGACAGTTGCTCAACACTTATCTCTATTAAAATTGATCTCAGCGTTGCATGGGGTGTTAAAATTTGGATTGCGTTTTAAGTATAGGGAGGTTAGGAAGAACAAAAGTAGGTTTGATTGCAATCAAATTCGTTAGGATGATTCGCCTTTTGACAGGATTGTATATCTCATACACTTAGAATTGATTGATGGTTCTTACAGGTCCCTACAAATGTGAAAAGTGAAGAGGAAAGAAAATGGTAAGACAAAGTAAAATTGTAAAGTAATAAACAGGCAAAATAAGCAAATATGAAATTAAGTAAATGAGGAAATAAGTAAATAAAATAGTGGTTATGTGTATAACCAAAACAGGAAGAATTAGGGGTAAAACGCAATAAAGTAATGAGTGAGTATAAGTCTGAATAGAATCTACTTATATGGGTAATAAATCAATTAGGTAGAATAAGTTTACTTAAACTTTCAAAGTTCAATACTTATTTGTACCTAAAATGATTATGCCCAAAAGGGAATACTAGAAGGAAGGATCATATTAAATAATATGGGGGGGGAAAATTAGAATGATTCCAAATAAATTTAATGTTTTAATTAAATTTGAATTTGGCACAATTAATAATTGTGAACTAGTATTTTCCTTTCTAGTAGAACTACAAATAAGTGGTAAAAAGGGAGAAATAAGGAAGAGAAAGACCAACAAGTATATTAGTTTAAATGTTTAAAAGGTTAAACCACTTTAGCTTTTCAAAACACACACTTTATTCAACCATTGGATGTTTAATGCTAACTTCTAACCTTTGAGGCTAATGGCTTTAGCATAGACTTCAATGTAAACACAACCGTGCCGTCAGCAACAGCATCGATGTACTGCGCGTGCGCAGTTCAAAGTTGCTCCGGAAGTATGTTAAGACTTTCGTGTCACAATCGTATCTGTGGCAACCAAAACAAACTAGTGGCTAGCATATTAATTGTTGCATTACAAATACAGTTAAGCATGTTACATTAAATGTTGGTGCATCTCAACACTGTACAAATAACAACACCGCTTGTTCTGCGATGTGGCGCTTAAACTTTCAGTTCGTTCAGAGTTAAACTTAAACCTTATTCAAATAATAGCTTCGTGCTGCGGTTGAGGAAACAGTGAATCACAAGCCCGTGTCCGTTTATATGGACATAAACACAACAGGGTTTCTTCGCTGTTGGTTCAAAGGTAAACTTTACTTGATAAAGCTTTTAAAGCTCCCATTCAAATCACTCTCGGACACGCGCAGTGTTTCGCGAGATTTAATCCACTTTGTGAACAGTGTAACGTACACAAACAGGCAAGCATTATTCTCTAATGTTTAACCCAGGGAGTCATAGCATAACGTTATATGATCTGACAATGGAACACGCACTGACGATCAAACTATGAATAAGGCTTTGATAAACAGGATTGAGGAACACGCTCAAAACTATTCTTTATCCACTGATTTATTTCCCTTTTAATTGCTGCAGTTTAGCTTCGTGCGGCTAACAGTTACTGAGATTTGGGATTAAATTATAGCTATTAGATGACCTGGAACACGCAGGACATTAATTCAGCTATAAAACAAGGCATTACAAGAAGAGAGGAAAACGCTCACATCCGACCTTATTTGTACGATCTCAAATGTTAACTTTGAGTTCCCTTACTGCAGTTAAACAAAGGCGAGGCTGACTCGAGTTACAACCTTCTCTGTGCTCATTCATTCACAGAGGCGCGCGCTGCTGACGTCACTCACACATACGCACACACACCAGTCTCGATCTCAGATCTCATCCGTAAGAATATAAAAGATTAAATAACTTGGTTTATGCTCATAATTTAGATTAATCTGCCCGCAGATCCTCCACCAATATGTAATGATAACATATAATATATATATTGTTATAAGGGAAACAGGTCAATTTAGCTCAAAGGGAATCATTAATGATTTTATAGGGAATTTGAACAGACTCACTGTTTCACGGCGATTCACCGAACAAGCCGTATAACAAACTCTGCACTGGATATTAAAATCCCAAAATATAGTGAAAACACTATTAAATAGCACGGTAACAAAATCGACAGATTAAGGCATTAACTTATGAGCACAAAACACAAGATATTTCTCTTTTCAATATAAACAAGACTTTATTTATATAACTCTAAGACATGTAAACTAATCTACACATGAACACAAGCATTCACACATTCACGCGTTGCAGAAAGAGAGAAAGTGAGGAAAGGATTAGATTAAAAGAATGAGAATTTGATATCCCACGTTGACAGCAATATGTGCAATTGCATAAACCTGAACAACCATCAATCACAATTTTAACACTCGCATTGAGTTTTCAATGAGGCTAAAATCTATTTTCAATATTACACCAGCTACAGCAAGAATCTGGGGTTTGTACTTGCGTTGCTTTTGTGTTTAAAGATTTCCCTTTGTCCTCCGTCTTTGCGGGAAAGGGTTTCTCCGAAGTCGCTGATTGGCTTAAAGTTCAGGAGTCGTTGAAGTGGGCGTTGGCTCGTGGCTGGCCCTGCAGAGTTTTGGGCTGGTTTCCGCTGGCAAACGTAACTTAGCACACGGACTCAACGGAAAGAAGATAAACAAAAGTAAATGAATAAAAGGATGTAAGGAGGCTAGGTGGCTTTTCTTTTCATCATGGTAGCAACTGGCTGGGTGTGGTCCAGAGCTGAAGAGAGAGTCAGTAGATGGCATTCTCAAGAGAGTGCATTTTTCCAGAGAGAGAGAGAGAGATCCAAGAGAAGTGAAGAATTCAAGAGTGCATATCAGAGTTTCTTAGAGAGCAGTTAGAGGAGTGTCCTGGGTATTTATTCTCGGCCTTTTAGGGACCTCCCAATGGTTGTCTTGACCAATTAGATCCCATTCTGGCTCTTTGTTTCTTCACCCAATCAATAAATCACATGTCATGGTCAGTCACATTGCCCGAATTTTACATTCTCTTGCAAAATGTCCTTTTGAATGTGATTTCTATAACCAGAATATGATGCATTTGATAGGAAATCCATCAAAAGAAATGATTAAAGCTATACTTATGACACTCATACATACCAAACATGACATTAACCCTTAAGGCTTAGCTAGTCAATACTAATTAAAAGCACGATAAACACAATGATTAAAACAAGGATATTCAAATTTGTGGGTCACATACATAATATGCAGTTATGCATATAAATTATTATTTTCATTAACAATGAGAATGAAAGTCCTTTAAGATGATTTTACAGTTTTGTGAACCCAGGAATTTTAGCCTTTGTCCTCGACGCCTGGTCGGGGTGTATTCAGGCGGGCTGGGGGTCTGATTTATGACTTTCTGCTGTTGTCCTGTGGAATTCGGCTTCTCATGTTTCAACCATGCTTCGATCGAATCTTGATTTGTCTGATATTCTATCTGATATTCGCCTTGATATTCTACAGACTCCTGCTTTAGCAGCATCACGCACACGCGCTGTGGTGCTCTCCTGAATGTGCATTAAAGACTGACGCAGAAGAGAAATAATGCTTAAATAAAGTTGAAATGTTTGTGGTCTTTGCACAAAAAAAGTATCCTCACAGTCTCCCAGCTTTCTTACAATGTTTCTGGGCCTTGAACGGTTCCGTTCCCTTGCTGTCTATTGAGGGTCAGAAAGCTCTCAGGTTTAATCAAAAATATCTTAATTAATGTTCTGAAGATGAAGATTAATGTTCGTCTTACAGGTTTGGCAGAATGACATAATTTTCATTTTTGGTTGAACTAATCCTTTAAGTGTGACTTAGCTGTCTAAATAATTGAACATATATTTTTGCTGATAAATTTGAACAATAAAGAATATAATTTTCAGTCAGCGCTGATAGCCTTATGGGCATTGTGTCAACATACAGCGCTGTTATTGTGCTAATACCGACACGAGAACCTTTCCTGACCCACCCCACACTTCACTTCCTGTCAATTCTGATCTGTCCTGTCTCAATAAAGACAAAACATGCCAGAAAAAGAGAATAGAATCAGCAGTAAGACTAAAGTCACAAACCCTCATACACACACCACAACCTGATGAAATTGATCCTCAACTGAATACAACATATTAGAAACAGAAAACAGAAGAAAGTGTAGAAGAGGGCAGTCAAACTCAGCTCCTGGAGGTCTGCAGATCTGCAAATTTCAGCTGATTTGAGATATACAGATAACAAGGTTGTAAACACTGCTGGACTGTGGTCCTTCAGGAACTGAGTTTTGCACCCCAGATATAGAATATAATAAAATACTTACAGAGAATGAGACGCAGTGCACCGGACCCCATACTGACACATTAATACAAATAACCTGCTGTCCAGTGTCATCTAAAACAGACACTTCCTGTTTAAACGGTCATTTCACACCTCAAGAAGAGATGAGGGAGGAGACAAAACTCTTTACAGAAATAAATGAAGAAATAGGAAGAAAAAGAGGTCCATTCTAAGATATTGAGCTTCTTTTTTAGTTCATGCAAGTTGTTAGAGTTCTGTTTCTTTCTTTCTTTCTTCTTGAAGATATGTTCTTTCAAAATTGTTCTGAATCTGTTATTTTGTTCATTCACACACACAGCTGCACACATTAAGATTAGATGTTATGAGGTGGCATCTAATGTACGTCTTTTAATGTAATTTGAGTTATGCCTTTTATACTTTGCAGCTGAACTGCGGTTCATTCTGGTGAGATTGTGAGCAGCTCTGGAGTCGGTTTGTCAGACAAAAGCGTTGCCTTCAACACAGACGACAGACCGCTGCAGTCAAGACGAGTGGAAAAGAGCTGCAGAGAACAAAAGCAGAAGTAAAACCAGCAACTATCAGCTCAACACCACCACTCACTTAACACTTTTATTACACCTCTTAAAGGGTTAGTTCACCCAAAATGTATTATTATAAATGTCATTAATTATTCACACTCATATCAATCTAAACCCTTCGTTCATCTTCAGAATAATAATGAAGATATTTTTTATGAAATCTGAGAGCTCTCTGATCCTTGAAAGACAGCAAGGGGTCTGAAACATTCAAGGCCCAGAAATGTTGTAAGGACATTGTTAAAAGTGATTCTACCTTAATTTTATAAAGCTACAAGAATACTTTTTGTTTACGAGCAGAAGAATGCACACGCATACGTTGTGTCATGAACACACGTCAAGGACTGACAGGGAAGAGAAGAATTGTTGGGTAATGTCATGATTTTAGTTTTCTTTGTGCACAATAAAGTTTTCTCATAGGTTGATATAATTACGGTTGAAGCACTGATGTCACATGAGCTATTTTAACAAAACATGAGCAGTTATTGTCAGGATGCATGAGGAGAGATGGCAAGGTCTCAAATGCAGGGGAATCGGGTTTTTAATTACAAAATAAAATAAAAAATTAACAAAAACCACCCCGAAGGGAAAAACAGGCAGGCAGAGAACTGTTTGCACAATCAACATAACACGCACACAACGAAAGACAACGGATCAGCTCAAGACTACAGACACCAGGAGGCTATATAGAGAGACAAACAAGGGTAACGAGGGAGATACAGGTGGAGCAACTGAAACAATGATTGGGTAACATGATGGGAGGGGATAGACAATAGACAGGAGAGCACATGGCACCAACAACAAACAACAAGCCATGTGCTCAACATACAGAGACATCTGGTGTCCGGTCAGGGCACCCCAGCAGGACCGTGACAGTTATAGAGAGAGAAAGTGTTCACACTGATGATAATCAACAAACTCACCTGATACAGTCAGTGTAACAGCATCACTGCGCTGAGAGCATTGTGTTCCCATCTGTCCTGTACAGCTGTATTTACCGCTGTGAACGAGGTCAACACTGCTGATGTTCAACTCTTGTGTTTTATATTGGTCGTCTGTTCCCTCTCTTTCCCATCTGTACGTCCACTCAGTGTCTCCTCCCCACTTTATATCACATCTGAGAGTGACTGTTTCTCCTCTGAACACTCGTTCATCAGGCCGCACCGTCACCACAGCTTTAGGACGCACCGTACAAACACAGATTAATGCATGTACCTTGTTTTAGAAAATTATATTAATAGCAATAGTTCTAAAAAAAAATTTTTTTGTATCTTGAAACTCTCCCGAGCACCGTTTTGAGCTCAGATAAGATTATGGTTGTAGAGCGCTCTAAGGTGAATTTTACATCAGAGTGAATACGCTACCTACAGGTTATTAACAAACATTTGTTTTTTAATTATCCACCAAATTATCATCATTTTTGTAAGTTAACAACGTGCCACCTCAGTAAACTAGTAAAATATTAAACTGAGTTATTGCCTGCATTATATATTTTTAAAATACATTTTGTATGAAATAAACGTTAAAGCAGAAATAAGAAAGATGTAAACGGCATCTCTCATTCAAACTCGCGCGCTCCCGCTCTCTCTTCCAGCTCGACGGTTCCTCGCATTGGATTGTGGGAAATAGTGCATCAGCGAGTGTACATCGGTTTTACACTCGAAATCAAAATTCATTGTGGGTAAAAAGTAGTTAACGAATGTAAGGAATGAAGTCGTTCACTATATAGTGGATAGGTGTCACAACCCACTGGACTCAAGTTTTGTCTTCTGCCTGTGTTCCTTTCCTGTTTGCCCATATTTGGTTCTGTTCCTGTTCTGATGAGATCATTGTCTAATTATAAGTTAATCACCTTCATTGTGTCCACCTATCAGCCCCTCGTTATCTGCCCTATATTTGTTCCTGTTCTTTGAGTTCTAGTTGGTTGGTTATTGTTGATGTTACCCTGTCTGTGTGCTGAACTTCCCCATTGTGAGTTTGATTAAATACCTTATTCCCTTCTAATCTTCGTTTTCGTGTGACTCTTGTGTGTGCACAGCACAGAATCCGAGACAGAATAACCAACCTAAATAGTAAAGTATAGCGGCGTCTTTCCCCTCATTTTGTTTCCTGTTTTTATTTTGATTTATGGATGATCCTACAGTCCTCGTCCTCCTGCTTGAGCAGGGGGGCCGCTCTCTCGAGGACCACACCGAGGATTTCGTTTTCCTGGCGAATTACACGAGCTACCTCGAGAGAGCTTCGCCGCATTCATTGAGTGGGTACTGGTGTCCTGCCAGTCGAAACTCACCATGGACATCGTGGATGTTGACACCAGTCCCACTCGGGACCCAGAGCCCATTCATTCACCCCCCCCGCAGCGTGGAGCTGACCGAGCCCACCGCAGGCAGAGAGCCAGAGCCTGCCGCGGTCATTGAGCCATCGCCATCAGGAGCGACAGAGCTGCCGATCGTCCCGGAGCACGAGCCCCAAGTGTCTGACCAGGTGCGAGAGTCGACAGTTCAAGTAAAGGTGGAAACATCTGTGGAGATCGCAGGGGGCTATGGAATGCCCCGCCCATGGCACCACTGCTGGGGGTGAGCATAAACTGGACCTGGGAGACATAATAGACTTTCACACGGATGCACTCATCATTCACCCATCTTCAGAACTGTATGCCTGGGAATATATCCCACCCAACCTCCCTCTCCCACCTCCTCTTATTGATCTGGCCCCTGTTTCAACACCTTCATCGCTAGATACCGTCAGCCTCTCTGCTCACCCTCATCTCACCATCTGTGGCGTGGGCTTGCCGCTGGTCTGCCGATCTCCAGCTCCGTTGGCGTTGAGTCTGGATGATCCCTCGACTCCACCTTCAGCCTCCGAGGCCCAGACTCAGCCTCAGTACTGCGACCCAGTGGCTCCACCTCGGCTTCCAGCTCCCTCATTTCCACCGGAGCCATTCATTCCACCAGCTCCACCAGGCTCCCTCGTCCCTCCAGCTCCGCCTTGATCAGTAGTCCACCTACCTCCACCTCGGGACTACACTCCTCTGGCTACACCTCGTCCCTTCGTCCCTCTGGCTCCGTTGGGCTCCTCCTTTCCCCCAGCTCCACCTCAGTCCTAAAGAAATTGGCTACTAAGTGGCCGGCAGGGGGAACATTTTATGTGGCAATGTGTAAAGAAATGGACTTGATAAAAAATTACAAGACCAATGACACCTCCAAAAAGAGAAATGAAAAAAGAGAACGAGAATTAGGGGTATTAACCCTGTTCAAACAATATGGAATTAAATTAATAAAATTGGAAAAACAAGAAAGAGAGAATAAAAACAATGAAACAAAAGAAGAGAGGCCACCTCCATATGCTCCTTCCTGAGATCAAGCTGTTAACCAAATGCCTGTAGTACAGGGAAAAATAGATTTAAAGGGGCCAATAGAATTTGAGGGATACCTACACGATGAAAATACAGATGTTGAAAAAGAGCAGAGCTTCACAAGAGAAGTAAGAAGAACAGTAGGCAATAGGGGAAAAACACACACTCACACAGCCATGAGGGAGGGGCTGGAGCAACCGAGGGAGATGCTGAGAACATCCACACCACTATCACAGCCAAGACAGAGAGAGAGCGAGAGAGAGAGAGAGAGAGAACAGCCCACAAGGAGGAGCCAAGGATGGAAAGAGAGAGGGCTGATGACTGCAGAGAGGAGGAGAAAACAGGTGAGCCACCCACATATCATTCTCTTTCAGAAATGCTTGAAGACTTGGCAGGCAACCACAGACATATGACATCAGGTTGTGAAGGCGTGGAGAACTATCAAGCTGAAGAGCCTGAGGAAACACCTGAAGGAAGAATGACACCTGCTGACTCCGTCCAGGAAGTACTGGATGAGATGGAGGAAAGGTGCAACAGAACAAGAGAGGATCTCAAACAAGCTGTCCACATGACAAGAGAAGAGTTTGAAAAGACTGTGAACTCATTGCATCAAGAGCTGGATGAACTGACTGGCAAACGTCAACCAATGCAGCCACACCCAAGCCCAAGCTCTAGGCCCTGTCAACCCATGGCGTGGGCCTGACCAAGGATACTAGGGCTGCCCAGAGAATCCTACGGGGAGGAATCAGCTTCCAATGATATCGTGTGATGCTGATCAAGAACCAATGCTGCAAGTTAATATCGAAGGAAAATCCATTACTCTGATGCTCGACACAGGGGCGAGCTTTTCGTGTTTAAATCCAAGATATGCCTCGCACCTCCCCATGTCTGGAAAATATATAAAGACAGTAGGATTCTCGGGGGTAACTCAGCTACTTCCTATGACGGCCCCTGTGAGCTTAAGCCTGAAAGACACTGAAATAAGAATACCAATTTTAGTTTCGGAACATACACCTGTCAATTTGTTGGGCAAAGATGCCATATGTAAACTAAAAATGCAGATATGGTGTACCCCTGATGGAATTTATGTAGATGATAGGGCATTTAGACAAATGAATGTCTCAACATTGCAACAAACACAAGAACCATGTGCTAACATATATTGGTTAGGAGAGCTAAACGAAGATGTGGAAAAAACAATTAGCAAATGGGGAAGATACATAAGGGAACAGCTTTGTGAGCCAAGCCTACCAAAAACTGAATTTCATTGTACAATGAGCTATGATGACAACAAAGACTCTGAACTTGAAAAAAAGATGGTTAGAAAACACTAAAGGGATGAAAATCCCTATGATTTCACAATACATAGTAATAGGACCAGAAGGAGCAGCTCTGCAGGTAGATAGGGAAAAATTCCTCATGTTACCTTATACGTAAGCAAAAGCTGTGCTTCTAAAGACTTGGGCCCCATGATGCAAAAAGCAGAAAAATGCAAGTGGGAAGCCACAGAAAATCCTCTAATCTTCCAATCAGCAGATAAAGTGTATCTCAAAACTTTTGTGTGCTACTCCAATGTTTTTGAGTTCCCAGAATGGTGATAAATACAAAGATTGATCCAAAAGTCAATGAACATCAAACAAAGAAAACTGAATTGTTAAAAGAAATGGAGAAGCAAGTACCAATGGAATTATGGTCTCAGCATGACACAGATGTGGGGTTAGTAAAATCAGTCAATCCAATTAGAATAGCACTCAGATCAGGAGCTAAAATACCAAAGAAGATGCAATACCATTTGAAACCAGAAGCGGAAAAGGGAATCAAAAAAACAATTGAGGGATTAGTGAAAGCAGGAGTACTTGTTGAAAGTACTAGTTATTGTAACACTCCAATATTGCCAGTAGCTAAAGCAGACAAATCAAAATGGCGTTTGGTGCATGATTTGAGAGCAGTGAATGAGGTTGTTGAAGATTGGCCTGCTGAAGTACCAAACCCGCATACATTGCTAACCAATGTTCCATCTGCTGCTAATTATTTTAATGTGATTGACCTCTGCTCAGCTTTTTTCAGTGTTCCCCTAGCTGAGGAGAGCCAACCATTGTTTGCATTCACCTACCAAGGTATATAACTCACATACACGAGAATGCCTCAGGGCTTCAAACATTCACCACATGTGTTTAATCAAGTTCTAAAAGAAGACTTAAGTGATCTTAGGCTGGACAGCACATTGATGCAATATGTACATTTTCATTTACATTTATGCATTTAGCAGACGCTTTTATCCAAAGCGACTTACAGTACATTCAGGTTATACATTTTCATTAGTATGTGTGTTCCCTGGGAATCGAACCCACAACCTTTTGCGCTGCTGACGCAATGCTCTACCACTGAGCCACTCATCCACATGACTTTTTTAAAGTACTCAATAAATTAGCTGAGGGGGGACATAGGGCCTCGAAAGAGAAACTGCAATATTGCTTACCACAAGTTGAAAACTTAGGACGCACAATTTCACATGGGATGAAAGCTATATCACCCAGTCAATTGGAGGGCATCAGCAAAGCACCCCAACCACAAACAGTGGGTCAAATTATGACTTTTTTGGGGATGACAGGTTTTAGTTTAGATTGGATTGAAGATTATGCAATCAAAACAGCTCCACTAAGGGCACTAATGAAACAAGTGGGCCATTAAAATCTTGGGCATCACTGACATGGACTGCTGATGCATTAATATCATTTGAATCATTGAAAAAAGAGTTACAGAGTGCTCCTGCCTTGACCACTCCCACTTATGACAAACCATTTAATTTGTATGTTGCAAACAGAAAATATGGCTATGCATCTGCAGTGCTGATGCAGGAAACTTGTAGTGGAAGGAAAAAACAACCAATTGCTTATTATAGCACAAAACTGGATAATGTAGCGGAAGGTTACCCCACCATGTTACCAACAGGGGTAAGCTGCAATGTATTTTGCATATGAAAAAGCCTCCACAATAACTATGGGCTACCCAGTTACAATCTATACTCATCACAAAGTAACAGAGCTATTGGAACAAGGGAAGTTTGTTCTGACTCCCTCTAGATGTATAGCATACTCAACATTGCTAACCTTTCCAGACATTACAATCAAAAGATGCACAACAGTTAATCCAGCCAATTTCATATCATAGCAGGATGAAGGCACACCACATGAATGCATAGCTGATTCCTTAGCCTTTACTAGATTGAGACCAGATCTAGAATCAACACCAATTTCTGACGTACCTGTTGAATATTTTGTGGATGGTTCATGTTTTAGAGACCATTTAGGTAATCATGCTGGATTTGCAATTGTAAAACATGCTGATGATGATTTTGTCCCAGAAATGGTGCAGAATTGTGAGCAACCATGCTCAGCACAACTGGCAGAGTTGAAGGCTCTCACTAAAGCCTGTAAACTGGCTAAAGAACAAACTGTAAATATTTACACTGATTCTGCATATCCACATGGTGTATGCCACCTCTTTGGAGCAGTACTGGAAGCAAAGAGGTTTTAAGAAAAGTGATGGCACGCCTATCCAGCATGGTGACCAGATAATTGAGTTAATATCAGCCATGATGCATCCCAAAAAGTTGGCCATTATCAAATGTCAAGCACACAAAAAGGCAAGGATTTTGTGATTAGGGGCAATAATGCAGCTGATCAATATGCTAAACAAGCCTCTGGCTGTACAACAGCAATAATGCCTCTCTCAGTTCTGATTTAACCTCAGCCTCAATTGGCAGACGTTGAGCGAATACAACAACAAGCCACACCATATTAAATTAGTGTGTGGCAGCACAGAGGAGCAACACGAGATGCAAATGGACTTTGGCGTTCTCACGAAGGCCACATGATTGCTCCAACACCATTGCTTACAATCCTGATCTCTGACGCACATGGTTTTAACCATTGCGCGAGGGGGGAAGTGATTAGAAAAATAAAGCGTCAAGGTTATTGGTCGCCTTATTTACAAGCAATGGTGGACGAGTATTTATCTGAATGTGACGTTTGTGCCCAAAATAATGTCAGAAAAGGAGTATCTGCTCCAATTGGTCATATACCAGTCCCAGAAGGCCCGTTCAAACATCTAGTCGTGGACTATGCAGACATGATAAGAACTGTTAGAGGAAAAAGATACTTGTAATGGTTAGCCAAAGTGGGCATTATAATTGGCATTGTTGTTGTTGTGTTTCTTTTGTTGTTCTGTTGCATTGTACCTTTCATCAGATCAATGCTGGCCAGTGCTGCAGCCAAACAGATGATTAATGTGTCGGTGAGACCAACTGGAATTGACATTGGATGTACCAACATGCATACAGTGGGACCTGGACTGGATGAACTGGATGAATTTGTGTAAAACATTCTTGACCGAGTGGTAGGGAAGGGGTGCCTTTTATTTTCATTCATTATTTTTATCTTGTATTGTAATTTTTGATAGAAAGGGAGTTAATATCTTCATTGTATTTTCTTTTCATATTATGTAGTAGCATTAGAATATTTGGATAGAGTAGGAAGGAAGTTAGAGGGTTAATGTATTTTATTTTGGCATATACCCCTTCCTGAAGTCATTTGTTTTGAAATCTTTATCTTTGAATTATTTATTCTGAAATCATTTCTTTCTAAAGAGCATTTTAATCTCCTACATAAATCAAATGTGAAATGTAATTATTTTTGGAAAGAAAGGGAACCCTGAAGGTTTTAAGCAGGTCAGTGTCCGTGTTACAAGGCAATGCAACCAGAAAAGGGGACGATAAAGAAAGATTGCATGTTTACTACTTATTTGCAAGTATTCCTCATTTAACCTTCGTTATCAGTATGTAGTTTGTGTCTTCTTACACTGGAAAATCATCACTGGAAAATATGAGAAGAAGGAAGAGTTGACGAGCAGCTCAGTGCTTAGCAGCATGAGTAGATTCAACTGGAGGTTTAAAAACCCACCATCTACTCCAACACCAGATAGAGCTGAAGGGCATTGGATCTGCCTAAGAGCTCCTCTGGCAACGAAGGACAACATCACCAGATAGAGCTCCAGGCTACCGGAAATGTTTGGAGTCCCTTTGTCAGCGTGGGATAAACCAGTGCATAATATATATTGCATTACATTATTATTTTATTTTTTATAATTTTGATATTTGATAAGAGTAATCATTTGACTAATCATTTATGTACTCTACATAACCATGACAACCATGGGCAAGGCTAAAAGACATGCACATGCTTTAAAACACATTGCTGATTTGTTTTGAGTGTTCGTTGACCCCCAAGAATGCATAGGTAGGGAAGTAGATAGGGAGGGAAGTAGTAGTAGATAGAAGGATGGGTGGACTTGAGGTGTTGCACTCTGGGCAAGGGTTATTAGTGGTGAGACTTCGTAAAGTCTCAGAGGGGGGAATATATCGTGTTATTTTACTTTATAGTATGTTATTTACTCAATATAGTATTGTTTTACTCAAAATATGATGTATGTTCAAGAATGTAATCCATAAACTGATCAATATGTTGAATTATTCCAATCTATTGGGCAGTACTAGTGCTTTACAATGGAGTGTATTAGTGAACTTGAATAACCCTATGAACTTTGGGTAAAGTCCCAGAATATGACAAAAACATGTAAACAGGTTTGATGTATGTCTCCTGGGACCACCGCCAACCAATTAGGGGCGGCGGAATAAAGGAGTTTTATCTCATGGGACCACTGCCAACCGGTAGGGGGAGCGGGATGAAGGATTTTTAAAGGGCTGATTCAGCCAAATACCACCATTAAAGATGGACCAGGTGTACTAGTAATTAATTGTGGCAAACCAGATAAGCATAGCCAATCAAAAACCGGAACTACCAAGGTTAGGTAGTGAAAAAGGCATAAAATGTATGTACAGACAGACAGAGAGTCAGATGCGGTAGCTGCAGTGACCGTCATCTCGGCTTTGTTACTGGTTAATAAAGTCTTATTTTGACATCTGGAACTCTGCTTCTCGAGCCTCATTGACTAAACGGAAGGAATCCATCTCTTGCTCTAATGGGCCACGACACTATTCTTCTGTTTCCCTGATAGCACACGTACATCTGCAAGATGTCTGTTAATGATCTCTTGATCTGGAGAGCATCTGCTCTGTACAAACGTCTGACAGACATCTGTAAGATGTCAGTTTCACACACATGCTAAATCAAACAGCTTAAAGACATCTAATAGACTTATTGCAGATGAGCAAACACACTAAAATATATACATCTTGTAGATGAACTCCTTACGAAAATTAACAATGGTTTTATTGTATTAAAATTGTAGTAGTTTATTTGGCATATGTATTACCATTTGTATAACCACAGTTTCACTAAAACTATCATAGTTAACTAAGGTTAAAACTTAAATTGTGAATAATTAAATCATACAAATTTAGTGTATGATAATACTATACTGTGTAATGTATGCTAGATGTTGTATAAATAAGTGTATTAGGTTTTTCTGGTGTTTCAGCAATGTAAGCCCGGGGCCAGCATGTCTGGGCCCCCCCCCCCTCGAGAGGACAAAGGCCCAGCCGGGGAATCCACAAAACTGTCTCTTGCATATGTAACAATAACATCCAGGACGCAGCACACTGGGGGGGGTCCACACCCTGTACTGGCGGTCTCATCATCCCCCTTTACTTCCCCCCTCCCCTCCTCACTTAGAAACCACTGAAAACCCATGCAATGTAATGTATGTACAAAAATGTAACCATACATGTTTGATATCTTTTGAAATGTCTCAGTGCGCCTGGTAAAATGGTCTCATTCTCCAAATCATAAGGAAAAGCTAAAAGAAGTTCTAAAGTATGAGAAAATATAGTGCACGACTTAAAGGTGTGCCCTCCCCCTGATCTCCTATTCAGACCACCTCCTGTATGTAAATAAGCATTCTCTGCCACAGGATATCCAGAAGCCTTTTGGCTGCCAATTCTAAAGACTAATTATAATGACAAGATACCACCATTTGGTGAGTTTATTGAATTATCTGGGTATATAAGGAAAGGGGGCACAAACATCTAGGAGTCTGTAGGTTTGACTGCCCGCACAAATCGCTGTGTGTAGTTTTTCATTGCCAGGTATGGTTAACTGATGATTCTATTCTTGTAACGTTGGAGCTTTGAATTATTGTTTTGATTACCTGGTCAATAAATTGTAACGTTTGATTCTATTCTAACTGCCTCTGAAGAGTGCTTTCTCTCTACTAGATTAGTGGATTCGTATATTTCCGCAAGCCTGCGTCAGTTTTAGCGACGGCTAATATCCGGCATCTTTTAAGTGTACTTGGGTGCAGGGGCGGGCTAATTCCGTACAGGGACGGTGAACGCCGTCTGATCAAACTGAATTCGGGTACGCCCACACCTCTGACTTTTGATTAATGTTACTTTAAACAAAGATTTGACCAACCCAAAACTATTACGAGTGTGGTACATTGATCTGCTAACATATCTAATAGTGGCCAAAACCCTTTACTGAAGTAAACGATTGAACTCGAGTTCTGAGGGGACTCCAAGGAGGTTATTCGATGTCTCTGATTGTGCACGTGTGAATTTACGGCAAATTTTAGATACATAACCATAATTTACCTCTGACTGATGACCGGGCCTGACGAGATTGTGTCCGTGAGACCTGTGGAAAACAGGGCCTCTGAGCGATATAGTTTCCCTATATCTGAGCGGGTAAAGTATTAAAAAAGAGCTGATAAGAATAATCAATCATTCGTTCATATTTTAATGATACACAGATATCATTAAAACCTTTTCATTTATGGAGTCAGATGAAATAACGAGACAAAGTATATAAGAAAAAGTGTTCCATTTTAATGTTCTTGTTGTGTCGTAAAAAGGAAAGACCGTAATACGCAAAGCCCTTCACCCGCTGAACGACTGCCGTCATTGGGTCGATCGAGCCGGGCCTTACAGCAACAACTCAGTCTCTACCCCACTGCAGACATAATCAAATGCATGCTGATTCTCTCTCTCTCTCTCTCTCTATATATATATATATATATATATATATATATATATATATATATATCTCACTCACTCACTCACTTAACGAGAGCGAAACTAAACACATCAATTACCACATAATTGCACACATCAGCAAACCTGAACCTGAAAGTGCAGCAGTTGTAGCAGGGGTGTGGGCATGTTTATTCACTTTTATTATATATATATATATATATATATATATAACTTCAGTTTTCAATTTGTTTTTCATCCTTTATAAAGATGTACTCCGACTAGTCCTGCTTGTTAGATCTTTGCATCTATTCAAAGTATCATTTCAAAGCTGCTCTGCATTAATGTAATATGTGACCCTGGAGCATAAAACCAGTCACAAGAGTCATTTTTTTAAATTGAGATTTATACATCATCTGAAAGCTGAATAAATAATATTTCAATGATGTAGCATATAGTTTAAGATATCCAATATGCATTATCCAACGCAATATTTGGCTGAGATACAACTATTTGAAAATCTGGAATCTGAGGGTTCAAAAAATTTTAATTGAGAAAATCACCTTTAAAGTTGTCCAATTGAAGTTCTTAGCAATGCATATTACTAATAAAAAATTTACGTTAGGATATTTACAAAATATATTCATGGGACATGATTTTTACTTTAAAATCCTATTATGCCCCTTTTTGCAAGATGTAAAATTAGTATCTGATGTCCCCAGAGTGTATATGTGAAGTTTTAGCTCAAAATACCCCACAGATAAATTTGTATAGCTTGTTAAAATTGCCATGTTTAGGGTATGAGCCAAAACGCTCTGATTTTGAGTATGTTAATGCAAATGAGCTGTAGCTCCCGGACAAGAGGGCGGAGCTTCAAGAGCTCAAGCTCCAGCATTAGCGGTGCTAGCCTTTGCAAATAAACATTCCACGATTAGTACAAGCCTGATATCTTTACAGAAAACATTCTCTGTTTCAAAGTCTTTCATCTGGTTGTACTGTGCGTAATACATTTGTGTTTATGAATTACACAGACGGGTTAAAAATAAAGCATAGCTGGTCTCATGCTATCACAAACTTTATAAGTCCCACTTATGATTATGAGCTTGACAACTTCAAGCGATCGACTCACATTGCTTTCATATGTAACTTTTAACCACCACATTCATATTCACAATGATTCATGAAGACAGCGCCAGTGAGAACAGGCAGAGGCAATGATAGCTTTAGCATCATTAGCCTTACAGAGTACCAAGAAGCTCTTTCAAAAGGGCAATTTGGAAAACAAATGTGTGATACTTACTTTGTCTGGAGCTGACGTTCGCGCATGAAGCATTGGTATTGATTCCTAAACATATAGGGGACGTTACAGATTTTTTCCGGGATTACCTATTTCCTTTAGAAAATACAATTTAACCACAGTGTCCTAAGCTCAGATGGATAGAGACTCCTTTGTTCATTAGTGCATCCCAAAACACAACACTTGAAATGCCTCTTTGGAACTGACATTTTATATCTCCAGTAATGGCAGACCGCAGTTTCTCACTCAGGGCTGTGTTTATGCTAATAGAGCAGAGAGCGTCACAAATGGGCAGGACTTTTTCCCCTCTGTGACGTGAACAGAGGGAGAATCTGAAACAGCTCGTTCTGAGAGACTGTTCATGATTTGTTTATATTATTAAAAAAATTGTGGGTGGATTTTTACCATTATAGGCTGGTTGTTTTTACACACTGCGGCCACACAACTGCATTTTTGCATAAGAGGTCCCCTTTAATATCCTAATGATTTTTGGCATAAAATAAAAATCGATCATTTTGACCCATACAATGTATTGTTGGCTATTGTTAAAAATATACCAGTGCTACTTATGACTGCTTTTGTGCTCCAGGGTCACATATATTCATTAAAGTAATTTTATTTTGCTTTTATTATAATTAATGTTTGTTCCTGGAATTATTTTTTTAATGATAGTAGTTTAATGACAAATTTTAACTCTATTTTATTCAGCTTAATAATACACATTATAATTGAATACAATTTTAATTGCTTTATTTAATTGTAACACAAAGATACTTTAAAAGATACAAATCATGCACATATATATACATATATAGCAAGTTTTATGAAGATGACAAACAGTTTTATAGTCATGAATTAAATGTTTGTTTGTTTTTGTTTTGTTTTTAACTCAAAAGTTTGATATTAAGCCCAACCATTTCTTCTGCTTTCCATTCTCCCAAGTGTCTATTGCTGTCTTTGCTATGGCATCACACACAGATTCAGCTTCTTCTGCTGCATTCCATCCAGTAATTCCTCCTGCAACACCTCCTACAAAAGCCGCAGCTCCAAGCACACCTGCAGCGATCGTACCTGCACCTGCTGTTGCAGCTCCTACTACACCTGCTGCTCCGTCTGCCGCTCCTACACCCGCTACTGCAAGTGCTGTTTTTGTAGATAAATACATTTTTAAAATACTCGTAACTAAAGCTACTGAAATACCAATGCCGAGAAGAGCACCAAGCACGGCCCCTGTTGCAACTCCTGCAAACTTCTCCAGATATTTACAGTAAACATTTTTCTTTGCTTTCTCTCGTTGCTCTTCTGGAGGGAAATCAACTTTGGTTATATTCTCCATCTCCTCTTGAATGTGTTTCTCCACATCTTGAAGCACCTCACTGGTGAAGCGGCCGTTCTCTTTAACAATGTCATCAATGGTCTTCAGCAGATTTCTCACCTGAACCCTGTTGCTCTTGTTCCCCCGTTTATGTTTATTCCAGTATTTGTTGTCGATGACGTGACAGCGACCTCCGCATTTATCAACCAGCTCCTGTAGCTGTGAACAGTCTTTCATAAATTCATTGATGGTCTTGCCTTCTAGTTGTTCTCCAAAAGTGAATAAGATCACTGTGTGTTTTAACACATTTTCCCCTTTCAGTGTGTCCAAGAGTTTCTGTACCACCTCGTGTTCATGTTCTGTGTATCTTCCAACCTTTAGGACCATAACAAAAGCATCAATGTCTGGAGCGCAGTCAATCAGAGCTTTGATGATCTCAGATTTTGTCTCTTCATCATTACGATCCATGTCAACTTCTCCTGGTGTGTCAATAACTGTGATTTTTCTTCCATAAACTATCCTCTCTCTCTTTTTATATTCTTCTTTTTTATTTGAAGCTGAAGCTTTAGCGGTGAACACATTTTCTCCAAGAATTGTGTTCCCTGCACTGCTTTTGCCATCTCCTGCTTTTCCAAGAAGGACGATCTTTCTCTCTGGCAGCGAAACACTGGCTGTTGATAACAGAAACATTTTGTAATGTGGAGTTGTTTTTTTTAAGCTTCCAATCAAGAGTTATCTGGGAAAAACTCCTGATTTATCCTGTTCCTAAAGCATTCAGTAGCTCTACTCTCTGCCGCTGTAAACGCATCTAGGTTTTACACTACAAATATGATATTGTGCAACAACCATAACTTACAGGTACATCCCATGATCCTTGTCTGCTGATGATGATGATGTATGTGTCTGTAAGTTAAATTATATTTAGATTAGTTTTAACATTAACTAATCAACCATTCCATCAATATAAATATATATATATATATATATATATGTTTATATACAGGTGCATCTCAATAAATTAGAATGTCCGGGAAAAGTTCATTTATTTCAGTAATTCAACTCAAATTGTGAAATTTGTATATTAAATACATTCAATGCACACAAACTGAAGTAGTTTAAGTCTTTGGTTTTTTTAATTGTGATGATTTTTTCTCATATTTAACAAAAACCCACCAATTCACTGTCTCAACAAATTAGAATATGGTGACAGGCCAATCAGCTAATCAACTCAAAACACCTGAAAATGTTTCCTGAGCATTCAAAATGGTCTCTCAGTTTGGTTCACTAGGCTACACAATCATGGGGAAGACTGCTGATCTGACAGTTGTCCAGAAGACAATCATTGACACCCTTCACAAGGAGAGTAAGCCACAAACATTCATTGCCAAAGAAGCTGGCTGTTCACAGAGTACTGTATCCAAGCATGTTAACAGAAAGTTGAGTGGAAGAAAAAGATGCACAACCTACCGAGATAACCGCAGTCTTATGAGGATTGTCAAGCAAAATCGATTCAAGAATTTGGGTGAACTTCACAAGGAATGGACTGAGGCTGGAGTCAAGGCATCAAGAGCACCACACACAGACGTGTCAGGAATTTGGCTACAGTTGTCGTCAGAGGCGTCTTACCTGAGCTAAGGAGAAGAAGAACTGGACTGTTGTCCAGTGGTCCAAAGTCCTCTTTTCAGATTTGGTGACTCCAAAATGGCGCTGCTGTGTTCAGACGCCTTTCAGGTACCTCCGCTCAGATTGTGTTTTTATTTACTTGTTTACGTATGTTTACTTTCTCTTTTTACACGCATAACGTCTGCACTGATTATTTACGACAAAAGAACACTTTTGGACATTGGACACCGCTACACTAACCTGCTTCAGGACACTTTATCCACGAATCCAATGTGGCCATTGGAGATACTTCATAACACTGAGGAGAACAATGGCCACCTGAATAATCCCAGGAGGCGAAAGAAACACCATGGGAAACGTGCTGGAATCCACAACAGACTGAGAAAAAGGGCTCACAGTCCTCCTCTACCGAGTATTCTGCTTGCTAATCGCCAATCCTTGGAGAATAAGATGGACAATCTTAGAGCCAGGATAAGTTTCCAACGGGACATTAGAGACTGTAACATCCTTTGTTTGTCTGAAACATGGCTCACACCCTCTGTCCCGGACACGGCTGTAAGGCCGTCTGATAACTTTTATGTTTTACGGATGGACAGAACAGCCGAGGCCGGTAAAACCAAAGTTGGTGGAGTGTGTTTCATGATCAACAAGAAATGGTGTGACCCTCATCTGGAACATCTATCCATTATCTGCCGCCCATTCTATGTGCCCCAGGAATTTGTATCGATCATTGCTACTGCTGTTTACACTAGCTTGGCTTTGTCCAAACTCCACAATGTGCTCAGTGGATACATCAACAAACACCCTGACGCTGCCTCTATCATCGCGGGGGACTTTAACAAAGCCAAACACTGGCAGGTCATGCCGATCATTCATCAACATGTATCCTGTCCAACTAGAGGACCGAATACACTGGATCATTGCTACACTCCGTTTAAAAAGGCATACAATGCCCGCTCACTACCGGCTTGGAACCTGCCCACACTGCCAAAAGTTAGTTAAATGACCATAGTGTTGTGTTGGTGTGCTTGACTGGCCAGCAAACTCACCAGACCTGAACCCCATAGATAATCTATGGGGTATTGTCAAGAGGAAAATGAGAAACAAGAGACCAAAAAATGCAGATGAGCTGAAGGCCACTGTCAAAGAAACCTGGGCTTCCACACCACCTCAGCAGTGCCACAAACTGATTACCTCCATGCCACGCCGAATTGAAGCAGTAGTTAAAACAAAAGGAGCCCCTACCAAGTATTGAGTATACAGTAAAGTATACAGTAAATTAACATATTTTCCAGAAGGCCAACAATTCACTAAAAATGTTTTTTTTTATTGGTCTTATGAAGTATTCTAATTTGTTGAAATAGTGAATTTGTGGGTTTTTGTTAAATGTGAGCCAAAATCATCACAATTAAAATAACCAGAGACTTAAACTAATTCAGTCTGTGTGCATTGAATTTATTTAATACACGAGTTTCGCAATTTAAATTGAATTACTGAAATAAATGAACTTTTCCACGACATTCTAATTTATTGAGATGCACCTGTATATTTATTTATTTAGTCATTTAGCAGGCGCTTTTATCCAAAGCGACTTACAAATGAGGACATTATAGAAGCAATCAAAACAAAAAAACAACAGGTCTGGAAGACCTGCAAAGAGAGCATTACAATAGTCAAGTCTGGAAAGAACAAGAGCCTGAACAAGGAGTGGTGTTGCATGTTGTATATATAACTTCACATGCAATACTTTTGAGCTGAGACTAGAATTAGAGGTCTTTAAAGAGCATCATACTCCTGCATTACATAAGTTAAACATGATGCATCCACAGATGTCCAATCGCTTCTGCTAAAACTTTACACTACAGTGACCATGTTGCACGTCCTGATTCTGATGAGTTAGATGTGTTCCCGGGTCAACATATTTGATTGACCCTGGAACAACATTTTAATCCAAAAATTTAATCTTGAGCATTTCCCTACACCTAAATCTAACCTTAACCACGAGTAATCCCTAAAAGGAAATGATAGATGAATGACACTGATGTACAAGCAAAAAACACTGATTGTAAGCCTAAACTTCACAAAAATTATAAACTTGTTCTTCAAGTATGATTGGTTAATGACAATCTTGTTCCATGGTCAACAAAAATGTTGACCCAGAAACACATCGCACTTGGTAAAATCAGGTTCTGCGACCATGTTACTATCCGGCAGAACTTGATTTTGTTGGTGTAGGAAAATGGTCAAGATTCAATTTTTGGATTAAAATATTGTTCCAGGGTCAACAATATATGTTGACCCAGGAACACATTTAACTAAGCAAAATCAGGACGTGCTTACTGTCTGTAAATGATGTAAAATTACAATTAAAGTTCTACTCACTTTTTTACTGTTTTACCGTCTTTTCTTTGTTCCTCCAAAAGATCAAGACAGGAAGTGGAGAGGTTGTTGATGGATGGTCACACCAAGCTTTTGTTTCTCTTCTTAAATAAGCCTATATTGGTAAGAAAATTTCAGAATCGTTATTCAAGTGTCACTGCTTTTCTAACAAATAATGACAATCTGTAATCGCAGTCTTGAAAGTTGTAAAACCATGAAAGGATTTGGTGCCGTGGTGAAGTTTTCAACCTCCGCTTTGTCTGCTCAGATCATCAAAGCTTTCAGGAAACAACTGAAGACACACCTCTTCCACATGAGCTGATCTACCACAACAGGAAACAAAGAAACTTACTGTAACTCCTATTTATGAAAAACAATATTTTGACATTTCACTTCATATCCTGCTTGTGCAGAAATTATTTCTTAAAATGAATGGCTGATCTCTATAATGGCATGTCCATTAAGCAAAATTGAGGGAAGAATACTGAATGCCATTCAGAATTCCTCTTTGGTGTTTTTTGTGTTCATTTGAAAGGTGTATAAATGCATCCATGAAAATAAATAAATAAACATTACTGGTGTGCATCTTGAGACATATGGCAGCTTAGGTTGAAATCACTGGGGGGTCGGTGCAAAAAATATGTTTAAGTTAAAAACCTTTTTGAATCCCCCCTCCCTTGCAGGCACGTGCAGAGGGGGGGGGGGGGGGGGGGGGCACCTGCCCCTTTGCCCCATGATGCTCAAAGTGCCCTTTTGTCAAGGCAATTTTTATTTTATTTTTCGTGAAGGCCTGCCCAATGTAACTATTAGTAAAATGAATGATTAATAATTTAGCCGTAAATAAAATCACCCACATGATAACCTTTCACCTGACGACCTCATCCGCACGATCGCTCGCGCTCAGGCACCACTTCAATATCGTCCGCGCTACGGTTGCAGCTTAAGTAAGCGGGGTTCTCAGCGGAGTGGTATGCTTGTTTACTTATCATTATTATTATTTTACAAGAACAACGTGAAGAGAACATGCATTGCACAGCTTTTGTTTAAATCGCTGTGTTTAGCCTGCAGCAAACGCCACTTCTAACGTTATACACAGCAGCAGCACCATAAACAAAGGTTCATGTGTTCACTTCGTTCGTGCTATTTGAGGGAGAAAAGTTTCATGGGGTGGAAGGGTCTGGTCTTTTTAATGTCATTTGACTAAAATCTATTCATACTTTTACTTTTATTGTTACAGTATTTATTTAAAAATGTAGAGTGCCTTAAAGTAATTACCTCAACACTGGTAAAACAAGACTATACTGATTTTCTCATTCTCCGAATTTTACTTATCAATCCTGTTTTTAATTATCATTATCATTCAAAAATGAATAAATTCAGAACAGGATTAGAATACAATTATATTTTAAATATGACACATTTTTTTTCTACAAAAGCAACAAGTAGTGTTTACAATAGCAAAAACACCTTAGCCTGTAAAGTGAATAACATCTCTCTGGAAATAAATTAAACAATTTCAGTATAAAACGAACAATATACCTGACCTGACATCACAGTGCCGAGTGAAGAAGATATGGCCCTTATAGATTTCAGAAAAATGTGTGAAATGTCCCTGTGTGTGTGTGTGTGTGTGTGTGTGTGTGTGCGTGCGTGCGTGCGCGCGCGTGTGTGTGTGTGTGTGTGTGTTCTGCAGTGCAAAGATGCCTCGCAAAGAGAGAAGAATAAAACAAAAAAAGGAGCTGCTTGAGGCAGGTGCAAAGAAAATATTATTTAACTTTTAAACTTAAAACTTTTCTGTTTTGTTTCTTTTTCTAAACTGCATCATGGCATTTGCTACTCTATCAATACAGAAGCATCCGCATCAATACGCGTATCAGCAAGGAATACGTCACTATACATTGCTGTAATGATATTTTGTGCACAGCCCTATTTAAAGCCTTGTTTCATGTGCCCCTTTTATATTTTGAGCACCTGCCCCTCCAAAGGTCTCTGCACGGCCCTGCTCCCTTGCCTCAGTGCTTTGGTCCACTGCCTGCTTTCCTCCTTTACCCTTACAAACACACGAGTCCAGTGTAGAGAACAAAGCTATTCAGTAGTTATGGAACTCCAGTAGATAGGCTGTAGAGACTAGTTTATGCACATTAAACATCAAATGAAGTGATTATTTTCTCTTTAATACAGATGATGCCTAGTCATTAATTGTGTTTATTTAGGGTCAGTGACCCTCCAGGAGCAGGTTTGGACTGCCCCGATGTAGATGCTAAATGAACAACAAGGCGAACCTTTACAAAGTCACAGATGTGTGCATTTACAGTTTGGAATATTTGGAACTTGTTACTGCCTCCTTATAGAATGAATCGCTTGTGTTTTCTTTATTTGTAAATTGTTTTGGATAAATAATCTGCTAAATTAACAAAAGAAAATAGAGGGAAGATGACAATGTACATTCCTAAGCCACTTTAAAGCCAAAGCTGCTGTTGTAACAGTTGTCTTTGTGTTGCGTTGGATAAAGCTCACAATGGACACCAATTTGCGCTTTATGTAGACTTGTATTCTCTTGGGAATGGGAACACATTGAACAGCGGTGCTCACCAATAGGCCTTTTGCTGCATTCGATTTAACTCAGAAGTCAGATGTAAACGTTGGGAATTACGTCACGCCCAAGTGGACCGTGCTCCATTAGAGAAGTCAGAAAAAAAATTAATGGAATTCACTCATGTTAGCATTAGCAGTGTTAGCGAAAACAAATCATCACACTGCATTTTGTTACTGCAAACACTCACATACACCATAGAAACATGTTCATGCTGATTAGTGTATGACTCAATTAGCGCACAAACACACACACACACACAAACAGAGAGAGACGGGAGAGAGAGACCACCCAGGCTTTCAATCTGTATGATAACAAACTGTTTAATTAATTAGAGAATAGTCTTAACCCAAGAAAATGAATGGTTGTAAAGTATGAGTGCTGAAACATATTAATATAACATAACCGAAGGACGGCATTTATTAACAGAACAGTCCGTCGATTATCAACTGCTCATAAGGCTAGGACATTTCTATTTTAAAAATGAACATGAACATTCATATTATTAAAAAGAAAATCTTAAATTTTATTAATGCATTAATGAATATTAGGCGTAAAACATATTGCGTGCTAAACAGAATATAATTCTTAAAATATATTACGCGCTAAAACATAATTTGTGAACCGCCTGAATGACCGCACTTATTATGTGAACATTAATTTTAACGTCTGTCTTCATAAAAATAACCTATTTAATATATATATATATATATATATTAAATTAACATGGGAAGAAGACAGGAGTGTTGTTCACAATTAGTTCGGTGAACTTTGAATTGAAACAAGGAAAGGAATATAGATCCCTGCAGCTTCTCAGAATTCCCCGCCTGAGTCTGAGCCCGTCTCTCTCTCTCTCTCTCTCTCTCTCTCTCTCTCTCTCTCTCTTTCTCTCTCTTTCTCTCTCTCTCCTCCCCATTACATTACAATGCTGCTGTTGCTGCCATTTAAATTGTTCAGTTTTGTTTTTTAATAGCAAATTGGTCATTATTTTGTTTCCTTTCTTTATTAATTTATTTTAGAAATATGACTGGAACATTTAATTTGTTAAATTCGTGGGATTCCCGAAAAAATGTCAGCCTCTACCGAGCACTGAAGAAGGGGCGATCACACGAATGCGTATTATACTCCCAGCTAGAAATTACATGTAGCTATGGTACATTCCTTAAGATTTTGCACGCCATAAACAAACATATTGGTGCTAAAACCACAAAAGCTGCAACTTGTGAGCAACGTAAAGATAAAAAATGTGAAATATTTTATATATACCTCCATGTCATGTTTAAATTCCACTTAAAGGATGACACTTCCGCATCCAAAACTTAATAAAAACATATTGGGACAAAGTTTTCACACTGACAGCTGTCATTGAAAGACACTAGCGTGCGTGCGCAATAATAACCAAGGGGGCTTACTGATAGGTCAATTGAATGGTTTCAGATCTCTGCCTTGTAAACGATTCCCAATTAATGTCATATAAATATAAATATAATGCCAATCATCACAATTTAGAACAGCGAGCTGCAAGAACAGCTTACATTTTCAAAAACCTGCAATACTCCGAAAATAACAAGTGTGTACATCTTCTCAGACCCTGACGTGATGCTAAACACTTTTCCACATCAAAGAAAGTTTTTATATATATGAGCGCTGGTGTGGATTTAAGCATACATAGATATATCTAAGATCTAATCTGAGCATACGCACTCTTTATAAATGAGGTCCCAGGAATTGGATAATGTCTATAATTGCAGACACATAAATGTGATTTCGAGAAAGCTCGTCTCAATTAACTAGGGTTGAAATCTCCTTTCCTGTGGGACATCGTAACTGCTGCTCTTTCCAAACAGACATGCACGCCTGATGCTCTTTACTGTTAGCATGCCTGTAAAATCCCTTCGCTTTATCTGTGGCTTGCTTACAATTGCTAAAACCAGAACTTGTAAACACAGAGTCACTCCCACCAAATGTCCGACAGGGGAAACAAAATGCTGAATCTGCTTGCTCTGAATATTCTAGTCATTCCCTCTCATTGAACCATTTCGGTGAAAATGACCGCTTACTGTCATTTTTATGTTGCTGTTTCTTTACATTCTTGTGGATTAATAAAATACTATTTTGCCTTCATCTTCTTCGTGCGTGTTTATCTTAGACTCTGTAGCACGACATCAGTTTTTTTACAGTAAATTTACAGAATTATTTTTACAGTGTACCATCAATGACAAATCATTTTTATTCCCTGTTAACTGTATTAACAAACATAGCAGGAACGGTCCCAATTATATTTGTTTCCATTTAGTAAGCAATGGTATAGATTAGAAATGAATATCTTATGTCGAAGGGTTTTCTGCCTTTCACCATGAGGCATTCCTCGGTCAGGGCGCTACCATTCATACGGCTTGCAACGGAATTATTTTACGCAGCTATTCAAAGCCTCTGCTATTCGAACATGGAAGTGTGAAAAAGGTTTATCACACTCATCCATGTTCCACAATGTAAGTTAACATCAAACTGGATGTTACCACACATATAACATGGCAGCATGAACAACAAGCATACAATATGTCGATATTAATCTCTAAAATGCTTATATAATTAATACAATGTAACTTGTGCTTTCTCTCAGCTGGAAAATCATCATTTAATGACCCAACCGGAGCTAATTAATTATGCTAGTGGAAACACCTTATTAAATAAAACCTGTTACACTGGCATGATGGGTGCTCTGCTTTGTGTAGTTTTGAAACTTTGTGAATCTTGTGTTTTGAACTAGTGGTTCGGAGTGCATATCAAACTGCCGAAGTCATGTATTTCAGTAAATGAGGCTTTAGGTGTGTTCGACTTCATGCAGCTAACAGACCTTTCGCCGAGAGTAGCCGCATGCAGTCGGGGGGAGGGGGCATTTAAAGTGTTTGCATACTCTTATCACAGATGAAGTAACATGCAATATTTGTCAAATACACGGACGTTTCAGAAATGTTTTCATGAGCAAGAAACACTTTTTATATACTGCTTAATAGAGGGCCATCTGTTCAAGAATAAAGTTCAACATAAACGTATACTATTTAAATACCAATAAAGTGGGGGTATGTTTGCTTTTATCCGTGTTTTTTATTAAATGTGACAATATAACATTGCGACTATACAGTAATGACGCTTTTCCACTGCATGGTACGGCATGGTACGGTTCGGTACGGTTCACTTTTGGGGGGTTTTCCACTGGGTACTGTACCTGGTACCTGGTACTTTTTTAGTACCACCTTAGCAGAGGTTCCAAGCGATCCGTACCGTTACCAAAACGTGACATGTAAACTCTGCTGATCACTGATTGGCCGGAGAGAATCGTCATTACTGTGTCACTGAACTTGCGACATGAGACCCATAGACCCGCTAGATTTAAATCAGCAAAGCCAGCGAAGGATCGGACGCACCTTTTTGCATCAACCACAAATTATCTGTTTCATTGTCTGTTGAGGAGATAAGTTACAGACGTTCCTCTCGTTGATAGCCGAGGAGCGGATCCAGCGAGAGTTTGATGGCGCGACGCCGAAGGAAAAAGCCTTATGTATATACTTTTGAACTTGCTATATTTTCAGAGTATGTTTTCTGTTTATATTTTTACCTCTGTATCTGTGTTTTGCTTCAATTAAAAACAATCTGATCGAATAAGTGTACCTCCAGACTATATTAAATATGTATTATTGTATGAGCACGTAATGAACCTCTTGAAAAAGACAAATGATTAATGCCACAATTATAAAAACCATCACATAAATTAAAAAAACAAGGGATACATTGTACATTTTGAAATATTCAAAAGTATTCAGAACACGCTGCATGAATAGTTAACTAATCAAGTAACGTAGCACACCTGCTCTCCTCCTCTACAGCCCGTGTCACTGTCACCACAGCCTCTGCTGCTGGGGGTAAATCACAAGCATTCTCATAGACCTCTCCATTGCTGTTAAACACATCCCTGCCCTCCTCATCTACAGCCCGTGTCACTGTCACCACAGTCTCTGCTGCTGGGGGTAAATCACAAGCATTCTCATAGACCTCTCCATTGCTGTTAAACACATCCCTCTCCTCATCTACAGCCCGTGTCACTGTCTCCACAGTCTTTGCTGCTGGAGGTAAATCACAAGCATTCTCATAGACCTCTCCATTGCTGTTAAACACATCTCTGCTCTCCTCCTCTACACCCCGTGTCACTGTGACCACAGTCTCTGCTGCTGGGGGTAAATCACAAGCATTCTCATAGACCTCTCCATTGCTGTTAAACACATCTCTGCTCTCCTCCTCTACACCCCGTGTCACTGTCACCACAGTCCCTGCTGCTGGGGGTAAATCACAAGCATTCTCATAGACCTCTCCATTGCTGTTAAACACATCCCTGCCCTCCTCATCTACAGCCCGTGTCACTGTCACCACAGTCTCTGCTGCTGGGGGTAAATCACAAGCGTTCTCATAGACCTCTCCATTGCTGTTAAACACATCTCTGCTCTCCTCATCTACAGCCCGTGTCACTGCACCACAGTCCCTGCTGCTGGGGGTAAATCACAAGCATTCTCATAGACCTCTCCATTGCTGTTAAACACATCCCTGCTCTCCTCCTCTACAGCCCGTGTCACTGTCACCACAGTCTCTGCTGCTGGGGGTAAATCACAAGCACTCTCATAGACCTCTCCATTGCTGTTAAACACATCCCTGCTCTCCTCATCTACAGCCCGTGTCACTGCCTCCACAGTCTCTGCTGCTGGGGGTAAATCACAAGCATTCTCATAGACCTCTCCATTGCTGTTAAAAACATCCACATGCCGAGAATGAAGAACACTATTCCGTCTCCTTTCTTTGTTGTGAGTTTATTTGTGGTGCGTTTATGATGATGTCACGGCAGTAGATGCGGCGCAATTATAACGACGCGTGAATAATCCCGCCCACTCTATAGCGGTACTAAACTGCAGTGGAAACGCAAACCGACCCGAACTGAGCCGTACCGTACCATGCAGTGGAAAAGCGCCATAAAAAAGCTTTTACTGTTCTAAAAATAGATCTATGAGCTGTATTTTTTAATGCAAAAATATACATTTATCAGATGCTTTTATCCAAAGCGACTTACAGTGCATTCAGGCTATACATGTTTTTGTCAGTACATGTGTTCCCTGGGAATCAAACCCACAACATTATATTGTTTAATCTCTTTTATAAAATGTTAAAAGTTTGGCTTAGCTTTAGTCCATTTTTTCACACGAATGTGATATTTTCCAAGTTAAATTAGATGTGTGAGCTGTATTGGAATTGAAGATGTTAGAAACACACGTCATTGTTGTCATGTGGTGAATTTGGCCAATCGTGAAACAGCGGCATCGTCATCAGCGCTCATGCAGTCGCTCTGAATTAGAGGTCTGCGCGGGACAGTTTTTTTCTAGTCCCACTATATATTCACTGTTTGTTCACCCACTGTCTGCTTTGAATAATTTTCTTCCCGACTCGACCGTTCCCGCTAAATATAGATCTCGTTTCCAGAATCTCACATTTAAATTTCCACTACTGAAAGAAAGAGAGAGGCTAACAAATAAAAGTGTAGACTGCACACAATTGTATTTGTTATTTAAAAAATATTGTCAGGAGTCTTGAATTTATTGACTTTGACTTTAATTAATATGAATTAGCCTATCTTAAGAGATATAATTCGTTTAACATTTTATGATAAAAGTGTTACAGAGAAAACTTTTTTTAATTCATCTTGTCAGCATACAATTTGTTTAATGTTTACAACAAAATAGGAAAAAGTGTTGCAGAGAAAAAAAAACATTAGCTATTTTATTCTTCTTGTCAAAAGACTGATTTTTTTGGACATTTTTCTGTGAAAGTGTTGCAATGAAAAATAAATAAATAAATAGGACATCTGTGATTTAAAATTGCTAAGCAAAATATAAACAAACCCAAGTTCAAGGACAGCGCATCCACTCTTTGCTCCATCCTTATTCTGCTCTGTCACTCTTCGACAACCTGTCTGTTCTGTCTGAGACCTCTAAGATTTCTCAGGAGACTGTCATGCACAACTCTTTCTGCTCTTTCTCGCTGCTGGCTTGGAGACACAGTGTTTTCGTTTGCATTCATCATCACTTGAATTGTTTTCTCATTCACCATTTGAAGCAAATCATTGGTGTAGCGGCCTTTCCTTTCCACCATTTTATTTATGGTATCCAGAATATTTTTCACCTGTAAATTATTACTCTTGTACCCACAACTACATGGGCAATGGAGACATTTTCTCCAGTATTTGCTGTCAATGACATGACAGCGACCTCCGCATCTACGAACAAGCTCCTGCAGGTTTGGACTTCTCTGAACAAATTCTTCAATTGTTTGACCCTCTAGATCTTCGCCGTGAGTGAATAAAACCACTGCATGTTCAAAGGTATCCTCTCCGTATAATTGACTTATTTGATCCACGATCTCCATTTCTTGTGTTGTATATCTTTCAACTTTTAGAACAATGACAAAGGCATCAATACCTGCAGCACAATTAGTAATGGCTCTAATAATCTCAGATTTGATGGTCTCATCATCACGATATGTGTCAAAGACTCCAGGTGTGTCAATAACTGTGATCTTTTCTCTATAAACCTTCCTCTCTCCTCTTACAAATGTGTATGTTGTGGAGTTTGGAGAAGCATCGGAGATGAAAAATGTTTTTTCTGAGGATTGTATTTCCAGCGCTGCTTTTTCCATCCCCGGTTTTCCCAAGAAGGACAATCTTTCTGTCCGGTGAAGACACGCTGGCTGTTTAAAGAAGATGTTTGTTATTAGATCCTTTAGATCTTTACGTTTTTAAGACATATATTTTATAGATAAAGTATTGTTTGAACTTACCTCCCATTACCCTCGTCTGTTGATGTTATTCTCTGCAATATAAATAGTATGTACCAATACATATAACATTTGTCAAATCATTATACAATCATTCATATTTTACTTAAATAATAAAAAAAAAGAAAAAGAAATGAACAGAAAAATGTACTTATTGAGCTGTTTTGCATGTTTTACCTCTATAACCATGCAACCAGTTGAGTGAGCTCTATTTACCTGTAGCTGCTATTTTATTTATTTATTTATTTATTTATTTGTTTATTTATGTGTATTTATTTGTTTGTTTGTTCGTTTGTTCCTTCGTTCGTTTGTTCCTTCGTCCGTTCGTTGGTTTGTTGGTCGGTCGATCGGTCAATCGATTGATTGATTGATTGATTGATTGATTTATTGGTTGATTTATTTATTTATTGATTGATTGGTTGATTGATTGTTTGATTGATTGATTGATTGATTGATTGATTGATTGATTGATTGATTGATTGGTTGATTGTTTGATTGATTGTTTGATTGATTGATTGATTGATTGATTGATTGATTGATTGATTGATTGTTTGTTTGATTGATTGATTGGTTCATTGATTGATTCATTGATTTATTCATTGATTGATTTGGTTGGTTCATCATTTATTCATTTATTCATTTATTCATTTTTTCATTGAAATGAGACATTTAAATGGTGTGTATTTTAATGTATTTATGTGTGATTTTGGATTGTACTATTTCAGTGCTTTGTTTTTCACAAACATTTATACACTGGTGTGCAATGCCAGTGATGTGTGTTTCTGTGGAGATCCATGTGCAATAACAGTTTAGAGCGGTGTTTCCTAGTAGCAAACATGATGCAAGGTCAGGGTTACCAGGTAACAAAACACTTAACCTCAGAAGGTTTAGAACCACAGTGGTATTACCGAGAATATATCTTATATTGAGAATATCAAAAAATGACTAGTAAGTGCTCTGACCTCAACCTAAATGTTTTAACTGAGATTGTATTATTTTTGATGTGTCTTATGTATTATAATAAATGTTTGTATGTTTCTCTGGAGATACTCATTATCCTGCCTGGCTGGTATTGAAAATAAGAACTTGTTCCTAATTAACGTGCCTCGTTAAATAAAGGTTAAACGAAAATGAAAAAAACTATGAACAAGGTCATGAAATGCTGGACAGGTGTAAATTAATTATGGCATCACATCCGACAGAGCTGTCATTCCTATCTGATCTATTATTTGTGCTTCTCAATTAAATAAATAAGTAAATAAACATAACAATAACAAAATGCTCTGACTAAACATGGTCAAGATCATTCTGTATGTTTCCGTAACTCTAAAGTCCATTTAATGTATTAATTTGTAGATGTGTGTATATATATTAAAGTATAAAGAACATAAGTAGTTTATTTATTAAATACATCTCTTGAAATTAAATGTTTTACAACTATCTGGCATGAACTTCGGTATTGTGAATCAGTAAGTTCAAACGTGACACTTACCAGCACATGAATCAAGACAGACGTTGCAGAGGATGTTTACAGGTTGCAGCATCAGGCTCCATAGCCCTGACTTTCACTTTCTCTTCACTTTCATTATGGAGCTCTACATTTAGTTTCGTTATATTTGTTTTCCATGTATTCTGTAAAAGGATTGGTGCATGCTGCTGCTATAGGCAGGTGCTAACTTCTTATTGGATGTACAGTAATTGTGCCTTAGTGCTACAATAAAGTTTAGGTTATTTTAGGGTGTTAATTTAATAGTGTAACAATAGGCTACAGAAAAATTAATAAATTAAATAAATAACTAAAGAAACTAAGAAAGAAAGAAACTAAAGTGTTACTTATTTTCTGTACAATGTGCAAAAAATATATCTAATTGTGTATTACCCTGCTTCTTGCAAGGGGGGTTAAACAATCATTTGTATTATCCATAAACACTTATTGGACATAAAACTGTGGCACAGACCTTAAGACACTTACATTGTACAGTTATAAGAGATTCAGGTCACAAGTTACAGTAATTTAGGACACTAAAGACAGCTTTCTATTCACACATTTGGTGTAGCCCATGATGCACTGTAAGCAACCGCTCACACTGACTGCGATTTCTGACCCTTTGTTCAGGAACTGACTTTTCCATTTCTGTTCATCAAATGTCTGTGAAACTTCTATTACTTGTGAAAAGTCTATATAAACACATTGTTTTAATTTTATTTAATTATTTTTTTTTTACTGAAAATGAAAAGATCTTTTCAGTTTAACTGCACAATATTTTATGTTACACGAGCGCCACCTGCTGGACAGAGAGTCACCCAGCATGACCATATAATGATTATCAAGTCAAACCTGGACAGTCATGTAGAGAGATCAAACAGGGCAGGCAGGGGTGTCAAACTCAGATTCAACCCTAAATAAACACACCTGATCCAGCTAATCACATCGCTCAGGTTTATTTGAAAACTGCATGGTCTGTGTGTTGGAGCAGTGTTGGAAATAGGGAAATATTTTTAATGTGCACTGAAATTAAAGGCTTATAGGAAAAAACTCAAATATAACGAGAGATGCAGCTGTTTTCATGCAGACCAAGATTAGTCCTTATACTCTTGTGAGAAAAATCAAAAGAGACCTACACAAATAGTAATCATGCTAAGAAAAATGTCATTTTAATAAATAAAAGAGTGACTGTTCATATAATGCAGAGAAAAATAAAAACAAACCATATGCACTACCACAATCGCAACAACAAATATAAATGTAGATAATTTCGTTTTATCTTAATCTTAGTAGCCCAATTCCCTTTAAAGTTTAGCGTCATATAGATCACTAAAACAGTGGTTCCCTATCGGTACACATGGCCGTATTCACTGAACATTATATCTTACCACTCAGAGTTTTTAGCTAAGGGTGTTTTCTTAAAACCTGTTCAGAAAGCGGCTGATGCAAACTTTTATTAAGGAATAGAGATAAGTTAAGGGACTGTTTACACCTGGTCACTTTGTGCATTTTCTCTGATTGGATATCTATCTGATTTGTTAAAACGTTTCAATTTACACTTGGCCACATAAATGTGTCTATGCAAAACGGATATAAATCCGTTCTTCAGTTCCCACGCTATATGCAAATTTGTAATGGAGTTCACATCAATGAAAGCATTACATAGACGCTGCATTTTACTCATTATCAGCTAATTTCAATATCAGAGACCGCGACAGAAGAGTGTGCGCCTGGCATCAGCACTGGAAAGATAGGTTAGTCTCACTGCTTTTAATGAAGATAATTGTGTGTTGAGCGTCTTCATTCGCGGCAGTTTTTTTGCGCGTCGGCTTACTGAAGAGATATCAGTTACTCATCTGAAGTGATGTTTGCTGCATTAGTGCTGTCATGTCTGACTATAATGTCTTGTCTTGGCTGATAGGGGAGGAGTCTTTGTCAGAGATTTATTCATAGAAATATTGTAGAGCAAAATATGTTGCCGTATTCCAGGGGTCACCAAATTTTTCCTGGAAGGCCGCTGTCAAAATACTAATCAAATACACCTGAAACAGGTAATCAAGGTCTTTCTTGATATACCCTGCGTTTAATTCAGAAGGGCTCAACCCTATGTCCTAATCCCTTAAAAGGACCTGTCCCAAATGGAACACTTCATGTGCATTTGTGGTCTTACGTGCTTACAATGGCCGCCACGTGCGAGTGTCCATTAAGTCCACGAGAGCGCAGGATGTCCCATTCCTCATTTTAGCGTTCAGAAGTGTGCTCGCTATGTGCCCTCGATCCGCACTTCTGCCAAGCCCACAGCGGCATTACGTCACGAAAGTGCGGACTAAGAGGAAGACCACGAGGATATAGGCCAGGGTGCCATTTGGGACAGGGCCAAAGGGTTTACCCTCCGGAGTGAGATCTTCGAAGGGTTGAAGGGTGTAGGGACCAAACGACTGTTTCTTCTTCTGCGTCATCACACAGAGTCAAAGAATCAGCGCAAAGTATCATGGGAGCCCGAAGTGTCCATCAGTTGTACCCTTCAAAATCCTTCATTCCAAAGGCCCTATAAAGTGGCCAGTTTTGAGCACTTTGGTTTGGGAACGACACTTCAATATGGCAGCCCTGATTGTTTTCACTCCGAAGTGCCGTTCAGAGGCCGATATACCCCTTTTGGAACGCACCGATACTTGAAACCTCAAGGCAGGTGTGTTGAGGCTAGTTGGAGCTAAACTCTGCAGGACACCATCCCAACAGGACCGAGTCTGGTGACTTCTGCCATATTCGAATATAGGTTTAAAAATTAAAAATATATAAATTGCCACATTCAAATAAAGATTCTAAAATGCAGGATAAGTATCTCTAATTAAAGAAGTATATGCTCAGCTTATTTTCAGCCTCTTACATGTATGCTTCTCAAAAACAATTAGTCTATATGCATATAAACAGCCTTTTAATTAGCAGAGTAGAAAAATCACTGCTAGACACAAGCACATCTGTTACTTCTTGCCCAGATGGTTAATGAAAACAAGGATACAATCAATGGGAATTTTGGAGTTGGGGTAACCTCCAAAATCAAAGGGGTTACCTTTTTAAAGCTCATTTTTATCAAATGTTTCTCAAATGTTTACTTTCCAAGGCAGATTGCCAGCAACAGTCATTTTAGGATAGTTTGTGACTTGGTCTTAGTGACTTAGCTGGGTACACACTAACGGATTTTAAAATCTTAAAAGATCTTAAAAATATAAGAGACCACAAGCATGGGGGGGAAAAATCATAGATTTAACCGTTTTGCTCATATAGTGTGGTTCCTCCCAGACACACACACATCAGGATTTCTGATCGCGATCGGGACGCCTCCGACGTTCTTCCGAGCGGATTCAGTCACTCTTAACACACCTCACACCTCAGGAAAATCTGATAAAATTATCTTTAGATCCACCAAGATAATCGGGACATTTCCTCAGATTGTCGGGAGGGGAAACATCGTCCCAAAATCAGCCCGATTATCTTGTGCTGTGTACCCAGCATTAGCAGTCCTCTTCACTAATGTTTCACAGATTTAAGAGCTAAAATTCAAGACTGGCACACCCATTATTTTTAAGATTTTCTCCAAAATGAGAAAATGAGTTATGAGCTACTTTTAGCCATAAGATGTTTTGTGAATACGGGCCCTGTTCTTCGTGAGAACCAATGGTCATTGTTTTCACGCATCAAGCACACAGTTCTACTTCAGTTATGACTTTCATCAGGTCAATGTCTGGCTTCAAAAGTTCTCCATCAAATCTGATGCTTCATGTTGAGGTAGCAAAGTTGTGTTTTCCCCCCAAAAAGATTTATTCATTATTCTTTCTGTTTCGATTGAGCCATTAGCTGTGTAATATATTGGCTGAATGCACACGATTGAGTGCAAATAAAATCAGTGATGAAAATGTAAAAATTAGAGGTGGGCATAGATTAATTTTTTTAATCTAGATTAATCTAGATTAATTTTGGAATTAATCTAGATTAATCTAGATTAAAATGGCTCATTTGAATTCTGCCGAAGGCATTCAGAATATGTGTGCTACCCAAATAATGACTAAAAGTAAGTCTTTGAGAACGGGTTTCTCAAGCCAGGTGGCGCATTAGACCAGGGGCTCATCTCCTGTTTCCAAAATGCATCACAAACTTTAATCTCTTCCCGTCCCAATCCCACGAAAAAACTGGAGGAAAATCCCGTTCCACTCCCGGAAGAATGACTCCCATTCCCTCCCACTCCCGTGTTGTTGTTTTTTTTTTTTTTTTTTGCCGATAACTGTCAATTACAGTACAAATATAGTACAGATCACAGCGTGCCCACCTTATTAGTTGAATAAAAACCCAAAATGTCGTTTTTTGTTATTATATTGAACTGAAAGCCATTTTATGCACAGTGTTGCACAGATTAAATTTCATGTAAATCATCCATGCTAACACACACGTTTTCTATTTTTATTTTTTAGACATTTCACTCTCTATAGATATATTTTTCAAAGACGGAGTTTCTAGCTCAAGTTCACATGAGACCTAAAGCGCATCCTGTTTGCTTAAAAGCGCAACGTTTCGTTGTTATTCTTAGTGCACACAAATAAACGTAGAGTCTTTACAGATTCGAAAGATGTATTAGGCTACTTTTATCTGTATGACCAAGAATGACGGAGATTTTAAGAGCAAGTGATCGCACCGGAGCCTGTCCTGCAGCAAACGCGCTTCCACACAAACACTTCAATAGCGCACGTTTCTCTAGGTTAACATCATATTGAGCGGCCATGTAAAGTTGCTACTACATACATCTTTCAGATGAAAAGCCATATTTGAGGTTGATGAATGATAGCTGAGCGTTTGGATGTCCTGCCCGATTGTATTACCACATAGACCAGCCGTTAACAATCTGTCCATCACGGACTGCGAGCCTCTAGTTCGAAGACTCGTTCTCGCCCCCTACAGTGCAATTCGGCTAGGTATACATCCGCGCTAAAATATCAGGGTGAAAGTCATCATAGCTTGCGTAGTATAGACCCAGCTCCCAACCCAACTTTGAGAATAGATTAACGGCGATATTTTTTTTATCGCCGATAAGAGTCTCGCGTTAACGCAGCACGTTAACGCCGATAACGGCCCACCACTAGTAAAAATAGTTAATATTTGTGTGGGAATTATTATTTAATTTTTTTATTAAATGTTACAAATCTCCAGAAAAGTGTTTAAATGAACATGTGTATGTTTACTTAATTGTAATTCATGTTGTGATGTTCTTACCAGGTAGTGGGTAAGTTGTTTTAGTAATATTATTATGTGACAGATTGAGTATGAATTTGGGCTCTCAATGAATGTATTTTGAATCTTAATTATTTAATTAATTATTATAAACATTATTTGCTCATTAATTCATATAGTCACTAATAATTATGTAGTAATATTTTCTGAGAAAAAGCCTAAATAAAAATGCCCCAAATAAACAATTAAAATATTACTTATGCTTTTAGACAGTGAGGCAGACAACACAAAAAGTGGTCTTTCAAAACGTTAATGTTGTACACTCAAAAAAAAAGTTGTTGAACGAACTTAAAAAAATTCGAGTAAACTTTTCCACGAAATTTAATTACATTTTTCCACCAAAATCTAATTTGTTTGAAATGAGTTGTTTTAATCTTGTTGTATAAACTTAAATTCCTTCAGTGAAGACTACAAAAAAAAATTGGGTCATTCCTACTAGATAAAGTTTTGCCATGCCTGTGCACAAAACAGCAGGGCACAGTAAAATATAAAATATGATAAGAAAATAAAGAAACGTACAACAGATAAATTAGGTATATACATACAAAATAGACAATGTAAATAGGCAAATTATAAATGTAATAGTTGCAATCCAGCCGCTACATTGTGATTTTAACATCAGTAGCCTACACTCAAAAAAATAATTCATTGGATGAATTGTAATTGAGTTGGGCCAACTCAATTTGATCAAATATAGTTTAAATTAAATTGATACATTGATGAAGTGATGTTTTTATGCTTGCTAAAACATTTAACTGGATAATAAATTGTTTCTACACTCAAAATAAATTATTTGTTGGATTTACTTAACTTTAGGCATTAGCCAATTTGTTAGGCATAGCATATGATGATATTGTTACATCCATGGTATGCCCATAATTGTTTCTTTGCTATTAAAACAACTTTGTGACATGTTAGCTGGTCCTCAACCCAAGCACATGCTCTACACTTTACCACAATGGTAACCCCCCAAAACACTAACATACCAGAAACTCTTTTAAATACAAACATAAAAGAACATTACACATTAACAAGTCTCCCAATTTTATCATCTAAATAAAAAATGCCTAAAATAACATTTTATTTCAAGATTTACTCTCCTTATCCAGCCCTGTGCAAAGCATGATGGGAAGGGAAATCCACTTCCTAGTTACACAAGTAAAATCATTTATGTTCTTTCAAAATGAAAATATTGAGTTGAGCCAAAACGCAACTGTTTCGAGTCATTTTAACACAATGCAATTGTAATGGGAAACCTAACATAATGGTGTTAAATGAAAATTATTTTTTTAAATAAACTGAACAGTGTTGGAGAATAATTTGTTTGAGTGCAGTTTCATCTTGATGACGTACATCCGGTTAAGATGAACGAAAAATATTCTTGTTGACTCAATTAAAAAAAAAACGTGTAAACCAATTTTTTTTTTATTACATTGTTTATATTTAATAAAATTAAGTTGGGACCATTTTTACCAAGAGTTATGTTGTATGAGCTCATTTTAATTAATGAAATTGAACAAAGACCAAAAATAATTTTTTTGAGTGTATGTTTTAATTATGACCCTTTATTAATTCAGCCCATTATTGCATTCTGTCTGCATCACATTGTTATTAAAAGAGATAGTTCATCCAAAAATAAAGATTATCATGTCATCCCAGATGTTTATGACTTTTTTTCTTCAGGCGAACACAAGCAAATATTTTTAGTACGTTTAATGCAAGGAGACCACACTTTAGAAACCACACGAAGTGAACACAACGGTCAAGTTTAAAATATTGATTAATTAACAGGGTTTTATGAGTTACTGTCATATTCACTTTGTGTAGTTTTTGAAGTGTCACTTTTGGACTACTTGTCTTATAAGAAGAGAGATGATTTAGTTTAGATGATTTAGATCTTAGTTTGTGTTCATCTGATAAATAAAAGTCGTGTGTGTGTGTGTGTGTGTGTGTGTGTTCTGCTGTGGTTTTTTTATTGTTATCGCTGCACTAGATATATGTGTTTGACCTGTGCCTTTGCATTATGTTTTGTTTACTCCCTTTAACCAAACTTAAGTATATCTGTCAGAAAAACTACTTCTACTTTTTTAATACTTGAGTACAATTAAAAGTAGTACTTTTGTTACTTTTACTCAAGCATGTTTTTGGCCAGATACTTGTACTTTTAATTGAGTAAAGTTGTCACTGAGTATCTTTACTTTCACTTGAGTAAAACTTTTGAGCACTTTTTACACCTCTGAAAGCATCTGCAGTGTACAAACATCTGACAGACGTCTGTAAGATGTCAGTTTAACATACACCTTAAATAAAACATCTTAAATAGACGTCCATCTGATGGGAAACGTCCTAGACCTATTACAGATGAGCAAACACGCTAAAACAAACATGTCTTGCAGATTTAAAACCCGTCCGAAGATTAACAAAGGTTTTATTGTTTTAAAATTGTAGTAACCATGTTTTTTTGGCGTATTGATTACTATAATTTGTATAACCACAGTTGTACTACAAACTATGGTTAGTGTAGCAAAACTATGGTTAATTTGTGGTTACCATAGCTTGACTATGTTTTTTTGGTTTTATTGAAAATTAAACCATGGTTAATTTCCGTAAGGGTGAGTAGACGTCTCCATGATGTATGTGTGCTATCAAGGTTGTGTTGATATTTTCACTCCACTAGATAAATTATAAACAACTAGTCTATTCCCTAATAATCAGTATACATGAGTAAACATTACATTTCATGTTAAAATGTACCTTTAGACACTGGGAACATGAACAAATGCTATGTTTTCAGTAGTTTTTAATATATTTTTTAATTATATATTTTAAATGTACAGTCAGATCAATGTGCAGGACACTTTTGTTAATAATAAAATGTATTTTACAGCTAATTTGTAATGCATATTTGTACATATAATTTCCTGGGGACAGAAATGGCACCCATTCGGTGGAATGGCCCAAATAACTATTCCGTTACCAGATCAGTACATTCTTCCGTCTCCTTCTTTAAAAGTTTGTGTTGATGTTTCTTTGCCTTTTTCACCGCACCTTTTGCTTTCTCATAGTTGAGTTTGGCGGCATTCTTTATTGCGTCAGACACCGAATCCGATTCATCTGCGGCTTTGCGTCCGGTAACTCCTCCTCCGATCGCTCCGGCGAGAGCCGCAACTCCGACCATGACTCCTGCAGCTGCAGCGATACCGGAACCGGCTACTCCAACCCCGGCCCCCGCGGCGATGATCCCCGCCTTCACCGCCGCCGCTCCCGCCACCATCCCCGTAGCTCCCGCGGCCCCGGCTACGGTTCCGGCTTTCACCATTCCGGGAATATTAGCGGCTTTCAGTAACGTGACGACGGAGGCCACAGCGACACCGATGCCCAGAAACGCACCGGTTATTGTCCCCGTGGTCACCCCCGCAAGCTTAACCAGAAGTTTTTTATGCACAATCTTTTTCGCTGCTTCTCGTTTCTCTTCCAGCGACATGTTGACCTCGTTTATGTTCTTCAGCTCCTCTTGAATCTCTTCCTCCACGATCTGAAGCAGCTCGTTGGTGTAGCAGCCGTTCTGATTGTCCTTCAGCTTCTGCTCGATGGTCTCCAGCAGGTTTTTCACCTGGACTCTGTTGCTCCTGTATCCCATTTGTCGTTTTTTCCAGTATTTGCTGTCGATGACGTGACAGCGGCCTCCACATTTATCAACCAGCTCCTGTAGCTTTGGACTCATCTTGATAAACTCCTCGATGGTTTGACCTTCTAGCTGTTCCCCATGCGTGAATAAAACCACTGAATGCTTGAAGGTATCTTCTCCACAGTACTCAACGATTTTATCCACGACCTCCATCTCTTGTCCCGTGTATCTCCCGACCTTCAGGACGATGGTGAACATGTCTGGACCCGGAGAGCTTTCGATCACTGATCTGATGATTTCTGATTTGATGCTCTCCTCATCCAGGCCGGTGTCAAAGAGTCCAGGCGTGTCAATAACGGTGATCTTTTTGCCGTGGATCTTCCGGTCTCCGCTGACACATTCAGCCGTCACAGATTCTGGGGAAGCTTTGCTCTTGAAGACTTGTTGTTTGAGAATCGTATTCCCAGCGCTGCTCTTGCCGTCTCCGGTTTTCCCAAGAAGCACGAAGTCAGAAGCTGCTTGAAAAAAAAAAAATCTGTTGTTAATAATGGAATTTTCTAATTTAATAATACACTATGAGGTCTACAGATCTATCTTATGTCTTGAACATGCAATCATAAGATATAAGTCCATTTTGCCACTTGAGAAAAAGCATGCTTTTGATTGAGATTAAATTGAGATAAAAAGTTTCAATTATGACAATGTTGACATAAAAAGTCATAAATATGTCATAAATATATTGACATACTAAGTTATGATTGTTATGTGATACTATCAAAATGATGAAAAACAAAATCATACTTATGGCACAGTAGGTCATAATTATAGATGAAAAGTTTAAATTGAAGTTGAATAAAATATGACATAAGTCTCTTGGGAGATGTTAAAATTATGATACAATAAGTAATGATGACAGATGCAATATGAGATAAAAAGTTTGAAATATGACTAAAGGCCATAATTATGTAAACAAAAAATCAAATAAAAAGCTAAAATGACAGAGTCATAATTATGAGATCAAAGTGAAAATGTAGACGTAAAAATCCCAATGATGAAAAAAAAAAAAAAAGATTATGGCATAAAAAGTCAAATTTACAGTATCTCACAGAAGTGAGTACACCCCTCACATTTTTGTAAATATTTAATTATATATTTTCATGTGACATTACTGAAGAAATGACACTTTGCTCCAATGTACAGTGTTCATCGTGTATAACAGTGTACATTTGCTGTCAGTATACAACAACAAACAAATTAAGCTCAGATGAGCTTTATTTGTCACATACACAATTATACAGAGTATAACCAGCAGTGACATGTGTTCTCTGCATTTAACCCATCCAAGTGCACACACACCTGGAGCAGTGGGCAGCCGACATTGCGGCGCCCGGGGAGCAGTTGGGGGTTCGGTGCCTTGCCCAAGGGTCTCACCTCAGTCGTGGACACTTCCTGGCAGAGCCGGGATTCAAACCCACAACCTTGGGTTACCTCGGGTTTCAAGTCCAACTCTCTATCCATTAGGCCACGACTGCCCCCAATATATAACTCAACACACTAAATATAAATATAGACATTATTAATGCTGGCCCCAAAAGTAAGTACACCCCTAAGTGAAAATGTCCACATTTAGACATTAATGGCTGTGTTGAGTTATTTTGAGGTGAAAGAAAATGTACACTGTTATACAAGCTGTACACTCACTACTTTACATTGTAGCAAAGTGTCATTTCTTCAGTGCTGTCACATGAAAATATATAATAAAATATTTACCAAAATGTGAGGGGTGTACTCACTTCTGTGAGATACTGTAAGTCAAAATTATATGACACAAACTATTTGGGAATATGCTATTTTTAATAAATCACCGTTTTCATAACAAACTGAGGTCTATGAGGTCTAAACATTTATGTTCAACAGCAGAATTAAAGTCATATATTTTTGAAACAATCACAATTTAATCAAAATTGAGGGTTAATAAATCATAACCATTTTAATTTTGGAGTGAACTGCCCTTTTAAGATTGGTAGCATCTGAATTTATAAAGGTTAGAAACTCTGAAGCTTTTCATCTTAAATATGGCAACATTTGGAATCGTTCAAAGTCAAAATTATCATCTCATATTTTAGAATCATAAAGAAAGGTATTTCATTAATGGTATCATGTCTTACCTCCCATGTTCTTCTCCCGTCTACAACTGAGGTGCAGTAATGAATCAAAACTGCATTGTAGTAATAATGTTTTTATCTAAAATCTCATCCAGTCATGGTTCCTGGTTCTCTATTTGATCATTTAATAAAAAACACTGTACCATAAAGTCCATTTGATGTGTATCAGCGAACAGCTTGAAGAGTTTCATGGCTAGAAACACCCTTAACTGAGTCATTAGACACTAGGAGAGGTACAGGAATAACCAGAACGACCAGTCCTCCGTGCGCGTTCACAACCTCCTTCACATCACAACCTCAACTTCACAGCACATTCCTCCAGATTCAGCGCTACGAGAGTCTTCCTGAGAGATAAACAGATGTTAAACGGATGGTAAACAAAGTTAAACTTGGTTATTAGCAGGATAGTAAAGGCTGGAGTATAAATTATTCACATTACCTTTACTGTGATTTCATTCTTTGGAATCAGGAATCAAATAGAAAGTTGAATAGTCTTACTGTTACCAGCACAGGTACTATATTATGCCTTTTGGGTTTTGTTTTTTTGGTTATACTTTATTTTGATAGTCTACTTTAGACATTCTACTTTGAACTTTGTAACTACATGTCAACTAATTCTCATTAATTCACAACTACATAACTCTCTGAGTAGGGTTAGGGTAGGTTTAGTAGAATAAGTTGACACAGTCAGTATGTTGTATGTTGTGGACACATCCAAATAAAGTGTTAGAAGATATTAATCACAGTCTACTGATACTCTAATGACTGCTAGTCGACATTTGGTGCAAAGTTACTAACTTAAGTTACTGCTTCTATAATGTCCTCATTTGTAAGTCGCTTTGGATAAAAGCGTCTGCTAAATTACTAAATAACAAATTAAACTGTTAGTGAATGTCTAAAGTGGATAATCAAAAATAAAGTGTAACCATACTTTAACTAGTTACTTTTAAGTAATAACTAATAATTGTATTGTTATATATTTGTTTGTTTGTGTCTCTGGAGCACAAAAGCAGTCATAAGCAGCACAGGTATATTTGTAGCAATAGCCAACAATACATTGTATGAGTCAAAATTATACATTTTTCTTTTATGACAAAAATCATTAGATATTAAGATCATGTTCCATGAAGATAGTTTGTCAATTTCCTTCCGTAAATATGTCAAAACTTAATTATTGATTAGTAATATGCATAAATACAGTGATCTTCTTTTTGTCATGTGTTGGGTATGACTGATGATCTAGCATTGATGGGAAAGTTCAAAGCCTCAGATTTCAGAGTCAGTGAAGTCCTTAAAAGAGGTAGTATATTCATATTAGGTACAGCAACATTTGCTATCATTGCTTAAAAAACCCCTTCAGAATCTCATGTTATCATATTTATAAAGATAACTCCCATGATCCATCTTGATGTTTCTGACGTCACACATCCATCGCTGGTTTCTCTGGAGATCCTGTAAACGATCAGCTGCAGGGAGGAGCGAATGAATGCTGCTCTTCATGAATAACACAGACAACTGACGTCTCTGCATTCAGCCGGTAAAGCTTTCTTACGGATGGGAACCATCATAATCTTCAAAATAATATGAATGTGCATCAGTGTGCATTTCTATAGTTTATCATAGTTTGCTTTTCACGACCAACTTCCAATTGATTTAAAGCAAGTGACAAATCAGTAAAACATTCATGCACAACATCTTGATAAATAATGACATTTGATGCAAACATTATGAATCCAGATAAACACATTTGGTAAGCTAGAGTTATGACCTTATATGAAATTAATTTAAAAAAGTGCCCTTTTTCAGTGAAGTGCTCATAAAAAGTCACATCTGACCATTTTCTGAAAAACTAAATGTTAAAATGTTAAATAAAAGCATACATTTTCTAAAATAATTTCAGATCCCTCTGAGTTTGCTTGACAATATATGGTCCGAATGAACATATGAGTCAATGGATAAAAGTTATCTTTATATTAAACAAATGAAATGTCTTTATTAAACATACTCTCTCAATTAAACCCTTTACTGGTCGTTCATTCTGGAAGCTTGTGGCCAGTCATGTCATATTCATGCACTTTATTAGAAGATCATAAGCTGCAAGGCAAATATGAAATCAGGGTTAAACAATAAAACATAAACGTTTGTTTTGTCTAATAAATATCTGATAAATGATACCATAGCATCCTTATCTTTAAATGTACGTTCACAAATACATGTTAGACTGAAAACCCCAAAACCAATGAACACAATGTAAATTAGAACCCAGACTTGTTTTCATATCATAACTTTATTTGTTCTTGATACATTTGTATTAAATATTACAGAAAACAATATAAGAAATGCTTTGCTCTGGAATTGTTCACTTTCATTATAACACATGAACACATGAAATGCAAACGTGTCACAGATAACACTTTCAAGCATGCGCTTCAAGGCACATAACAGCACACAAACACACTGAACACAGACACTCATCATAAGGCAGCAGTGGCACAATCAGAACATACACGAATCACATTCAAATACAATCAATGGTGCGTTCAAGTCCTCCTGAAGCTCGTATTTATGAGTTATGAATCATGATTTCGTTTATAGTTTCATCTGACCGTATGATTGAAAAGCGGATCTTCAGACAGAACCGGGAAACTAAGAAAATGTACTTTCTAGCAGCAAACACTGAAGATGAGATATGGTGCACAAAATGTACGATTAAATATACTGCTGTTTTCCATTGAAAGGTTCGATTTGTATTTTTAAAATAAAAGATCAAAGGGATTACATATTTATGTTCACCGTTTTGTTGATCTTATCAAGAGTTTGAATAATTTTGAGCACAACTGTGTGTGTATATATATTTATTTGCATGTAATATAACATGATTTAATGATGTCCAAATACTGCTAATGCTGTATTTGTATTGATGTTGTTTCTCATACGTGTATTTGTATAAATACACTTCTATAAAAGAGATTTTTAATCTCAGTGAGGTCCTCTCCTGGTTAAATAAAGACTTGATTATATATATATATATACGATATTTCACTACATGATTATTGGCCTTTAGAATGCATAATAACGATGTATCGTGGTATCTACAGAAATCACAAAAAAAAAACATAACAATGAATAATGCTATCAGTCAAATTAATATTTTGTTCGTTTTCAACCAGTGAATCACACCATTGCACACAAAAGAAACCGTTACACTAAACATAATTATACACTATAGGAATATAAATATACATTATGCTTATGAAAATACCTGAGATTGTTTGAAGAACACAAATGAAACTTTTACTGTTATAATCGTGTGCTGATTCTCATCAGCATTTTATTCAACTATAGCGATTGCTGGAAAGAGATTTGTTTTATTGTGTCTATAAGTGGACTTTCTGCACGAGGACGTGATCCGGTGTCGAGTATGAATGAAACAAATCACATGTGAGAGTTTAACCAAAGACTACCCAGATAGCACACGTAGGTCTGTAAGAGGTCTGTTAAAGATCTCTTGATCTGGAGAGCATCTGCTGTGTACAAACATCTGACAGACGTCTGTAAGATATCAGTTTTTAATCATAAACATCTTAAAGACATCTAATAGACGTCTAAAAGACATCTGATAGGACAGGTATAGATGTATTACAGATGAGCAAACACTCTTTAAAAAGCATCTTGCAGATGTAAATCAAGCATCTCCATGATGTACGTGTGCTATCAGGGTATTTACCTTTTCCCAACAAAACTGCATTTTAAATTATGGAAGGCACTAATCATAAGATTGCGCCACAAATAACTCTCATCCATCATTTTGACTGAATTGGCTGTAAATTTTAGATTTCTATATTCAGAAGTCATGAGAATAATATTATGTTTTGTATATTAATGTGACGTGATATAATAACATATCTGTAGAATAGCTCTTTTCAGCCGGCTGCATTATTTCACTGCTGAATATTTTCATGTTTGCTTTGTATTCCGCTGTAAGTAAATAAAAAAGACAACATATACTATGCATCTGTGGTCTGCTCTCCCGATTTAATAAACTATATAAACCATGAATAATGCACTAAGAATCTGTCATTTTGAGATTCACCCCAAATCTTCGTTTTCACACAGATGCTGTAAAATGTAATTGTTATGAAATATTACTGTATAATGATACATAACACGTCTGTACAATTACTGCAGATAGAAGGATCTTCGTGGCATGCTGAAACTAATTTGTTTATGATTTTACACTTTTGAATTTCCTTTTAATGATTGATGGTTGAGTAAAATAATGGCACCTCATTGTACCCAGTTTTTTTCAATGCTTATCATATAGAGCAAATTTTTTGCTCATTGTTTACAGTGTCAACGGAAGTTACTCCCATAATTTGCACAAAGCGTAATGGGGCGTAGGATAAAGGTGGACAGATAACGCTGCATAATGGCTCTGGCTGAATTATTATCTTAAGTGTCTTAAGTGTCGATTTTTCTAAATTGAGATTTATGCATCATCTGGAAGCTGAATAAATAAGCTTTCCATTGATGTATGGTTATCCTGTATGGTTAAATATTTAAAAATCTGGAATCTGAGGGTGCAAAAAAATCCAAATATTGAGAAAACAGCTTTAAAGTTATTTAAATTAAGTTCTTAGCTATGCATATTACTAATCAAAAATTAAGTTTTGATATATTTATGGTAAGACATTTACGGAATATCGTCATGGAACATGATCTTTACTTAATATCCTAATGATTTTTGGCATAAAATAAAAATTGATAATTTTAACCCATACAATATATTGTTGGCTATTGCTACAAATATACCCCAGCGACTTGAGACTGCTTTTGTGCTCGAGGGTCACATATATTTAGAAACCCTTAATTAACTCGATAACGACATTTCATTTTTATTTAAATAGCACGATTAATCAATCAATGACACTATAAACTAGTTTCCCACTCATAGTTATGCCACTATGGTGGTGTTTATGCAGGTTTAACTCATAAGTACGATCTTTCTGACTTGAACGCACCAGAAACTTGGAATAAAAGCTCAAACTCATTGAAGCACAGTCTGCTAAATTTTCAGGGAAAAGATGACCGTTTGCTCTCTCACACCGTGACAAACACCAGTCGGGCAGAATACACCAGATCCGCCAGATAGATCAGGAAGTTGAGAGCGGTGAGAACGGCCACGGCCACCAGTTTATCCCACGGGCACAATCCAGGACCGTATTGACAGCCGGACGGTCGGCTTGAGCTGCTCGAATAACGGCTGTCGAATTTGAAGATCGGCCAAATGATGGTGGCGGTGAGGTACATGATGACCGCTAACAGAGCGTAAGCGGAAAGGAAGCGTGCGAACGGGAACGGCAGGCGCCCGGTGCATTCGCCGATGCACATGATCACGATGGCCGCCGAAATCACGAAACAGATGCAGTAGACAGCCATGCACCACTTCAGAGCCGAGTGACTATCATAAGAGATGGGGTCGCTGACGAACACGAATATGACGCTGGCCACGAAGGTCTCGCAAACCTTCAGCAGGCCTGGAACCGTGGCCATGTACCCGGCGACTTCGCCCGGCTGCGCTCGCGTCAGACTCACTTCGACGAAATACGCCACGGTGGCCAGGCAGGAGAAGACCGAGGAGGCGATTCGGTGGTCTCGTGCCTCGCTGCGCCTCGTGTCACCCTTCAGGAAGTAGAGCGGGAAGATGATGGACGCCGACAGGCAAAGAAGCGAAGCATAGCAGGCGAAAGTTATAGGGAAGTTGTTCCAGGACACAGGCGCGCGAGATTGGAGACCCATGAGCTCCACCACCAAAACCAGCAGGGTCCCGGCGAAGCTGAAAGCCCAGCAGAAGATGCTCCAGTCGTACATGCCGCCGCTGATCGCCCCTCCATGGGCCGCCACGCTAAACGCCACGCAAGTGAACACTAGCGCGGCCAAACGCACCCACATGAGACGGGAGGTCTTCAAGACCACCAGCGGCATGATTGGAGAAGTTTTGAGTGTCCTTCTGGTGACCCTGCAAACAGAGAAGCAGATGGACCGTCTGAATCAACAAAGCATGCCATTGGCTGAGAGATTAGACATGCACCAATCAATGATCGTGTAGCAAAGACCACATGCTCAAGAGAAGCACTTCAGCCCTGGAAGTAGCCTGTTAATGAGGGTTGACTCTTTTAGTGTGGCCTGTTTCCTGCACTGCCCTGACTTTACTAAAGCATGCATTGTTTTGTATTCATGAGTAACCGTTAAGGACTGACCCCCCAAAAAAGATAGCTATGCACTCATTCCCCAGAGTGGTTTTAAAGAGATAGTTTACCAAAAATTGCAATTTAACATCATTTACTCACCCGGTGTTGTACCAAGCATGTAGGAATGTCGTTCTTCAAAAGAAGATATTTTGAAGAATGTTGGAAACCAAACAGTTGCTGGTAAGCCATTGACTTGCATAGTATTTTTTTGGAAATCATGGCTACCAGAAACTGTTTGGTTACCAACATTGTTCAAATTGTCTTAAAACAACTTGAAGGTGAGTAAATGACTAAGACACAACTAAGACACATGCTTCTAACACTTTTTCTCTGATTTAATGTTCACGATCGCTTTTTAAGCAACCGTTTATACATTAATGAGAACTATCATTATTTAGTTAAACTCTTGCTGTTTTCAAACTCATCTAACTGTCTTCTGTAGACAGTTAAGGACATAAGGAATTAAGTGTTGTTCACACCAAAGATGACAACATTAACTATAACATTTTAATAATTAGTTTGATTCTATGAGTACAGCACAGTCCACACCGTAATATCCAACCTGCTCTTTTTCAAAGAATACCAATAAATGGAGCATGGCTGTAAAGCACCAACATTTCACTGTAAAAGCCAATTATGTGTTCTTCCCTCTGCCGTAACTCTCAAATCTGTTTCACAACAGCGTGCATCCGGCGATCAGTTCAGCAAACAACAATTTAAATATAGGTCTACAAAGGACATGCTACCAAACATCTCCTTTTAAAGCAGAGTAAATATGAGGTTGGGTTTGGAATTACATTACATTTTTAATTTCTGGATGTACTGTTCCTTTAAGATCTCAAATATATAGAGTTAGAACTTCTCACATTATGTCCCAATTTAAACTGCTTTTTGACCAGCATATAAACCTATGAGGTAACAGCACGTAGACCTATCTAACAACCCCATATCAGCAGAAGTGACTCAGCTACGGGTCACTTCCTCCACATTACTGCCTGTGTTTGATACAAGCGAGGCCAGCAAACAAAAAGAACATCTTTACTGGAGTTTTTAAAGCCGTTGAGGCAGACTTAAACTATATATTACGCCTCTGTTATTGTATTTTATTACATAGCCTACATACAGGATGGGTATTTGCCCCATCTTTCGAGCAGCTAGCGGATGTGGCGACGGGTGTGGTTGTTGTATTTTATGGGTCGGAAGAGGTTGAGATGAGCGCAACAGTAAATGCGGGGTTCGGAGAAACCAAACGTTCCAATCTTCGAACTGAGAATTCTTATAGAACCTTTGAACGCGCGTAATACGCGTTTAAAAGATGCCAGATGTTCACAAAGTACGCACAACATAAATCTAGCGCTGGTATAAAGTAGGCTACTAAAGTATTTTCACAAAAGCGTATTTATGTAAATGAAGCGCATTCATCAGGTTAAAGCGTCCTATCTATACAAATTCACCAATGCAAACTCATACTAACCCCAAATAAAACAAATGATACAGACATACCTAGTAGAGACTTTTTTCCGCTTTATTCCAGTTTTTTATCACAAAGGAGAATCGAGCCTCTCTTCTGTGTGACGCTGCCCAGATGTTCTCTTCCTTAACGGGACTCGCTTCAGTCCTCCACGCCCATTTCCGACCAAATTAGGTACTGCCTTTCTCTAACCATTTGACCTCTCCATGAAGTCTGGGAAGGAATTTGTATGCTAAAATTAGATGTTGGCTTTTAGCATTCCATTAGCCATGTCATATTGTCTCAAAATGCATTATACAAAAAAAAAAGATAATTGTAATTATTACCGTTATATATATATATATATATATAAGAATCATGCTTTGTTTTGGAGTGGAACTCGCTAATTACATTTTCAGTTCTCTTTATGTGAACTAAAAACAGGATCGAAACCCGGTCTGGTGTGACTGAGGTGGACCGCAGAACGTAACATGGAGCTAACAATTACAATAATATGATAAACAAGGAGGGAAAAAGTTGAATGAGAAAACTGAATGCTTTTGAGAGTAGCCTAATCATGGTAAAAACGGGATGAATTGTGTTCGTTGTAGTCAGTCTGTGATTCTACAGATTTTAAACGTGTGAGCGTCTCTAAATCTGATAAATCATGTGGGAAACCAGATGCTGTAGTTACAGTCATAGAAGACTCTTTCACTATGTACTATATTAACTATATATTCAAACCTGAGAATAGTGTTTACACCGCTCCCTGGTGGTCTAGTGGTTAGGATTCGGCGCTCTCACCGCCGCGGCCCGGGTTCGATTCCCGGTCAGGGAACATATGTTTTTCACTGAAAATATAGAACAATAATTAATTTCTTTATATCTTCTGAATCACGGGTCACTGAATGGCAGTGTTGGGGATTAATTAGTTACATGTAACGGAATTACGTAATTTAATTACAAAATAAATGTAATTGTACTTAGTTGCAGTTACTAAGAAAACATGTGTAATTAAATTACAGTTACTTATAAAATGTTTAGGATTACAAAGGGGCTACATCTGATTTTTTTTCACACACGCAGATTAACAGATTTAATTGATTTCTTTCATAAATTGCAGTGACTGCTCTAAAATATGAAACACCAATGTTTCAGAAGTTTATAACACGCTTATCCGATAACTCTTATGTTGTATCTTATCTTATACACTGGTTGCGCCTCTGTTTTCATGTTTCGTGTAGAGCTGCATACACTATTCTTCTTAAATACGCCGGCATTGCCACCGTTCATATACTTCTCATGATAGCCAACATTTCAGTCCTGCGTGCAACATGTCAGTCCCAGTTACTGAACGTGTGTTGCTTGATAATGTGAAACTCCTGACACGTTTGACATTAATGATAACTGAGATCGCACAGTGTGACATGATCATCATGTCCGTACAGTCGGAACAGTACAAGCTAAAAAGACTTTTAAAAAATCACAGTGTGAGTCCGGCTTGCCCGTCGTGTTTCCCGTAATAGCTATGCAAAGATTTGATTTCAAAAACAGTATCATAGCTATTAAAATATATCTTGTTGTGATTTTAACTCTGTATTTAACCTCAGCATGATTTTAAAGTAAGTCTGATTTTGTGGAGGCTGTGCTTCAAAGGGGACATTGGATGCCCATCTTCCACAAGTTGGTATGATTCTTTAGGGTCTTCTTGAAATAGTCTCAGTGTTCATGTAAAACAACACCCTTACCTTGCTTTAAGCATAGCAGGTAACACCTCTTTACATGCTTTACCCCGCCCTTTCACACACACACACACACACACACACACACACACACGCGCGCGCACACACACACACACGCACACACCCGGAGCACCCCCCCCCCCCCAAATGAGTTACTGGGTAATTGTTTTGAGAGGATTAAAAAAAGGGCTTTTATCATTTGACATGTTTTACCACTGTAGGGTGGTTGTGTCCACCACACACTGCCAAGATACATTCATATGCAAATGAAGATATTTTGCATCCAATGCCTCATTAAAATAATCTTGATTCAAGTGATGAAGGATTGTGAAAGTCTGACAGTAATCAGTGTTGAGCACTACTGTAAAGTTAACCTGGCCTGCTTTACATGTTTCAAAATGATTACCAGTTGAAAACATTAGAAATTTAGAAATGTAATCAAAAGTAATCAGTTACATAACTTTAATAAAGTAATTGAAAAGTTACAGTACTTATTTCATTTTAAGTAGGGTAACTTGTAATCTGTAACCTATTACATTTCCAAAGTAACCTTCCCAACACTGCTGTGGGCAATGTGTCTCTGTTTAAATGAAGAAAAGAAAGCAAACACTTTTTTATAAACCTTATTGAACCATTTATACAATTAGTACAACTATATGCATCTCAGAACAGGTGTTACCAAAAAAAAGCACATACATAAATCATATTTCTATATATTATTTGTTTGGTATTGTGCCAGGGTAAAACTACAATTCACAAGTAGTGCTCTTTCAGTATCACTTCAGGACCCTAGATTTGAACACTTTGTTGTGTTTTTGTTTTCGTTGTTAAATATTTCGATGATAAAGTATAATTTTTGCACATCAAGTGGACTGAATGAAAAAGAAGAAGTGTTTCATATTTTATGTTCTTTCAACGTTTTTTTATGGTTTTAGTTAACTATAATAACATTATATTAATAACATATATATGTGTCCCTCAAGCACAAAAGCACTCATAAGCATCACAGCTATATTTATAGCAATAGCCAACAAAACATTGTATGGGTCAAAATGATCAATATTTCTCATATGACAAAAATCATTAGGATATTAAGATCATGCTCCATGAAGATATTTAGTACATTTCCCACCGTAAATATATCAAAACTTTTTTTTTTAGGAATATGCATTGCTAATAACTTTATTTGAATAACTTTAAAGGCGATTGTATCGTTTGTTATTTTGTTGCTCCCTCAGATATTCAAATAGTAATGTTTTAATTTTTTCAATTATTATTATTATTGTTTATTTTTTTAATGAGCCTTATGATTGGTGTTGTGGTCCAGGGTCACACACACACACACACACACACACACACACACACACACACACACACACACACACACACACACACATTAAATAAATATATACACATTTATTTATTTCACGAAACCTTTTTCATCTATAAACCCTGATTCAAAGCAGATCCACATTTTTTATTTTATTTTATACACTGCTCAAAAGACGGCTTGGCTTTTGTCTTTGATACATACTTTACAAACACATTTATGACAACATAAATAATACTATTCTAATCAATATTTGGAAAAAAAGTTACATTGTCTCCCCAGTAAATGTTTTTTTCCCGCGCAGTCCCGAAACCAACCGGTAGAGGGCGAGCGCGAGTCTGTTTGTCTTCCCAGCAGCTAAACATAAACCCGAGGATGATGGTATTATTCCGGAATGGCGAACGCTCGGACATCGGGATAGCAGTGCGATTAACGACCTCCAGATCACACATCTTTGGGAAGCAGTATCAACGTTAAACAACCACGCAGCGGCCACGGAGGCGTCCACGGATCAAATGAATCTCGCTGGTCACCAAACGAGCCCGTGCAAGTCGCCCAAATCCGCACGATAATTGCGACCCGAAACGGGTTCGCGCAGAAGATCGCGGCGAAGGTGAGCGGCCGCGGCCGCCGGAGTCGCTCTCGACCGCGGCCCCCGTCTGTACGCGGCGGCGGGGATGCGATGCGGACCGTGCGGCCTCGCGTTCAGCGCATCTGCTGGAGGTTTTCGCTAAAAACACGGGGCTGTATGGGTTTGCGCGCTGCTCGTTACAGTGTGCATTCATCTACATTAGCCTCGCTGTCACCACTGTGAACCTCGCTGCTGATTAACCACTGTTACGCACTTTATTCCTCTGCTATCACTGTGGGTTATATCATATTCTCCAGCTTTTGGGTTGTAAGTACTTGTATTGCATTGAGCTCAGTAGCTCTAAACACTAGAATAACCTTGCTATCCGTGCGACATCTTGATACACTGCAGTGAAGCCACGGGACACTCAGTCTGCTAGTGTTTGTAAATCAGGATCCAGTCCTCAGGGATCTCCAGCTTGAGATAATACACACATGTGGTGTATTGATCCTGCATGGGAGTCTAGTTTGTTATGACACTAAGTGTTTCTGATTGCACTGGGTTTATGTGGATATCCGGGGGTTGTTTGTTAATAAATGGCACGATGCTGGTGAGGAGGACCACTGTGTTTTCCCAAAAGGAGCTTTGACCCCCTGAAAGGACAAAACTGGCCTCAAGGAGCGGAGAGAAGATATATAACTAACCCTACACTAATGACATGATCTCAGACTGACACAACATCACTACACACATAAACAGACAGACCTCGGAGGGTGTGCAGCCATGAGTCTCCGACAGCCCACCTCCACGCTGGACAGGTGAGACCGGCTTCTTAAAGACATCTTTACACCGATACCGGCTGTTTTTATGACACCTGCAAACTCACAAGAGGTCAAAAAAGGTGACATAGTTCAGAATTGAAACCTTGCAGGGGGGTCTGTGCCCCAAAAGAAAGTTTGTATGCATTTAACATGTAAATGAAGCATTCTGGTGCACGCTGACAACTAAATAAAGGACATGCTTCAAGTACAAAAAAACACATTTATAGCACAAGCTGTTTGGACAGTGCAACACTTACATTAAACATGCATAAATAATTTTTACAAGATTAATGTTTTAAGTTAAAAATGTTGGGTAAAATGCATTACTTTTAAATATGAAAGCAAACCACCAGTAGGCGGTAAATGGCTGTTTTAATGAACGAGTCATTAGTAATTCATTAACAAATGAAGTGACTGCTGTCTTTATGCATGTGTTACTGAGTCATTGACTCGCTTGATTCGTTCAGTAACGAAACACCGCTGTGTTGTTCGGAGACAGAAAACAGTTCTGTGCTGTGGCTTTGATTGACACTTCGTCAGTGGACTTGTGCAAAAACAGTCAACATTGTATTGTATTTGTGTCAGCTTCAATCACAATGAAAAACTTCCACGCTGACGGCATGTTTACATGCAGATGAAGCAGTACCGTGCAGACTGCTCGCCGTTTAGCATCAAAGTACTGTGATATCTGCTCTCTGTAGCTCTCGCGATGCTTCGATGTCATACAGCGATCGATCTGCGCATTCAAATTGAACCGAGAAAGATCTCTCGCTCGCTCTCTATCTCGCACTCTATCTCTCTCTCGCTCTCTATCTCGCACTCTATCTCTCTCGCACTCTATCTCTCTCGCACTCTATCTCTCTCGCACTCTATCTCTCTCTCGCACTCTATCTCTCTCGCTCTATCTCTCTCTCGCTCTCTATCTCTCTCTCGCACTCTATCTCTCTCTCGCACTCTATCTCTCTCTCGCACTCTATCTCTCTCTCGCACTCTATCTCTCTCTCGCACTCTATCTCTCTCTCGCACTCTATCTCTCTCTCGCACTCTATCTCTCTCTCGCACTCTATCTCTCTCTCGCACTCTATCTCTCTCTCGCACTCTATCTCTCTCTCGCACTCTATCTCTCTCTCGCACTCTATCTCTCCTCGCACTCTATCTCTCTCGCACTCTATCTCTCTCTCGCACTCTATCTCTCTCTCGCACTCTATCTCTCTCTCGCACTCTATCTCTCTCTCGCACTCTATCTCTCTCTCGCACTCTATCTCTCTCTCGCACTCTATCTCTCTCTCGCACTCTATCTCTCTCTCGCACTCTATCTCTCTCTCGCACTCTATCTCTCTCTCGCACTCTATCTCTCTCTCGCACTCTATCTCTCTCTCGCACCTCTCTCTCTCTCTCGCACTCTCTCTCTCTCTCTCTCTCTATCTCTCTCGCTCTCTCTCGCTCTCTCTCTCTCTCTCTCTCTCTCTCTCTCTCTCTCTCTCTCTCTCTCTCTCTCTCTCTCTCTCGCTCTCTAATCGCTCTCTCTCTCTCTCTCTCTCTCTCTCTCTCTCTCTCTCTCGCACTCTATCTCTCTCTCTCTCTCGCACTCTATCTCTCTCTCTCTCTCTCTCGCACTCTATCTCTCTCTCTCTCTCGCACTCTATCTCTCTCTCTCTCTCTCTCTCTCTCTCTCTCTCTCTCTCTCTCTCTCTCTCTCGCACTCTATCTCTCTCTCTCTCTCTCTCGCTCTCTCTCTCTCTCTCTCTCTCTCTCTCTCTCGCACTCTCTCTCTCTCTCTCTCTCTCTCGCTCTCTATCTCTCTCGCACTATCTCTCTCGCTCTCTATCTCTCTCGCTCTCTATCTCTCTCGCACTCTATCTCTCTCTCGCACTCTATCTCTCTCTCGCACTCTATCTCTCGCACTATCTCTCTCGCACTCTATCTCTCTCGCACTCTATCTCTCTCGCACTCTATCTCTCTCGCACTCTCTCTCTCGCACTCTATCTCTCTCGCACTCTATCTCTCTCGCTCTCTATCTCTCTCGCACTCTATCTCTCTCGCACTCTATCTCTCTCTCGCACTCTATCTCTCTCGCACTCTATCTCTCTCGCACTCTATCTCTCTCGCACTCTATCTCTCTCGCACTCTATCTCTCTCTCGCACTCTATCTCTCTCTCGCACTCTATCTCTCTCTCGCACTCTATCTCTCTCGCACTCTATCTCTTTCTCGCACTCTATCTCTCTCGCTCTCTATCTCTCTCGCACTCTATCTCTCTCGCACTCTATCTCTTTCCGCCCAGACCGCCCCCCCCTCCTCAAAATCCAGACAATTCTCATAAATTACATATTGTGCATGTTTGAATCTCAGCTAGTATTAGTATTGTTACTTTGTACATAATCCAAAACCGCATAACCCAAAATATTTTTATAATGTAAACACTCTTTTATATAAGTGTTCATTTGATGTCTGTCTTATGTGTGAATCTGCATTATATCGGCCGTCCCAAATGCATTTTAAATGCAACACTTCGTGTTAGAATTGCAATTAGAATCAGCCAAATAATTAATCTAGAGTTCAATAAAAAAGCGGTCTGTAGTGAATTTGTAGTTTTCAGCTGATCTCGTGATATCAGCATGGTGACCGTGTACAATAAAAAAAAAATTTTAGGCTCTATATATCTGGAAATGTCATCACATGCAAGTGTACGTGATGTTAAATGCTAAGTGGATCTTAGACTAGGCCTAACTCTTATTGAGAGCATAGTTTAAGTGTGACTGGCTAAGTAAAAGTTACCAGATTTATCGGTAGACCTAATATTTAACTATAAATGTGTGATTATCGCAGTTATTGAAACTCTAGACTCTATTTCCCAGATTTTACTGTAGTTTTTTACCTGGAGATAGCTGATAGAAGAAAGCACGCACACAAAATAATCATTTGCATTGAATACATTCAAGGTTTTTGTAACATTAGGCTCAGTTACGGCTTCCTCAGATCAGCGTCTCACAATACAGGTTTTTCAGCGCGCTTTAGTTTCCTTGTTGCTATTTTTACTCTCGCTGCATCAGTGTCTGTCACAGCTGTGTGTTTGTGTTTAACTGATGAATGACGGAGTCGCTCTGGAGATCTTCAGATGTCTGTGTGTGTGTCTCGTTCTGTCTCAAGATCTTCATCTCTCTTTCCCACTCGCTGCTGTTTGTGTCATGTGAGCGCAAAGGGCACCCATTAAGACACAAACACACCTGCCCAGGTATGATGACTCAAAGTCAAACCCAACACACGACGACGTCTGTCAGTCATTAACCACAGGTTTCCGGTGCTAGTTTGGTTGAGTAATGATGCTTATTAAACCGTCAATCACACAAGCCTCTTCCAGCATGTGCTTATTTAGGAGGAGTTACTCGAGCTATAACACGTCTTTCACGTTCTCAGTCAGTTTTACGGTCCGTCTCATGTTGAGTCTTTGCATTCCTCCCATCTGTCTCACTGTAATGCCTTCCTTCTCTCTTTCATGCTTCCTTTCAGTCCTTTTGCTGCTTGGTGAGTTTTATTTTTGTGTTATAATTAGTGACAAACCAGGCTGAAGTCTATAGATAGGCTAATGCATGTTTTTTTTTAGCTATAGTAAATATTGTGTAGCAATGGCTTAGGTAATATGTATTAAATCTATTATTTCTCAATATTTGAGTTGCTCGTTGAGAACACAAGCACTGTTTTCTAATGCTATAACTGAGGTGTACCTCAAGGATACGTCTTAGGTCCTTTTACTTTTTGTTCAGTCTTAAATCACCAACTTTCAGTTTTACTTTGCATCATGCATCAACTTATGTCGAATGCATCCTTCCCTATTTGCTATTTTCTAGTCCTCTGTCGTTTTCTCCTGTTCCCTTGTCCATTTCTTGAGTTTGGTATCTCATTGCTTTTGTCTCGTTTAGGTTGAGCAGTTTAACGTTAGGAGATTCGGAGCGCAGGTCTTCTCCTGGACAGCAGAAGGAGACGCTGTCTGATCTCTCCTCAGACAACACGGGTAACGCTCCTCAAGCTCATATGCAAATTACAACAATTAAAGTGATTTTGTTGAAATGCATCTGTTTGTTTCATAGGGACGGGTTTAGTCCAAAGATGTGTGGTTGTGCAAAGGGACAATCTGGGGTTTGGCTTCACCGTCTGCGGCGAGAGAATCAAACTAGTGCAGAATGTTCGGCCAGGTAACGAACGCACCAAGTTTATCTGTTTTTAAGAAAAATCAATGCTTTTATTCAGCAAAGATGCATTAAAATGCTCAAAATAATGTAAATTAGTGCTGTTAAATGATTAATCGCATCCTAAATAAAAGTTTTTGTTTACATAATATAAATGTGTGCAGTGCACGGTGTATATTTATTATGTGTATATATATATATATATATATATATATATATATATATATATATATATATATATATACACACACACAGATGCATGTATATATTTACTTACTTTACTTTTAGTCATTTAGCAGACGCTTTTATCCAAAGCGACTTACAAATAAGAAAAAGTAACTAAAGCTATAAGTTAAAACTCTATAAATACTATATACATTTAAGAAAATAAATTAATACAAAATTACAAATGCATACAACAACATTTCAAAACTAAACATTTAAATAAAAACAAAAAATAAAGCTAAAAACAATTAAAAATATTAGCCTCAGACAACAAATGGTAAGAGTATAATAATGATTCTAACATAACACCAGAAGTCAAACACCCAAATATATATATATATTATTTTATTTCCATGTAGTATGTTGAAGTACTAAAATAACTCAAAATTAATAACTAAAACTTAATAAAAAAACTAATAAAATGACAAGGTTACTACAACTGTAACTAAAACTAAAATGGATAAAAAAATACAAATCAAACTACATTAGTTTATCAGTAATCCTAAAAAATAACACTGAGCCAAAAATATTATGTTTGTTTTAAATATATTTGCATATAACATAAATTATATGCATATAAATGTAGAAATCTAAAAGCATGTAAATATTTTCATAATATATATTGTATGTTTGTGTCTTTATATACACAGTACACACGCGTATATATATATATATATATATCTATATATATATATATATATATATATATCATGGTTTCCACAGAAAATATGGAACTGTTTTAAACATTGATAGTAATCAGAAATATCTCTTGAGCAGCATATTATTATGATTTCTGAAGATCATGTGACACTGAAGACTGGAGTAATGATGCTGAAAAACAGCTTTGATCACAGAAATACATTACATTTTAAAAGTATGTTCACTTAGAAAGCAGCTATTTTAAATTGCAATAACATTTCTCTGTTTATGAAATAAATGCACCCTTGCTGAGCCAAAAAAGCCACACGTTTGAATGGTAAAGTACCTATAAACGGCGCACGACTCGTAATCAGACCTGCTTTGTGCTCACAGGTGGAGCGGCGGTGAAGGCTGGAGTTCAGGAGGGAGACCGGATCATTAAGGTATTCTCCGTCACAACACGTTTTGCCATTGTAAACCAAAAGTGATACTGATTTAATGAATAATTAACCTCATATTTGTCATTCCTGTTTGCCTTTCAGGTCAATGGTTCAGTGGTTTCGTCCATGTCTCATCAGGAAGTGGTAAAGATGATCAAATGTGAGTTTAGTAGTTGTGTGTCTAGTAAATGGGCGATATGGGCTTAAAAAATATATCACAATGATTTCTGGTATTTATTGCGATAATGATATCAATGATGATAATTCAGAGAATTGTATGCATCCACTAAGAGACTAAAAAAAAGTATTATATTATCTTTGCTATTTTTACCCTGGTGCTTTGCACATGTAATGACTGTTTAATTCATCCTGGAAGCCAGGGGGCGCTCTTGTGTGGAAACTCACATATGCATCGCAGAAGTAATAACACTAACGACGTTTCAGGAAATCCCTAATATGCTCAAAAGTATCCAGTTATCACTGAATAAAATGCAGAGAGAGACATTTTAACTGAGTAAACTTGATGACAATAAACATGCGATTGCTCAAAATACACATTCTTCAAGCAATCTAGTGTATTTTTAAAAGATAAAGCAATGTAACGCTAATCGATTAGCCTTGATCACTGTATATACTGTACAATTAGTAATGTTTCTGCCTCATTCTGTGATACGAAACCACATCTGTCACAAAGCTATTTCAAACACTTGACTATGTTATGAAGTTATTTTGTAGAAAAAGCATGTCAATAAATGGTGTCTTTGTTGGACAACCGGCTCATACACGTGCAAAACTGTAGTACATTTATTCATCGCACAGACAAAACCAGTTCCAGATTGCAGAAGTAGCTCCTTGATTAGCGATAAACTCCTCAATTTCACCTCCGCCTTCCGCCATGTCGCTCCGCATGGTCGCACACAGAAATGTCAACAAGTAGACTTTACCGTTATTATCGCGGGAAGACTAATTCTTATCGTGGGGAGTATTTTTATATCGTAAACGATAAGATATCGCCCAAACATCTAGTTTTTGTCGTTGCCTTCGTTGCTGACATGTGTCCTCTTCCTCTGATAGCTGGGACGTATGTGGCGTTGACTCTTCAGGGCCCGCCTCCTTCAGTCGCATCCGTCCCGCTTCAGCCCCTCCCCACTGACCTCTCGCCCAATCACAGGACAGCACCAGGTGAAGCCCCGCCTCCTCCGCCCACGCCTCCCACAGGAAGCATCACCCCGACTCAGAGAATCACAGGACCCAAACCATTACAGGTGTGCCGTGTTTTAAGCTTTTTAATGACTGTTATTTACAGCCGTATGGCCCTCTATTGGCTAAATGAACTATTACCTAAAGCTCAAAACGATTGCGCGTCTCTGTGTGAATGAGTGCTACGGTTTTATCTACTACACAAACTCAAGCACGCATGACGCTCGTGGTGTTTTCAGCGTGTGCCGTCTCACTATTAGAGGACATGAACACATGACCTTCATCTCCAGAGCTGCTCCGAGGGTCACTTTACCAGCATGTCTTCAGATACGCACTCGAGCTGAAAGATCCTCTACAGCCCGCCAAAATAAAAGCTCGGGTTTACTTGAAGAAATTGTGACAGAAATGTATTACTATTACACAAGATAATGTGTTTCTCAAATAAATAATAATACATTTTTTTAGGAGTATCACTCAATTTTAGTCAATGTTTTAATTTGAATGTTAAAACTCTGTTTTGTTGCACGGTTTGCCTAAAAAAGTAAAGCATTGTTCAGATCTGTATTCATTAAAATGCACAGATTAACGCTTTCATTATTAAAACACTGTTCTCTATTATTGATAAAATTGCTATATATGGTTACACTGTTAAAGTTTAAAAAAAAAAATAATTGAAAAGGAATCCTTGTAAATTATTACAATTAAATTTAATAAAACCTTAATATGGTGTCCAAAAAAAATTAAACAATAAAAATGTGAGGAGAAAAAAGGAATATAGGGCACACTTGTTAATAAATGGTTGAGTTGTTGACGTTTTGTAAATTCAGTTGATTTTAGTTTAATTATACCATAAAAAAAATGTATATATATATAATTTAATCAAGTTATGAATTTAATATTTTCAGTCATTATTTTTGATTATTAAAAACGTAATTAATAAAAATGGAATCACTCAGATTTAAACAAGCTGCACAGAATAAAAAACTGATAGGGCACAACTGTTGTTAAAATTAATTAAAAAGTTAAATTGATTAAGCCTTTACAATGAAATCCAGAAAATAATCGAAAGGAAAACATTGAATTTGGGAGAAAACACAACAGATTAGTAAACTCCTTCATCATTGTAATGTGGCTCTTCGTCATCGGCAGGACTCCGAGGTGCAGAAACACGCCACAGAAATCCTCCGAAAGATGCTGGAGCAGGAGGAGGCGGAGCTACAGGTATCAGATCGGTGCTGAACATGAGCCGAGTCGTGTTTAAACCCATCATTAATGATTTCTCCCTGTGCAGCACCTTCTGGAGGAGCGGTCTCGAAACCCCTCGCCTTCATTAGAGGAGCGAATAGAAAGTGCCAAACGAAGAGCCAATCAAATGAGAGTGAAGATCCAGCAGGATCTGGTGAGATTTGTGCTTGGTGTATTATTTTCTGAAAAATGACTCATGCTCAGGCCATGCAAGATGTTTATGAGTTGCATTGCATCAGTGTCTCAGCAATGCATGCTCTGCAGTGAATGGGTGCCGTCAGAATGAGAGCTGATTCAAACATCACAATAATCCACACCACTACATCAGTTAATGTTTTGAAGACAAAAGCTGAAACAAATCGTCAAACCATTATTTCATGCCAAAATACGTCCATTATGCATAATAAAGCTTCCATGATGGCATTAATTAGGGCCAAAAACAATGTAAGAAAAAGGCCACCAACTAACTACATTTGGGTTTTAAGGACTGGATTTAAAGGTACAAATAGTTGCATTCGGTTCCTTTCTGCGTTTTTTTCTGGTGTAATATTCAGTGTGAAACACATGTGAACCTGAAACCAGCCTAATCAGGGTTTCTTAGTTGATTAATTAGTTAAATCACAAGGTCATATGCCCTGCTCTGTTTCAGGACGGCACTCGGTCAGAAGCTGTCGCTAACTATCTCACGGCTGGAGAAGGTCCGTATTCGTTCATAAAACCGTGTGTTGAACACCAATCTGATGTGATTCATGTGCATTAATGGTGTTGTGTTGTTGTGTTTCTCCTGTTTGCGCAGGTCGTTTATCGATGGACTCCAGCGAAGGAGACATCGAGGTGAGTTTCATTCGCTTTACGGCTTTTAGAAGAGACCCCCATCAAAATCTCATATGTGTAAAATATGTATATAGGTAAAATAAGAATACATTTGCGGTATATATCTCGGTATTTTGTATTTGGATTAAATAAATAGTGAATGTTACCATGTAGGCATATATTATGTGCAAATCACATTACATTCTAACATTGTAACATTGCAATCTTAAAACAAAAACAATGCTTTTAAAGCAGAAGTTACATTCACTAAACTAAAAATGAAAGTAAAAAAAAAGCACAGACTAATTGAGGCAGTTTTGTGCTGTTAGTGCTATCATACAAACACACTTACTTGAGTGTTAAAATTCTACATTTGTCATATTTATATTGTCTAACAACAAATATTACTAAATGTATATTTTAGTCGAGTTATTGCACTCGTTCTGAACCAAGTCTGTGAAGTTTAGCAGAATATCGCCAAGCAAAAGCTCAGCACTTCTGACAGCAACATGGACATATTTCCATGCCTTTCTAGCATTTACAGATGAGAATATACCGGTGAAATGATAGTTATGCATTTAGGGAAACAGCACATATCTTAAACACATTAACCAGCGCGTCTCGGTCAGCGGCACACACAGCCTTTCTGTCAGAGCCGCTTTAAACTGTAGGCTACTATATCTTATGAGTTATTAAAGCCCTTCATATAAAGCTTGTCACATGTTTAGAACAAAGTGTATTATGCACTTTCTCCACAGCAGTTCAGTCTGTGTCCTCCTCCCTAAAGATTAGTTTTTTTTTCGGACGCGCTCGTATCAAACTCGATATTAGTGGTGTTGCTTCATACCGTATCGCTTATAAAATATATCGATATATCATACAAACTCCATAAACCGCCCAGCCCTAGAACGTGTTTGAAATCAACATCCTGTTTCATAACAGAAAGTCATATTTTGACTTGGAAAAACCCCATAACATTTTTCTGTGATGTTAATATATGACATGCAATTACAAATATTTACATTTTAAATTATAAATATAAAAATGATAATTTTTCCATAAGAGTGTCACTGAATTATTATCAGCCGTTTTTGGAGACCAAGGAGAGGGAGTGGTCCTGGTGAAACATCTCTGAAAAGCCCTGAATGTGCTCATGTGACATCCAGACTTACAACCGTGACCTGTATAGTCTCCGAGAAGTTCACTCAAATATAATGTCCTCATACGAGGCCGCAGGGTCTTAAGAGGTTCAAATGAGACCAAACTCATGGTTTCAAACTCATGGCACCTTGGACAAATATCCCCACGGGCCTCTGACCATCATGGCCTCCTAATCATCCCCATTATTAAACTGTAATCCCAAGCTTTTTTATGACATGGACATTTTTGTCCACTATGGACCTATGCAACTTTGTTTTAATTGACGCACAAGGGTTAATAAGGAGGTGAAACTCTACATCTCATGCTGGGATGGACCCAATATTTCCTTTTTTTTCTTTTTAAGAAGCGAGAGGACAACGAAATCCTCCTCACTGCTTGAAGACTCCATTTAATATTGTTTTGAGTTTTTGTTTCCTCACAACGGATTAATACGCATCAGGCTCCGTGTGCAAGGTTTCTGTGCGTGACGAATCTTTAGGATGACGAATACAAAAAACGTATGTTTTAGTGTGCAATGACCTTAAGACGAGCCCATCCAACCCTTTCCCGTCCCGCCCCGGTCTGTGTCTGTGTGTTTAGGTGTGTGAGAGTCCCTTCTCCTCCCCCTCCACCTTCCTCAGGACCCCTCTGCTCCGCCGGCAGGGATCCGACACACACACCTCAGACTCGGTGAGACACACACCAGACCCCCGTCACACACCGCACTGCTCTGTGCTCCGCCTCCAGTCTGACTCTTTCGTGTCTCTTCAGGGAGGACAGACGCAGATCATTGGGCCGGAGGAGGAGGAAGAAGAGGAGGATGATGATGGGTACTCCATCAACGAGGTGAGAGGTCCATTAAATACATCACAGCAGCGTCTACCAAATTGGGTTGATGAAAAGCTAGTAATTAATGCAATAATGTAAATAAATCAATTCAAATAAAAACATTTACTAATAAAGGTGAAATATATTGTTAGTTTATTAGTAATGGTTTAAATAAGTTAATTCAAATAAAAACGTTTGCTTATAAAGGTGAAGTGTTTTATTGGTTAAGTGGATATGACCCCTATCAAACATTAAAATTGTGAATATGCATTTTTTTGTTAAAATATTTTAAATGTGGTCATTAAATTATAAATATATATTTTAATAATGACATTTTTGTGTCATCCAGTTACTTTCTCTGAAAAAAAAATCTAATTGTATTTCCTTTTTTAACTCAACAGTAAAATAAAATGCTATTAAATAGCTTGGCGAGTGCAGTGTTTCCTGTTGAGATTGTCTTTTTTATAACCAAGACCCTTTAATTTACTGCAGATTTTATAGGACAGGGATTTGAATATGCACATTTATGCAAAGAGTACTCCTCGTCATTTTAAATGCATGCTTTAAAGTGTATTTGGACTGAATTTGTAATAGCTTACTGCTCTTGCTGTTTCTGCCACATCTCTATATCACAGACGCAGTAATTCAGTGTTTAATTTTCATTTATATTTTAAATCCATGTGGGAAAATGTATTCGGTTGACTTTCAGGTGTTCAGAGCTCAAAGCTAGTTATAAGTCAAACTCGTTTGGCAACATGTAAATGTGAAAAACAATGGTTTAGATTGCTTACCAATGCTTGTCCAATACTCATGCTCAAGTCAGATAGTGGGCCGAACTCTAAAAGTGCTGAACTTAGCTGGTAAAGCATCTATGTGTTGAATCACCCAATAATAAAATGTGACATTCTGTAGTTTTATCTCAATCTCAATCTTTATCTCAATATCTTGACTACACAGTCAACAAAACAATTCATTTTTACTGTTCCAATACTTATTGAGGGCACTATATATATATATATATATATATATATATTAATAAATAAATGAAATAATAAGTATCATGAGAAAAAAATGATGAGAATGGGAAATGTTGCTTGGCATCTGTAACTCTTCCTCACTCTTCATCGCAGATGGACGGGCCGTTTCAGGACATAGAGCTGCTGAAGAGTCGTCCGGCTCACATGACGGTGTTCATGAGATACGTGTTCAGTCAGCTACTGGATCCAAACCCGCTGGTCAGTGCCTGCTCTTCATATGCAGTGTGCTTGTGTATTAACCGCAGCTCAGTGAGAGTGTGTCTGTATGACTTTCTCACGCGTGTGCTGTTGTTGTTGATGCAGCTGTTTTATCTGTCTGTGGAGGCGTATCTGGGCTCCAGCCCCAAAGACGCCCGTTCCCTCGCCCCTCAGATCTGCTCACACTTCCTGGACCACGATGCTGTGAGTGTCTCATCTACACACACACATAACCCCAGCACTGGTGTTGCTGTGTTTCTGAATTCACTTTTATATATGACTGTCGATGTGTGTTTGTGTTCAGCCGGTGAAGATTAAAGTGCGAGAGGAGTTTCTGACTGATATAGGTGAGGTTTGTGCAGTTTTTCGATCTGCGTTAGACCAGCTGTGAGTGTGAAGGAGCTGTAATCGAGCGCGTGTGTGTGTTGTGTTTCCCGTAGAGAGTCGTCTGCATGCGCAGGAGGACATACGAGGGCCGCTGTCTGAACTCCAGCAGCAGGTGCTTCCAGATATTCAAGACCAGCTTCAAGACTACAGGTGCGTCTTCAGCTTCAGTGTCAATAGCTATGTGTGATGCAATCCAGGAAAACCCACCACATGGGGAAATTTGACCTATTTACCTATATAAGCTTGTTTTCTTTAAAACAATAAAGTGTCATAGCACCTGCATATCATTGATCTGTTGTTGATTGTCCTCATTTGGATAACAGCATCTGCTAGATGATATCATGTGAAAGTGTTAAAATAATCACCCTTTTATTTAAATATCTGAAGTAGGGCTGGGCGATATGGCCCCAAAAATTATCATGATAAATGTCAAATCTTTATTTATTTCAAGTTTAAAGCCAGATTTTTTTTCTCCAAAGTGAAAGTTGTAGAAATCAATACCCAAAGTAGTATATCGCAACCCAAAAAGCATTCAAGTAAGAAAACAAATAATCAAATGTAAAAATCACTTCAGTGTGTTCGTTAAGTTAAGTCACTTGTATTGATATAGCGCTTTTTTAACAATACAGATTGTCAAAGCACTATTAAATAGGAAAATATTGTCAATAAGGACAACAGCAAACACTCAATTTACAAATAAATTGATACAAAAGCAGTTCAGTCCAGAGCAGCGAGTGATTCTCTTGTTAGATTAACATTATCTATATAGCAAATCAATGTAATGCACAGATCTGATATAATGTTACACAACAAATGTTTTCCCCCAATAATAGTTCACTTAAGACATAACAGATTATGTTTGCATGAATATTTAAATGCTGTAGTTCTGTGTATGTGTGTATTTATTGGGAGCGAGCGGAGAAAACGTACAAATAAAGATCATCGTAGATGTTTAATTACTGTGTGGAGCATTGGGATCACTAGACGAGGGCTTAATGGACTCATTTTTGTGAGAACCTCAAATCTGCATTTTTCACTGTTGCTGCACATTCACACTCATGTTGCCAGCACGGCTCACAAATACTCTTCTTGAGGTGTTGTTGAAGCCACACACACAGCAGTGTATTCTGCGCTCTGTGGGGTGTGTAATGTGCTGTGTTGTGTTGTGCGGCAGGAACAAGCAGACGATGGGTCTGGGCTCTCTGTTTGGAGAGAGCGACCTGCAGCAGTTAGACGGAGATGCTGTGAGAGAGCGGCAGGTGGTGGACAGACAGGTGCTGGCGCTCTGGGAGATCCTGTGAGTGAACACTGCTGTTCAGAGACTTAGACATCGGCACTCGCTCCGAGCACATTGAAACATTTCAACTTTATTCTCAAAACATTTCAACTTTATTCTCAAAACATTTCAACTTTATTCTCAAAACATTTCAACTTTATTCTCAAAACATTTCGACTTTATTCTCAAAACATTTCAACTTTATTCTCAAAACATTTCAACTTTATTCTCAAAACATTTCAACTTTATTCTCAAAACATTTCAACTTTATTCTCAAAACATTTCGACTTTATTCTCAAAACATTTCGACTTTATTCTCAAAACATTTCAACTATTCTCAAAACATTTCAATATTATTCTCAAAACATTTCAACTTTATTCTCAAAACATTTCAACTTTATTCTCAAAACATTTCGACTTTATTCTCAAAACATTTCAACTTTATTCTCAAAACATTTCAACTTTATTCTCAAAACATTTCAACTTTATTCTCAAAACATTTCAACTTTATTCTCAAAACATTTCGACTATTCTCAAAACATTTCAACTTTATTCTCAAAACATTTCAATATTATTCTCAAAACATTTGACTTTATTCTCAAAACATTTGACTTTATTCTTGAAATATTTGACTTTATTCTTGAAACATTTCATCTTTATTCTCAAGACATTTCAACTTTATTCTCAAAACATTTTTACTTTATTCTCAAAACATTTCAACTTTATTCTCAAAACATTTCTACTTTATTCTCTAAACATTTCAACTTTTCTCAAAACATTTCAACTTTATTCTCAAAACATTTGACTTTATTCTTGAAATATTTCGACTTTATTCTTGAAATATTTTGACTATTCTAAAAACATTTCAACTTTATTCTCAAAACATTTCAACTTTATTCTAAAAACATTTCAACTTTATTCTCAAAACATTTCAACTTTATTCTCAAAACATTTCAACTTTATTCTCAAAACATTTCGACTTTATTCTCAAAACATTTGACTTTATTCTTGAAATATTTCAACTTTATTCTAAAAACATTTGACTTTATTCTCAAAACATTTTTACTTTATTCTCAAAACATTTGACTTTATTCTTGAAACATTTCAACTTTATTCTCAAAATATTTCAACTTTATTCTCAAAACATTTCAACTTTATTCTCAAAACATTTGACTTTATTCTCAAAACATTTCAACTTTATTCTCGAAATATTTCAACTTTATTCTGGAAATATTTCTACTTTATTCTGGAAATATTTCAACTTTATTCTCAAAACATTTCAACTTTATTCTCAAAACATTTCAACTTTATTCTCAAAACATTTGACTTTATTCTCAAAACATTTCAACTTTATTCTCTAAACATTTGACTTTATTCTCAAAACATTTCAACTTTATTCTCATAAGCTTATTTTTTTTAACATGACACTAAAATGTCATCGTAAGTACATTTGTCTATTGGCTTAATATTTATAATGTAATGCTACTGCTACTACTATTACTTTCATATACAAATATTAATTATTATTATTGTTTAGTAATTTTAATGGGTTCCATAAAAACAATTGTGTGAATGCGACCTGAGACAATTGAAGCTTAGTTAAAAGGGAAAAAATAAATAAACTCTATATACTTTTCCCACATTATCCTCATGCTAAAATTTACTTTAAATCCATATTTTAAAACTACATTTAAAAAAAATTATTGCCGGTGAAAGAAAGGAGAAAAGAGACAAAATTTCCGTCCCATTGTTTACCCCTGTTGAGTTTGCGTCTCTGGATAATAGGCTCTGAAATCAGTGTTAGAAGTATCCTATAAAAACAGCAGCCATATAGAGTCCCACACATGAGTGACAAAGGTCCCGCATAAGCGACACACCTCGACGCAGAGCGGTCACATGACCCACAGACACAGAGGTCACATGACAGCAGCACACACAGCATGAGGCGTCCGTCACGGGATCCTCGCAAAACACACCGAACCGCCGTGATGTCAAAAACACTTCAGGTGTGTGTTTGTGCAAATACAGCCATGCTAACATGAGTTTTCTTTCCTTGCAGTTCAAAACACGAGGAGGACAGAAGGTATGTACCTTTATTATATTGCTAGCAGTGCTACAATCTATTAAACCGGTGTATTGTGTTACAATATACTCACTGTTATCCTCCTGTCAGTTCTCCGCTAGCGTCTGCGGTTCATCTGTATCTCAGACACTCGGGCATTAAACTCAGAGACTCCAAAGTGTTTCCCGGCTTGATGTCCGAGAAGGAAAAGTGGCTTCCGTTCTTTCCTAAAGCTAAGAAGGTAAATGTTTTATGTAGTATATTGAGTGAAATATAGATCTTACTGTATCTGCATAATGTGCTTCATATGTTCATACGCAGCTGAGCAGCGCGAGACGAGAGAGGGATGGAGACGACAAGAAACGAAATCCTATCATGAAGTACATCGGCAAACCCAGAAGCACGAACCAGTCCAGTAAACACTCTCTTTCTCTCTCTCTGTCACTCACTCACTCACTCACTCACTCACTCACTCACTCACTCACTCACTCACTCACTCACTCACTCACACACACACACACACACACACACACACACACACACACTCTCTCACTCTCTCTCTCTCTCTCTCTCTCTCTCTCTCTCTCTCTCTCTCTCTCACACTCACTCACTCTCTCACTCTCTCACTCTCTTACACACACACACACACACATGTTGTTTTTATGGTTAATGGGGACTCTACATAGGCGTAATGGTTTTTATACTGTACAAACCGTATTTTCTATCATCCTACAACAACCCTACACCTAAACTTAGCCCTCACAGGAAACTTTGTGCATTTGTAATTTCTAAAAAATCTAATTCTGTATGATTTATAAGCTTACTGAATTATGGGGACACTGAAATTGTCCTCATAAATCACCTCCTTGTAATATCTGTCATATCCATGTCATTATACAAATTAATGTCCTTATAAACCACACACACAGACTCTCTCACACACACGCACACACACACAGATGCTCACTCACTCACACACACACACACACACACACACACACTCAGACGCTCACTCTCACACACACACAGACACTCACTCACTCACTCACTCACACACGCTCACTCACTCACTCACACACGCACACACACAGACACACACAGACACTCACTCACTCACACACGCACACACACAGACACACACAGACACTCACTCACTCACTCACGCACTCACACAGACGCACACACACAGTTGTTTCAGCTCGTGTGAGTCGTTCAGGGTTTATTTTGAGCCGTTTTCTTTAAAACTTTAGTTGGAAATGCTGTAGTTTGTATCATTTTCTCATCGTTTGTGTTTATTTCTCCAGCGTTCCATGTTCCTTTGTCCCCCACTGAAGGTACAGCATTGTCTTTCCATTTGCATTTATTTGTTTGTTCCTTTTACAAACCTGGTGAAAGCCCTTTCCTATCTTTTATTATAATAATAATTATGATTTAATTTTAGTGCTGTCAAACGATTAATCACATCTAAAATAAAAGTTAGTTTTGTTTGCATAATACATGAGTGTGTACTGTGTATATTTATTATTAAATATAAACACACACACATGCATGTATATATTTAAGAAAAGTGTTGTTTATATATAATATAAATTATGTGTAAATAAATACTGTATGTGTTTATATATACATAATATACACCGTACACGCATGCACATATATTATGTAAACACAACTTTTATTTTGGATGCGATTAATCAGCTCTATTTAATTCATTATGTATATATTATATTATTTTGTATTTATTTATTTATTCATTTATTGACTGGGTTTTTGTGGGTCTTAAAAAGGTCTGAAGAAGATTTCATTCACCCGTCCACAAATTAAGGTCTTAAATCAGAGCAGAACGTCCTAAATTCATTGTCATGACATTAAATGTTGCGTACACTGCAAAATAATTAATATTTTTCCCCCAATACAAATATCTAAACGGCCTTAAATCAAGACGCATTTGCTTGAGACACAAACTGATGATATGAAGGCTTGTTTTCTGAGAAAATGAACTCAATTAAGTGAGTTTATGCTTCAAACGAGAACAAATATCTTTATGAAGATATGAAACTTTTCCCTTTGAATGAAGTGGATTTTGAGCACATTTTGATCAGTTGCTCAGAAAACAAGACTATCTTTTGTCATTTAGCTCATTTTCATTTGGTCAATAATCTTTGGACTTTTTTTGGTATAAAATAAATGTAAAAACGAATGCTTCAAACTTTGCATGTACATTTAGAGACCATGTGTCTCATCACTTTATTCCCTTAATGTATTTAAAAGGTCATTTACCTGCCGAAACCCTGAATATCGTTTAATGGTATAGTGTTTTTTCCGATAGTGAGACAATCGTAGTTTAGTTTTAGGACTGTTCTGTAAATATTGACAACATTACAGAAGTCAAATATGGTGCACCTCTTCTGGAAAGATGGCGCAGAGATTGACGCCTCGTCTTTGTTTCCGTGCACAGTCCGTGCGGGCAGCGTGAAGAACATCATCCAGCAGTTTGAGAATAGTTCAGACTCGGTCGAAGACGCTGATGCTGAGGGACAGAGACTGTCTTCCAGCAGCTTCGGAGAGGACAGCATGGACAGGTGTGTTTTATTCACTAATAATCATAATATAACCTTATTTGATCTTAAGATCATAAACACAACATGCAAATGCATTTGTTTATTGTGTTCCTCAGTCCGACTGTCTCGGTGCGTTTGGCTCGCAGCGAGTCTTTGAAAGCTCAGGGGGAGGGGCGTCGGCGAGGAGGCGGGGCGGGGGCGGAGTCTGTCCCTCGTTCTCGTAGTGATGTGGACATGGAGGACTGTGAGGAGAGGGAGGGGCCAGGACTGAGACTGTTACATCACAGCGCCTCGTCCTCCGCCTCCAGCAGCTCGGCACGGTACACACAGCAGGCTGAAAAATCAATCATTTACATATACATCATACATCATATACACACTGCCCTTCAAAAGTGTGGGATCAAAGACAGCTCTTCTGGTTATCAAGGCTGCAAAAATGCAGGGAAAAAACAATAAATATTGCAATTTAAAACAATGGTTTTCTATTTTAGTATACTGTCCAATATGATTTATTAACAATGTTGGAAACCGTTTTTGCTACTTCATATTTTTTATGAAACCTGTGATAATTATTTGAATAAAAAGTTTGATGCTGAAAATTCAGCTTTGATCACAGGAATAAATTATTGTTTAAAGTCAATTAAAATAATTTTATTAATTTAGATTGCAATGATTTTTCATAATATTACTTTTTTGTTTTGTATTCTTGATAAAAAAAAAAAGCATAAAAATAATTTGTATATGTATATATGTGCAGGGCAATGATTAATCGCATCAAAATAAGAGTTTTTGTTTACATAATATATATGTGTGCACTTTATATATTTATTATGTATATATAAAAAATGTTCTAATATATAAACAACATATTTTCCTGAAATATATACATGTGTGCTTATTTATTTATTTATTTATATATATATATATATATATATATACATACATAATAAATATACACAGTACACATACATATATTATGTAAACAAAAACTTTTATTTTGGATGAGATTAATCACGATTTAATCGTTTGACAGCACTAATATATATGAAGAATATATATACATTTTCAAAAATACATAACTCAAAAATTGTGTTTTTTCATTGTGTACACACATGTACACACACACACGCGCACATACTTAATCTTAATCATACTGCAATTGGTTCATTGTTTTGTAGTTTATCAAAATACAGCTAACTAACACAATAAAACATAACGATTAAAAATGATTATTGAAAATTAAAAAACATCTGTTCATATATGTTTATATGTAAAATGGTACACTGATTTTTAGTTGTGTTCTGTATGATTTCAGATCTCTGGAGAACCCGACGCCGCCGTACACGCCTCGCTCTCAGCGCAGGTGATGCAGCGCCGCTCTCTCTCTCTCTGGTTCGTCTCTGTGCGTCCGTCTCATTCTCTGCTGTCCGTCTGCAGGCTGCTGGACGCTCCGCTGGCGCTGTTACCTGATGCTCCAGCGCTGGACGAGGATGTGATCGACTCGCACAACTGGCAGGAGACGGTGGAGCCGCATGTGCTGGCGTCACTGTCCTCACGAGAGATCGACCGGCAGGCCGTCATCTACGGTACACGCACGCACGCACACAGACACACACACACACGCACACACTCATACACACACACACTCACACACACGCACTCATACACACACACATGCACACGCGCACACACACACACTCACACACACGCACTCATACACACACGCACTCAGACACACACACACACGCACTCACACACACGCACTCATACACACACACATGCACACCGCACACACACACATATATACACACACCATACGCACCCACACACCTGCACGTGCGCACACACACTCGCATATGTGCACACACACACATACACACACACATACGCACACACACACACCTGCACACACACACACACTCGCACTCATACACGCACACACATACGCACACACACACACCTGCACGCGCGCACACACGCACACACACACACACACGTGCACACACGCACACACACATGCGCACACAACACACACACCTTTACACACATATATGCACACACACGCACGCACACACACATATATGCACACACACATATACACACATATATGCACATACACAAGCACTCATGCACGCACACACGCACTGTTTAATAGCACTGGGCTATGTATTTTATGTATTTTTGTTGACTTACATTTACGAAGATACTGCAACAAATGTATCGCTCATAGTTATTTGATATTTAATGCATTAACTAAGATTAAACTAACAATATCCAACATTTCGTCTGATATTTGTACAGTGAAATCTCAATACTTCCTCTAATTAATAAGCAGCCTTAAACTGTGTGAAACACGAGAAGCCAGGGGTGTTTTTGACTCCGATGGGGATATTTTACATCATATCCGTGAGGCGTCAGTCAGCTCTGTTTCTCCTCAGGCGGCCCCAGACATGCCTTCTCCTCATTCTGATGCTGAGATGGTAACATTGTGTTTTAAGATGAGCCGTCTATGAAAACTACACCAGTCAAAGTCATTTATGATCTCAGATGGCCTCAAGCCTCAGACTTCAGCGTGTTTATGAGTAAAATGGAAGAACGTGAGCAGTTTTAGGGAACTGTAACCTAAATCTAAGGCTGTTTTGAGACGCACACGTCCTGAGATCACTCAAAACTGTGTGAACGGACTGAAATTACACTGTCACACCCTTAAACGATTCACTGGGCTTGGTGTGTTTTACATGGAGAAATCCTGAAACATTGCAGCAAAATCAGTCCATAATTATCATTTAATTTACACTTTATACTATGTTTCCATCCACATAGACGGGATGTTGCACAAAAAGCCAAGATACACCAAAAAACCTAATGTGCTTTCAAAAATATGCATGCACTCAATTGAGGCCTGTTATTATTAAAAAAATTATCTTCAATTTGTATGCTGTATCTAAAGATTATGTTCCACACATCAGGCACCCGAATGCAAGATAACGTCTGTTTCGTTTCGTCTGTGTGCTCTTTGCTTCACGCGGTACTTAAAGTTTGCACACAAGTTAAACTAACTTTGTTTTCTGCGATTATCACAATTTTTGGGCAAAGTTAAACTCGCAACTCTGTTTAATGTGATATTCAAATTTTTCACACGAGTTAAATACTCCACTTTCTTTAATGCGATATTACAATTCTTCACTCAATTTAAATTCACAACGTTAACTTTAATCACATTAAATTTTTTCTCACGTTAAATTCAAGATGTTTTATGCAATATCACAATGTCTTGGACAAGTTCATCTCGCAACTTTATTTAATGTTATTCAAAGATTTCGCAAAATTTACATTTGCAGCATTGTTTAATATGATATTCAAATTTTTCACACAAGTTAAATTTGCAACTTTGTTTAATGCTATATTCACATTTTTTGCATTTGTTAAATTTGCAACTATATAACAATGCTTTGGACAAATTAATCTTGCAACTTTATTTAATCTAATATAAAAAAGTTAAATCCACAACTTTATACAATATCATATTTTTTTTCATATTAAATTTGCAACTTTGTTTAATGCTATATTCACATTTTTTGCATTTGTTAAATTTGCAACAAATTTGGAAAAATTAATCTTGCAACTTTATTTAATCCAATATAAAAAAAAGTTAAATCCACAACTTGATACAATATCATATTTTTTTCGCACAAGTTAAATTTGTGACTTTGGATAGAAACCTAGTTACTGCCCTGTCCTATTATAGTAAAATACCCTAAATTGTACAGATGAATTACACTAACCTATCTATTGCAAATAACACCGTTTTACTCAAGCTACATTTCTCCACCTTCTCTTTTCCGTTAGCATGGTTAGCCTGCTAAGCTAGCGTACTCTACACATAAGCCTGTAGAAGGAGTTTGGGCTTTCATTGCCTAACCAATAATATTTTTGGTAAATAAAGTGATAAACCCCATTGGGTTGCATGTATAGTTCAGTCGTTTTATTTTAGCGTCAGACACGCGGCTTGTTGAGTTTATTTGTCATTAATGCGGGTTGTTCTGTAGAGCTGTTCACCACGGAGGTGTCTCACCTGCGGACGCTGCGGGTTCTGGATCAGGTGTTTTATCAGAAGATGCAGAGCGTCCTCAGTCCAGAAGAGCTGTCCTGTATCTTCCTGAACCTGCGTCAGGTCTACGAACTGCACGGTCTGTAGTCACTCATGTCCGCCTCGGGTTGGCTGTGTATGAAAAGCAGAATATGAACTTTGAATGCAATCTTTTCTATCCAGCGAGCTTATGTGAGTCCATGAAGAACCGCAGGGAGTCGCCGATCGTTCAGGGCATCGGAGACATCATGCTGGCCAGAGTAAGTGTCTCGGTCCTCTTTCACTCTTTAATGAGAAAAGTTCACTCAAATATATATAAAAAAAAAACTGGAATTGTCCATGATGTAGCATTGAATCAGTGTCTCAGCAATGCATGCTCTGTAGTGAATGGGTGCCGTCAGAATGAGAGCTGATACAAACATCACAATAACACACACCACTCCAGTCCATCAGTTAATGTCTTGTGAAGCCAAAAGCTGTGTCGCTTTAAGAAACAAATCCATCATTAAAGCATGTTTGCCTTCAAAATAAGAGTCTATAATAATGCTTCCAGTGAAACGTCATCTGGTCTGAATCAGGAGAGAAATCTGCACCGGTTACAAACCAAAACAACATGTATGTGAGAGGATTTTGATGTGAGCGACCAACAGGAGATGACTTTATCACTGGATGAGATGTTATTGTGGTTTATAGAGTTGTATTTTAGCCAGAACTGAGTTTTCAGTTAAAACAACTTAATTGTGGATTTGTTTCTTACAAACATGCATATTTTGTCTGATGGACTGGAGTGGTGTGGATTACTGTGATGTGTTTATCAGACTCTCATTCTGACGGCACCCATTCACTACAGAGCATGCATTGCTGAGACACTGATGCAATGCTGCATTTCTCCAAATCTGATGAAGAAACAAACTCCTCTACATCTTGGATGAACTGAAAGGGAGGATATTTCCAGCAAATGCTAATGTTTGAGTGAGCTATTCGTTTAAAAGCCATGCTTTTGCTCATGAAGCACATGAGTGACTCCGTATGTGTGTGTTGTAGCTGGAGGGAGAGGCTGGAGATCAGTTCGAGGAGCAGGTGTCTCATCTGTGCAGTCAGCAGAGTCCAGCGCTGGAGCTCATCAAGAGCAAACAGCGCAAAGACCCTCGTTTCACACACCTCATACAGGTAACACATGCATCAGAGCCTTCCCAGATCATCCGTGGGTCACGAGTGTGTGTGCTGACGCGCTGTGCTGTTCGTCAGGAGTGTGAGGCCAGTCCTCACTGCCGCAGGTTACAGCTGAAGGACCTGCTGGTGGCGGAGATGCAGCGCTTGACCAAATACCCTCTGCTGCTGGACAACATCATCAAATACACCGAGAGTGAGTGAACACACGAGATCTGCTCGTACACCTTGTGCTGGCACTAAACCAGTCATGAGGGTCCATTTTTGGAAAGTGGGATTTATGCATCATCTGAACGCTAAATATATAATATGTTGTTATGATTGGACAATATTTGAAAACATTTAATCTGAGGGTGCAAAAAAAAATCTAAATATTGAGAAAATCACCTTTAAAGTTGTTCAAATGAAGTTCTTAGCAATGCATATTACTAATCAAAAATTACGTTTATGGTAGGAAATATACTAAATATCTTCATGGAACATGATTTTAATATTCTAATGATTTTTGTTATAAAAGAAAAAATCATTTTGAACATACAATGTATTGTTGGCTATTGCTACAAATATACTCCAGCGACTTAACACTGCTTTTGTGCTCCAGGGTGACATATTTGCAAAACTAAAAATAATATTAATAATTTTGTGATCTATTAAATCTCTAACCTATTGCTTTTTGTAAATTTAGCTGATTTAAATAAATCTCCAACATGAAGTTATACGATATCGGTAAAAGATGACTATGATAATTGGTGTTATTAAATGCAATGTAAGTATTTTTAATAATGCAAATATTTTTACATGACTGCATTATTATTAATACCAAACATTAGGGGTCATTAAGATATATAATATTTTGTATGTTTAAAGATTTAAATTTCAAGTAAATGCTGAACTTTTTATTAATCAAAAAATCCTGAACAATAAAATATCACAGTTTCCACTAAAATATTGTGCAGCACGACTGTTTCAACATTGATAATAATCAGAAATGTTTCTTGAGCAGTATATTATTATGATTTCTGAAGATCATGTGACGCTGAAGACTGGAGTAATGATGCTGGAAACACAGCTGCGCATCACAGAAATTAATTAGTTTACATTTCTGTTAAATTGCAATCATATTTATTATATAATATTTGTGTGCAGCGGCGTCTCCGGACCTGCAGCTGCTTCAGAGAGCACAGGCCCGTTGCCGTGGGATACTGCAGGTCGTTAACGAGGTCGTCAGAGAGACGGAGCACCGGCATCAGCTCAGCCAATACCAGCGCAGGCTGGACCTGACGCCTCTGGAGCGGCTGGCCAATCCCGTCGCAACACAGTTCAAGGTGCGCGCCGCCCCGTGCGCCTCATTAGTGCGCTAGCATCGCTCGTCATGCTGTCTGCTTCTCTCACACAGAACCTTGATCTCACCAGCAAGAGGATGATCCACGAGGGGCCGCTCACCTGGAGAGTCAGCAGAGACAAAGCCGTCGGTAAAGACCGCTTTAATAGACTAAAGATCCCCATAGTGTGCTAAACACATGACTGGATATTAGTATTTGTGCTACAGGAATATGTGGGAATGCACAGTTTTGTAAAGACCGTTTCTTTCCTGTGTTGACTTCAGAAAGTTTATATATAAAAATATATTATTCAGGGATGCGGTGTTGCGATAATATATATCTTTATTGATTTGCTTTTAATATTTAAATAGGAGTAAAAATATATATATTTGTGTGTATTTTGCCCTTTGCATTACACATTATATTATTATATAAAATATATTATATTGAAATATTTTATTATCTTAAATGTATTATCTTTTATTATCTTATCTTTTTTTTTTTTGCTGTTAGTTGCACCAATGTTACTTCAGTATCATCGATATACTAATATATTTTTTACATTTGTATTTTGATAAATATAAATATATATGAAGAATTAATTTGCAAAACCCGATAACTGTTATTAACTATTTATAAAAATCATGTTTTTTTTCATTGTGCAATCCAATTAATCTCAATCAAACTTCAGCTGGGTTAAATAACTAAAAATACAACTAATTAACACAATAAAAACATAATTATCTGTTATCTGCTTTTGAATATAAACTGTGCGTGCGTGTGTGTGTGTGTGTGTGTGCATCTGTGTATGTGGGGGGGGTGCGTGTCTGTGTGTGTGTGGGTCAAAGACGAAAAAGGGTTTACGCATAAAAGCAAGTGTAATACTGCTTTAAATTGTTGTTGTTTTCCCAATAAAATGTAAAAGTTTTGTTCAATATAATTTAAATATATATTATGAGGAAAAAAATATATATCATGTATTTCCCCTGATTTACAGAAAGCAGCCACTAAAATATAATTCAGTGTAACAATCTTGTCAGGCACATTTACAACAAAAATCTATTCATGACATTAAAAGACTAATTACTTTATCCACAGATATTAATTATAATTATTATTTTTAATTTTCCACTATTCTAGGTTTCGCCCATTTTTCAATAATAATTGTCTAATTTTAAAACACACAAAAAAAGTATGCTCCCCTATTATTTTATATATTTTAATATTTACAAGTCAGAATAAACATGTTGTTGGGATTTTTACATAAATATTGTGTTACACTGAATGACAATCTAACATTATTTCAACCAAATGTTGACATTTTATTCTCCAAAAACATATTTGAAACCTTTAAAGTAGACACTTTACTTACATTTAATGTGTTTCTATGAACATAAAATCACATGCGAACATCTTAACATCTTTAACGTGTGTGTGTTAATTTCTATCAATATATCATAATTCATAGAATCAGAGTTTTATTGCCAATAAAGCCATAAAGGAATGTGTTTGTGTCACAAGCTTCCAGTACACAGACAATAGAAATAGGTTGAGAATAAAAATATATATGTAGATATAACAAAATAATAAATTGAATGTGGAAAGTTGTGCTATAGATGATGGATTATTAATATCATAATTTGTATTAATACAATCTCTGTTTTAGATGTTCTTAATACATGACGTTAAACTCTTAAATTGTGCTCATTTGTAAGTCAGCATCTGCTGAATAATCTAAGTTAAACTAAAACTGAATTGAGAACGGTTGCCTTGGCAAACGACTGAAACCAGATAAGTTGAAGTTGTTTATCTCAGTGTATTTGTTTCTGTATGTTTTGAGAGACGTTTCTCCTCGTTTGAGTCTGGAAGCGTTTGGCTGTAAGTCTGTGATCGTGTCCATGTTTCAGAGGTGCAGGCGCTGCTGCTCTCAGATCTGCTGGTGCTTCTTCAGCGGGGTCCAGACGAGCGCCTCGTCCTGCGCTGTCCTTCACGCACGCTGGGCGGAGCTCCGGACCTCAAGATCCCCTTCTGCCCAATCCTGCGCCTCGACTCCGCCCTCGTCCGGCCCGTCGCCACAGGTCAGGCTTCAGAGAACGATCCCATCCAGACACAAGTCTCCTCTCACAGGCAGTCCTGGCCGTTATAACAGCACTGAACGTCTCACATAAACACATCACACACACGGAATAAAATCTTATCCAACGTCATTTAAACATATTTACAAATGGAAGTGCTTCTAACATCATAACACTCAGCTATTCTTTCCATGACTTTGGACCATAGGAGGTTAATATCAGAGATTGTAAATATAAGTTTACCTAATAATGCCTTGGCAGTAAATAGTAGCGTATGTATTTTTCTCCTTTTGGACCTAACAATGATGGGAACGTATGATGCATTCGTCACAAATCATATTGCAGCATGATATGTGTCCCTGGAGCACAAACAGGGTATATTTGTTGCAATAGACAACAATACATTGCATGGGTCTAAATTATCAATTTTTCTTTTATGCCAAAAATCCATGCCATGTTGCATGGTTTAATTTTATGCCATGTTGCATGAGGATATTGTGTAAATTTCTTACTGTAAATATATCAAAACTTAATTTTTGATTAGTAATATGCATTGCTAAGAACCTCATTTGAACATTTTTAAAGCAATTTTTTTTTCAATATTTAGATTTTGTTGCACTCTCAGATTCCAGATATTGGAAAAGATGATTTATTCAGCTTTCAGATGATGTATACAACTCAATTTCGAAAAATTGACCCTTTAAGACTGGTTTTGTGCTCCAGGGTCACATTTATGCAATCTGACTTTAGTAAGAATAAGTTTGCATGCATATAAACCACATCATCATGAGAGGAACCGACTTTAGCATTTCTTTATACGAAAGAGAAAACCCAATTTAGGTCTGAGCTTTTTATTTCAAGCTTTTCAATATAATACATGAACCTAACATATACCTTAAATTAAAAAGGCTGCATGGACAAGACTCCGTTGCTTTCAGATATGAAATGAACTTCTGTTTATCTTGCAGACAATAAAGCGCTGTATGTGATCAGCACTTCGGAGAGTCAGATCTATGAGCTGGTGGCCGGGACATCCTCAGAGAAGAACACGTGAGTCGCTGCTCAACCCTCATTGGCTGCTTGCGTTTGATTGACAGGATTGCAGCCTATCAGGGGGCTTCATTTAGTCCTGCTGTCTTTAATAGTGGACAGTTATTATAAGCAGTCTACTACATCTAAAACCATGTTTTTCTAATTCTTTTGTGCATTTGAACGTCTAGTAACTCCCTTTAATTCGATGTTTCCTCACAGTTGGAAAGACCTGCTGGAAAAGACAATCGGCGCAGGATCGAGCAAACAAGGATCACCAGCACCGTACGTCACACCATCAGCTCATAAACACTGAACACTACAGCCATGTCCTCACTGCATCTGATGAAATCATGTCTGCTCTGTTTCAGGTCGTCGGATGCGCGTTCAGCGGCCAATGCATTAGGTAAGAGATGAGGGTTTATAACTGGAGATTCAAAATATAATGGCACTATATACACTACTGCTCAAAAGATGGGGCAATTTTAGTGTTTTTAATACCAGGATGCATGAAATTGATAAGAAAAGTGGCAGTAAATGCATTTAAAATGTCACAAAATATTTCCATTTCAAATAAATGCTGTTCTTTTGAACTTTCTATTCATCAAAGAATCCTGAAAAATAAAATGTGTCAAAGTTTCCACAAAAATATGAAGCAGCACGACTGTTTTCAACATTGATGATAATAAGAAATGCTTCTCGAGCAGCAAATCAGCATATTATACTGATTTCTGAAGATCATGTGATGCCTGAAGACTGGAGTAATGATGCTCAAAATACAGCTGCGCATCACAGAAATAAATGACAGTTTACTATATGTTACTATAAGAGACAGTTATTTGAAATTGTATTAATATTTCACAATTTTACTGATTTAACTGCACGTTTGATCAGATGAATGCAGCCTTGGTGAGCAGAAGACACGTTTAAAGCCCAAACCCAAACTTTTAAATGACAAAATTGCTGAAATTACCAGTTATTTTACACAATATGGGGAATGTTATTATTCATAGATAAGGCTGTAGATTTCTTAATTTATGATTGTCTTGATCCGTGTTCCATTATTCTGCAGAAGCACTGTTTTTGTGGCATTTCATCAAAATGCAATAACTTGCAAAACTAGTTTTCCATTAAATCTATGTCTCAGATATGCATCACATTATTGAAGGAACATGCATTATTAATTCATAAGAAGAGCATTTACGTTTAAGCATCCAGCAGATGCTTTTATCCAAAGCGACGTACAAATGAGGAGAATAAGACAAGTCTGAGTGAGTCTAGCACAGTACACGTAGCTAGGGTTATTTTTTAATATAGAATAGGTAAGTGTTAGTATTAGTTGGTCAGGTGCTGGTGGAAAAGATGTGTCTTTAGTTGGTTTTTGAAAACGGCTAAAGACTGTTTGAATTGAGATCGGGAGGTCATTCCAGCAGCTGTGCACGGTCCAGGAAAAGGCCCGTGAGTGATTTGGTACTTTGGGATGGCACCACAAGGCGTATAATCTTCTGTAGGGCGCATAAGTTTGCACTAGCGAGTTTAGGTATATGGCTGCAGCGCTAGTTGTTGTCTTGTTGGCACACATCAGTACCTTGGATTTGATACGAGCGGCTACGGGTAGCCAGTGTAACCTGATGAAGAAAGCTTTTGAGCTTTCAAAAATTTCTCTTTAATGAGCTTTTTTCTGCTCATTAAAACCACTCTGGCTGCTGCATTCTGGATCAGTTGCAGAGGCTTGATAGTACATGCGAGAAGGCCTGCCAAGAGAGCATTATAATAATCCAATCTGGAGAGAACAAGAGCTTGGACAAGGAGTTGTGCGGCTTGCTCTGACAAGAAGAGTCTAATCTTCCTCATGTTGTATAAGGCAAATCTGCAGCACCGGGCCGTAGTAGCAATGTGGTCTGTGAAGCTTAAATGATCATCGATCACAACTCCGAGGTTCCTGGCTGTCCCAGCTGTATAGAGAAGTTGTGGTGAAGTGATGGGTTGCCCGAGACCACGAGCAGTTCTGTCTTAGCAAGGTTGAGCTGAAGGTGATGGTCCTTCATCCAGCTAGAAATGTCACTCAGATAGTCTGCAATGCAAGCAGCTACCGTCGGATAATCTGGTTGGAAAGAGAAGTAGAGTGTCATCAGCATAGCAGTGATAAGAAAACCCATGCTTCTGAATGACCGGTCCTAATGACGACATGTAGATGGAGAAGAGAAGTGGTCCAAGCACTGAGCCTTGAGGAACCCCAGTAGCAAGAAGTTGTGACTTCGAAACCTCACCCCTCCAAGACAACCTGAAGGACCTATCTGAGAGGTAAGACTCGAACCACAGGAGTGTGGCTCTCCACTCTTTCTGAGGGTGGACAGGAGGATCTGGTGGTTAACTGTGTCAAACGCAGCAGATAGATCCAGCAAGATGAGTACTGACTGAGGATTTGGAAGCTGCAAGAGCCAGTCTCAGGGCCTCAGTAACCGAGAGTAGGGCAGTCTCAGTTGAGTGGCCACTTGTGAAGCCAGATTGCTTGTTGTTGGTTCTGTGCAAGAAACAAAGAGAGTTGGTTGAAAATAACTCGCTCAAGTGTCTTTGCAATTAATGGAAGAAGGGATACCGGTCTGTAATTCTCTACTAGTGCTGGATATGACATGTCCCCGTCTCTGTTAGATGTGTCTCTGGAGCAAGACTCTGCTAGTGAAGATGAACGCGCTCTCACGCCCGACACCACACCGACCGCTGGATCAGACGCGCTCCGGCTCCAGGACAGAGACGGCTTGCTACAGGATAAAGCCGCTGTCGCAGAAGCTGCTCTTCAGGACGGTGAGCCTTTCCACCAAACTACCACTTCAACCAGTTACTGTTAGAAAATATAAAACAGTTTTAATTTAAGTTGATACACTAAATCTACTAGAAAATCCATCATGTTTGTGGTGTAACCGTATACAAACATGACTGTTCGGTGCGTATCACTGTTCGGTATGGTTTCGTACACAGGAGGGAAAAATAAACATAAATTCTTATTTTTTTATAAAACAGTTGTTTACTTTACACATGCTCTTTAAAAAATAACTCAATTATAACTATAAATATCTATAATACCTCTGCTTAAGCTATGGACCCTTTCAATACAGTTTAAATTAACTATAATGAAATGTAAATTTTATTGAGAAATTAATAACGTAATAGCTTTCATTACGTTTAAACAATTAAACATCAGTAGCAAGTAAAGTAAAATATAATGAGTTTAATATAGCAAAATGCTCCTCTCCAGACTTAATTTGTTTAGAGAACTAACGAGCGGTGGACACTGATGACTCACTTGCCTGAAGTAAATTAAATGCTACGTGACATTTATTGCTGTTTTATGTCTTTCCACGGTTGAAACATAATTACATGAGATGTTCGTTCATGTTTGTTTCATGTTAAAACTAGCAGTAAATGGCGCCGTTTGAACTGAAACAGTGATCAACATCAAAGTGCATCAAAACGATATTTATTTGAATTTCCTGCAAGTAATTTGAAAGATGAAACTTTGTTTTTCATCAAAAGTAACAATATATAAAACTGGTAGTTTCCAATACAGTTGGCTAGTTAAAGCAACACACCACTATTTTTGGAAATAGGCTCATTTTACGACTCCCCAAGAGTTAAACAGCTGAGTTTTACCGTTTTTGAATCCATTCAGCCGATCTCCGGGTCTGGCGGGAGCACTTTTAGCATAGCTTAGCATAGATCATTGATTCTGATTAGACCATTAGCATCTCGCTCAAATTTTTTTCCGATATTTTTCCTATTTAAAGCTTGACTCTTCTGTAGTTACATCGTATACTAAGACTGAAGGAAAGTTAAAAGTTTCGTTTTTCTTTGCAATTTCGAAGCGTCTGAAAGTAGTGCCCAGCTAGGTAACTAGTTATGATATAGCTAGGGACTGCTTTCAGGCGCTGCGTAATATCATTGCGCCTGAACTTTTCATTTTGCGTCGGTCTTAGTACACAGTGTAACTACAGAAGAGTCGAGCTTTAAATAGGAAAAATATCGGAAAAAAATTTGAGCGAGATGCTAACGGTCTAATCCGATTCAATGATCTATGCTAAGCTATGCTAAAAGTGCTCCCGCCAGACCCGGAGATCGGCTGAATGGATTCAAAAGCGGTAAAACTCAACTGTTTAACTATTAGGGAGTCGTAAAATGAGCCTATTTCCAAAAATAGTGGCGTGTTCCTTTTAAACAATGCTTTATTTGTTTGGCACACATGAATACTGAACCGAAAGACCCACACAGACATTTTTTGGTACGAATACGTGTAACGTTACATTCCCAATGTGTATATATAAAATATGCAAAAGCTAATATAAATTACAGTAGCACATAAAACAAAGCTACAATTAAAATTAACACTGAAAATACAAATGTAATAGTCAAAACATGAACAAATTGTAAATAAGTAATACTAGAATACCTCTGAAATAACAGAAATTACCTAAAATTGCATTATGAAGAGAATTTCTGTCCATCCAAGATGAAGTACCAACTCTGTTGCACATATAACTGATAAAACAAAACAAATAACACTGTTCTGCTTGTTTTACTTCACTAATAGACTCTAAAAGTTTTAATTTTCCTCGTTTTCTCAGTGGAAATCCCTCCGTCAGCTGATCTTCAGAGACCTGGAGGATGGGTGGAGTCAAGATTCAGACTGACACCCCCACAAATGAGACGGCCAATGAAAAGAGTCCCTTCACAGACAGACCGGGGGCGGAGTTAGCTGATCCCGCCCCCGGTGAAAGTCCCGGCCAGTGGGGGGAGGAGCCTGTAGAAGCTCCTGATCCCGCCCCCAGTGGTCAGTGGGGGGAGGAGCCTGTAGAAGCTCCTGATCCCGCCCCTAGTGGTCAGTGGGGGGAGGAGCCTGTAGAAGCTCCGCCCCTGGAGGTGCTGCATTCACCTGTTCAGGTGGTGAGGAAAGGTAAACGCTCGAGGATCAGCAGCTTTATCATCATAGTTCTGGAGCTAAATATAACACAGTGATTAAAATGTATCAGATTTATCATCAGTATTTACCGTATTGACCCGAATATAAAACGATTGTGCCATGAAATACGTTAAGTAATGTGTGCTGTAAAGATTGTGAGTGAAAAACTAAAGAAAATCTTACAGCGGCATGAGTCGTGACTCTCATGTTAGTCTGATGGGACCAAACTAATTGATTTTAAAGCATAAAACATATCCCAGATTTGAAAACTACAGTAAGATTTCACTTCTACTGTTAGTGACATTTTGTTAGGCTACTATGAGATTAAGAGGCTACAAAAAGTGTGTATTATAAATGTGATTGTTGGTACATTTTACCAGTATTTACCATACTTTCAAAAAAAAATAAGTTTTGGGGTCAATACGGTATATTTAAATTTATTTCAGCTTTATTTTGATTAACAAAAATTATTAATGTGTTTGTACACCGAGTCTGAAATTTTCGCACGTAGAACAATAAATACAACCTCGGGTTGTGTCTGCCTCAGAAACTTTCATCTGTCATAAAAAAACAATTGATCAGCTTCGATTTTCTGCGTTTTCGCATCCGTAACAAGCATTTTGATAGGAAAGGATGACGAATATGAAGAAAACCCGACCACAGTCAGACTCGGTGTGCAAGGACCTTCAGTTGGACTGTTTTTTCAGAGAATTGAAGCGTTTGTGTCTCTTCCCCCTCTGTCTCTCTCTGCATGTGCTCAGAGCTCACTGTGATGAAGCTTATGTGATTTAACACACCTCTCTCTCTCTCTCTCTCTCTACTACTTTTCCACAACACACTCTTGCTCTCTCTCTCACACACTCTCTCACACACACACACACACTCACTCATTCTCTCTCACACTCTCTCACTCACACTCTCACGCACTTGCTATCTCGCTCTCTCTCTCTCTCTCTCTCTCTCTCTCTCTTTTTCTCTCTCTCTGCTACTTTTCCACAACACTTACTTACTCACTCACTCACTCTCACACTCTCTCACACACACACACACACACACACACACACTCACTCTCTCTCACACTCTCTCACTCACACTCTCACACACACACACACACACACACACACACACACTCACTCTCTCTGCTACTTTTCCACTCACTCACTCACTCACTCACACTCTCTCTCTCTCTCTCTCTCTCTCTCTCTCTCATATGTATTACTGCTGTGGCTTCTTGTACTTGTCTGTTTCTAACAACACCCCACCTATCTTTCTGCACACCTCTCTCTCTCTCTCTCTCTCTCTCACACACACACACACACTCTTGCTGTCTTTCACACACAGTTGTGGGTGCGGGCTGTTCTCTTCCTGATGACATCACTGATGATGTCACCGCCGGCCAATCCTCTCGGGACGGAGGTGGGGCTACTATATGTATATTGTACAATGTTCTCGGCAGATGCATTCTGGGCCGGTTTCCTGTGAACAATTGTGGCTGGTCTCAAGCTTCATGGCTTGTCTTCGGTCTCGGCCGACTGTGAAATATAACCCGGGATGAGATTTGGTTTCAGTTTTGGAAACCGGTCCTGAATGATCTGGAAGCAGTCCTTCTCTCTTTCTGTTGTTCCTCTCATGAACCTCAACGATTCATCATCGTTCAAAGCGTTTCTTATTAAAATCAATAACGTGACTGAATATGGAGAAATATTATAGAAAACTATCATCAGCTGTGATGTTAAACGTCAGGAAGTTACGAGATGTTTATTAAGAATCTCATTTTTATTTTTAATGAATTGAATTGTTTTGTAAGGTTGTCGATATGTTTTTATACATTACTTGTAATATATGCAATATATTAATTATATTTAAATTAATATTATTTAATAATTTTTGAATATTTATTTTAATAATTTGTTTTTTAATATAATAAAAAATATATATTATTGAATAATTGTTATTTCATTATCAATATTAATTTGTCTTATATTTTCATTGTAGTAATTTTTATTATTTTTGTCTATTTTAACATTTTTGCTTCGTTTAATAATTCTATGTTTGCTTTTATTTTTCATATTCAGTTTTAGTACTTAAACTTATTTTACTTGCAAAGTCAAGATTTCTAATTTTAATTTCTTTAAGTTTTCATCAAATATTTATATCTTATTTTATTTGTATTTTTTATTTTATTTATTTATTTTCAGTTTTATTCATAACAATAATGTTTTGTCGCTTTTATTACTTTTTTCTTTGTTTAATATTCCTATTTAGTAGTTATTAATTTTTAAGTTTGTAATTTTAGTACTTAAACATAAAATTATTTTAAATTAGTTGTCTAGGCATCATTTCTAATTTTCATTTACTTTAAGTTTTCAGCTAGTGTTTAGATTCAATTTTATAAATTTGTGTCATTGTTCTTTTTTTCTTTTCTTTTTTATATATTTGTATATTTAGTTTGTTAACAATAACACTGTTGCTGTGCTGCTTCCAGGAAACATGTTTTATCTGGTCATGCCCAGAGATGACTCGGGGTCGAGCACTCTCACAGACGAGAGCAGCACAGACGAGCTCAAAGACTCTGACCGCATCCATCAGACTCAAAACATCAACGAGGAAGAGGAACCGGAGACGCCCTGCCTCTCTCCAACTGACCAATCACTGACTGAGACCCTGAGACTCGGCCAATCACAACCGAGCATGCAGCGACATGTCATCAAAAACGTGGACGAGATCTTCAACACCATGGAGGAGCTGATGAGGAAACTACAGCACCTGAGGGTAAAACACACACACACACACATACACACACGACACACAGACACCTCAAACACACACACACACACACACACACACACACACACACCTCAGTAACACTCTCACCACATGCCACACACACCTCACTAACACACACACTCACACTACACGCCACACACTCACACCTCACTAACACTCACTCACTCACACACCACACTCACACTCAACACCACGCCACACACTCACACCTCACTAACACTCACTCACTCACACACCACACTCACACTCAACACCACGCCACACACACACACACACACCACACACACATACCTCACTTACACACACACACATCACACTCAAACGCCACACCACACCATACACTCACACACACAACACCACACACGCATACACACACCACACACGACACACACACACAGACACCACACACACCTCACAAACACACACACACGCACACACACACACACAACCACACCTCAGTAACACTCTCACCACATGCCACACACACCTCACTAACACACACACTCACACTACATGCCACACACTCACACCTCACTCACACACCACACTCACACTCAACACCACGCCACACACACATACCTCACTCACACACACACACACCACACTCACACTCAAACGCCACACCACACCATACACTCACACACACAACACCATACATGCTACACACCACACCATACACGCTACACACCACACCACACCATACACGCCACACACACACACACACACACCACACTAACACTCACTCACCCACACACCACACTCAACACCACACCATACACGCCACACACACACACACACCCCACTCACACACACGCCACACTCACACACCACACCATAACACGCTACACTCCACACCACACCATACACGACACACACACACACAAAATATACTATACAGTCAAACCAAAAATCATTCAGACACCAGATATCACTTTTGATAATTTGTTCCACTAGTGGGTGCAGGACTCTATAGTTAATTTATGTTAGTGAGGATAACAAAATAAAGTAAACTGTGACACATTATACCCACAAATTATTCATAGAGTGGACTACCAGTGAAATGTATAAAACTTTTATGACCAAACATTTGATTTGACACTTTGACCTGAACATGTTTTGTTTCATACCTTTCATCTGACATCATCAAGATTAATCTGTTCTGACAGAGTTTAACTCTGAGTTCTTGTCATATTTTATAATCTATAAACTGTGATAATGTGAGAAATACTGAAGGTGTCAGAATAAATGTTGGTTTGACTGTATATAATGCATTTAATAAATTCAAGCCTACAAACAATAAATAAAGCATGTTTTCATACGGAGAAAAAAATTTATGCAAGAAATAATGTCAAAAAGATACATTTAAAATTTAAAGCATTAATACGCTTTAATATTTAGTATTTGCTGTACAGCTTTTTCTGGTTTATAGAACTGGTTTATAGTTTATTATATTGTGCATGCATATATTATTAAAATACATTACAGTATTATTTGTTGTACAGCTTATAATTTATCCTGGTTTAATATAAATAAAGGTAAAACAAAATTTTGTAGGGAAATATTTAATGATTTTTCACTTTTTTTTTCTTCTCTTTTTGTGGCTAAATTGTGCTCTGAAGGTATTTTCTATGAGATTCAACCTTTAAGGATACAGCAGTAAACAGTAAATCTCCGTGTTTCTTCTGACCTGTTGTTGTAGGACATTGAAGCCGATCACTACACACTCCTGAAGAGATTAAGAGAACCTCTTCCTGTGGACAAAACGTCCCGCGATCTCGTCTACAAGCCTCCCGCAGCGGTCCGAATGCCCTCGCTGGACCGCGGAGCCGGAGACGGTGAGGAAAACGTTTAACACACTTTAGCATTATGACAAAAATCATAATCAAGATTATTTTGGTCAATATTGCAATCATGATTATTAGTGGGCCATATGACCAAAACTTTATATGAAAGATTTATTTCAAGATAGTGATGTATACCAAATATATATTTTCTGTAAATAAGGTTGCTATGACATCTATATTTTAGAGACCAGCGAAATGTCACGATTCCCAGAGTAACTAATATTAATAAAAAAGATACAAATTAATCAAACTTAAGACAGTTTTTGTCAATGCAAGTCTAAAGTAGCTATTCAGTTAACAGCCTACTAGAGAAATTGAATGACCTAATGTAAAATAATAGTCTTCACTGTAATAATTCAACCTCCTTTGTTTCTTATTAAAGCTAAAAAAGTCCTTCAGTCAAGAGCAGAGAGTGATTTTGTTGTTTAATTATTAATATAAAGCACATAGTCACAGCAGGAATATAGCGCACTGTCACTTTAAGAGCCGCATGGATTCAATTTACTGTTACACAAGTATTTTCATCCACAACTCTTTACGTTAATTTATTACATAACCGACAATGGTTTACATGAATAATCACCAAGTGCCACAATGAAACACACTTTTGCGTGTATTTGAATGTTTAGACGCTAAAAGATGACTTTACATGTCTGTGTTGTGTCTCGGAGCGCATACACCGTAATCCCAAGCGCATGTTCTCTGTCATGCTCTTAAAAACATAAATACCTCTAAACAACTTAAATAAATCAAGCGCGTCCCATTTTACTAAAGTCTCGTTACGTGATTTTACTGATTTGTACATGAAATTGGGCTTTTATGGAGGAACAAAAGAGCACCGCTGGAAAGAGGGCGCAATCGTTTTATCTCGATTACTGTGTTTTTATAATCGTTGGAGGCTAATTGCACAGCCCTACTTTAGCATGTTTAAATCCATTTTGCAGAGCAGAAATTGTGTATAAAGTCATGTATTTAATATTTCTGTATTGTTCGTTCAGGTAAAGAGGGGGGCGTTTCTCAGCCAGAAATCCAGTCCACTGGTTTCTGACGGTTTACACTGGACCTCCTGGAGGACTTTCATCTCACGCACACACTCACACGCTCTGCACTCTATGATGTAGCCCCTTCCCAGCATGCCTTGCGCCTGGAAGCGCCATCCACGCTAAATTATGTGTTGTGTGTGTCAACCACAAATCCGTAAACTTGGGACGGACGACCCTTCGGCCAGCGCTGAGAAAAGAAAGGACGAAAAAGAAAGTAGTTGCATTCGAGAGAGAAAATTCAATGTTGTTGACCAAGAACGTAATTGCGACGCGCGCAGAACAAGAAGTGAAAAGCGCAAGTGGACCGTGAACTAGCGCGGCTGAAGACATGACTCTGTCCCGCGAAGGAAACCCGGCACTTTACCTGCTGTCCGTCCGTTTCTCCTCCATTCAGCTCGTCAGGAAACACGCCAAGAAAAACGGACGATTCTTTCCGGCCGCGCATATCGTGAGCCACGGATGTACGGCGTTGACAAATTAAAGTTATTTTGCACTGGGACCCCTGTGGAAATAAACACGAGAGGGGGGGGCGAATGAGGATGTCTCACGAATATCAGTGTTCGTTCGTTAATATCGTAGCTTGTATTTCATTGTGTAACACTATGCGAAAAAAAGTTAATTTTGAATATTTGTGCTCAAATTAACAATTTTTTTTGGTTTGTACACACACTATATCGCACAGTTCGTAACTGGACTCCGGTTTATATATATATCGTACAGAACAAAAGGGGCGTGTCTATGAATTCTGACATCATGTCATGTGACCTGCAAGCTGACACAATTGTATTACGTGTAAACTTTTGTCGCACATTGTTTGCGGTAGTTTGTTTGTAGCTCAATGGC